>JBAMYA010000002.1:4415233-4459263 GCA_037176975.1 Arrhamphus sclerolepis | reverse complement strand
AATTCACAGTTATTTTGAGCCTGAATCTTAGAACCAAAAGCAAAATAGTTTTAACTGCTGTTTTCGTCTTTTTCCCCCTTTCTCTTCTACTTAATTTTGAAATTTTAAATTATACTTTTATTCTGCACTCTTCATTTTTAATTTAATTAACTATTGATTATTTATATGTTTTAATGATTTTATTTGCCTCTTGTGATTTTATGTAGATGTAAATCACTTTGAATTACCTTGTGCATGAATTGTGCTCTACAAATAAACTTGCCTTACAAGACGGGAGCTGTTCAATTGGGCTCGAGTATTTTAACAAAAGTTTGTAGGGCAAAAATATGCATACCTTTTATTAGCAGAAAGTCCACTAAAAGCACTCTGACAACAAGCATGCCTTGGTCGTGCGCGCATATGGCAACATGCAATGACTGCTACACGTGCACCTCAGGTTTTAACAGTCTGAGGGAAGTTGTGGGTGGCTACATGTCAATGTGTGAGAGAGGGCCTTACATTTTAACGTTATATTTGGATGGGTGGGTGAGAAAGGGTCCTGTTTATGTCAGACTTTTGTGTGTGAGTAAGTCTGCAAGTAAGCAGCTTGTTTTAGCCCGCTCCCCTCTGCTGGCATCTGCGTCAGCCGGAATCTATCTATGGCGGCTCGCTCATCCTCTGCCACCCCCGTACACGATCAGGATCAACACACACACACTTGCTTTGTATAAGTCTACCGCTTCCTTGGGTTTTGGTGCTGTTAAGAAAGTAAGAACTGAAATAAGCAAATGACTGGTGGCAACTTTCTGCAAAAGCGGCACCATCTGGTTCCCGAGGTAAACGCTTCACCCCAGCGTCACTGAGCAAGCTGAGGGAGTGAGAACCGTTACACCCCAATAAACGGTTAAATACCTCCAACGTTTGTCCATCAACAAGCAAACCAAAAGTCCATTCAGGTGCTGAGCTTTTACAGTTTCAATACGAGAACCGACCTCCACTTCATCCACACTGGAATAATCACAAAGAATTGTGGGATACACTGGAACGGCTCCCAGTAGCCTCTTTCACTGAATGATGCTGACAGCTCCCAGCTCTCTTTCACTGGCTAGATGTTCCTTCAGTAGTATATATAGACACTATTGATCGAGACAGATTTGGCTGAGAAGGAAAAGCAGCACTTGAGATTTCACAGCAGACTCCTGAAAAGCCCACATGTGTCTCTGTGTTTGATTGTGCGGAAATGCAAACTGTACGTCACGGTCACGGAAAAAGAAAGTGAGGCGGCCGTGAGGCTCTCTGTACGCTCTGTACTTGTACCTCTCTCTCTTTGTTTACGCGCCATTAATGTGTAAACACCGAACATCATCAGATATTTAAAAAGCTCCAACAGCTGCTGTACTGTCCTTTTCCAAATAACAAACTCATCAGCCTAAGCAGTCCCTACACACCTAACGTGAGTCACCCAATCAATCCTAGCTGGTGGCCTGACTTCCTGTAGGAGGCTACTACGTGCACACAGACTTGCTGGGCCTTTCTGTATGGACCGCTGAGGGATGACTAATCGTCCATCTAAAGGGCTCAGGGATTGACTGAAAAATCTGGGAGCGCAGCCAATATACCGTAGAAGCCGAGGTGAAACGGTCCACTTTCAGCGGGACTGCAGGTGGTCCATCACTGGGATAAAAACTGGAGAAGGAAATGAACGGGGAAAGTTCCCTCCGTATGGATGGGATGTTTGTTCAAATGGAGCTCCACTCTGTCCGAGTGAAGCTGCTGCCGTTAGGTGGTGTTGCAGTAATTATTTTCATTATGTGTAAAACAGTGACGCAGCTGCAGCAGGTGTGAAGCAAAATCAGTAGCAGCAAGGAAGCTTTAATCACAGATTTCGCCTGCTTAAACTCTGTTTTATTTTGTATTTCCTCGTGAAAATACGATGGCGGTGGCTCAGCCGAATAAATAACGCGCGGTATCTTTGAGCATAGAGGTTCTGAACGCTCGTCTGAACACATCAGATAAAATGTCTGCTATGTTCGGACGGGCTGGACGGTTTTAATAATTAAATCTCAACAGTCAATACAAGACACGCAACTACCTAACAGTTCCATTTTTAAATTAAATCCTATTCTTATCCGGATTCTATTCTGACCAATGTTCACAAAGGAGGACAAAGCAAAAAGATACTACAGGAAGGGTGGAGGAGATAGATAAATTAAAACCTTAAAAGGAGGAAAAACACAAAAAGCTTTCCTTCATTCTCACTACCAATAAGCATCTATAGAAGCTAGATAGATTTTCTACAAACATGTTCTGTGATTAGGTAAACCAAAAAAAAACAAAAAACTATTTGGATAAAATGAGCAAAGGCTCCTCTCTGGTGTTTCACAACAAGACGTCGACTAAAAGCAAAAAAAATCCAAACTTATAATAGAAAAAGCTAAAGATTCGTAAGCTGAAGGTCTCCCTCTCATTGTTCCAACTCCCTAAAAATCACCAACAATCTGTGTGCAGGCGCCATAAAAGCGGCGCGTGAGGAAAAGCCCCACAAATCAAGGTCAAGCTATTACGGCTCCCCCTGAATGAGGAGGCCCTATAACTGGTTTCCAGATTCCACCTCCGTCTAGACGTGGGTCTGATCCATCAGGCCAGGCAAGTGCAGCTTGCAGTATCTAATTTTACCAGGAGATTACAACACACGAGGATGTGACGCCCTGCAAAGATCTATCCAACAGTACCTGGCCAGTGCCTGGACCTTGGCAGCATGTCGTTCCTCTGTCTCTGTCAGCTTCTTCTTCAGCAAATCAGTTTCTTGCCTCAGACCTGCTGAGTGCTCCATCTCACCATCCAGCAGACTGCGAAGAGACCTAGAACACACACACACACACACACACGCACAGCTATTACAGGCATAATCCTCAAAGAAATGTTGGCTTTCTGATTAAGCCGTTTTCATAAACAATATATCAGATAAATGTCAGTTTAATTGCAGCGCTAACCTAGAAGTTGAAATCGCATTGAGCTCTGATATAAAAACACTTAATTAACTGAAATCTGTGACTCCATCATTTTTTTAATACCTTAACAGATAATCATAATTTATCAGCACAATCTAAATAATGCTTGCCAGAAAATTCATGGCATTAACATAATGCTGTCATCCCAACAGGATCTTATTAAAAATGACTTGTGCTGCATTTTTAGACGAAGTCTTATTGCTTAAAACATAACACCCTCAAAAAAAAAAATGTTTCCTGCTCCATGTCAGCTCTAAACAGCCTTTCATTTCAAGACAAATAAAAAGTAAATGGCAGAAAAGCCCATCTGATATATCGTCTCCCAGTCTGAGAGTGAGTGTGAGTATTTGTGGGGACGTACATGCTCTGTTCCTCCAGCTCGTCCTTCCGGTTCATCATGGCTACAATGGCTTGACGCAGCTCCACTGGAGAGGACAGAGACCAGGGTGAGACACGCGTGCAGACATAGCAACATGTGCAAACTCAGATCCAACTGTTTTAAAATGTAGAAATAAACAGAAGCCCAAACTCCAAGGTTGCCAGATTTATGCTACACTTTTGATCTTTCCTCAGGATGAATGGCTCTGATAAAACCAGGTTTTTTTTTTCTTTTCAGCTGACAGGAGATATAGAGAATGATTTCTAACGGGCTCACATGGGGCTGCGGTTTTATCACCACAGTAAAAAAAAGAAGAAAGAAAGAAGTTCCCTGGATCCTACTATAAAACTTTTGAGAAACAAACTAATCCAAGATAACATAACATGAATTGCAGGAAGCAGGAGCGTCGATGTGAACATCTAAACCTGCAGCAAAAGCACCCACAGAAAGCAGCAGCAACGCAACTTAATAATATTATCAGGAACTCCATTTCAGAACCTATTTTGTTGCTTCGGATGCCCCCAAACCAAATCCGGTTATAATGAGTTTTATTAATCCTAGCGCTCCAGAGTTGACATTAATGCCTAATATAACGTACGTGTGTTTGTTTGTTTTTTGTTTATTCTATGATCTTGTTTGCCACTCTACTCTGACTACAGCAAAATGCTGAGCGCTTCAGAAACTGTTACAAAGTTGGTGCAGAGTTAATTTTGTTCTCCACTTGTCTTAACAAGACATCATCAGCAGTTTGACTCCAATTAAGACGCGTGGACATAACCTGTTCTGGGACCAGCAAAGTTATTACAATATTTTCCTGAGGGCCTCATGAAAGTGAGCATCGCATGTCACAGCAGTCCAAACAGCAGCTGTCGAACATTTTACTTTGGTCGCTAAGGGCAACCAAGCCCTTAGCGACCAAAGGTCACATGGTTCATTTTTGTTGTTTTTTTTAACATACAGATTTCAACGTCATCACATTTATTTTTAACTCATGAATTTCTTTTCGTTTAATACATTTGGCAAAAATGTAAATACTGAAACAGTGTTCAGTGTATGAAGGAGAAGACCTCCTTTACCTTATAAAAAATGAAAATGATGAAAACTATTTCAAAAATGTGTGTAGATAAATATGAATAACTGGAGGTTTAGCCTCTTCATCTGTCAAATTGCTGGATGAAGACCACATGAAGGCCGTTTGTGCAGATCAGCTGACAGTTGAGGACCATCTTTTTCTCAGCTTACTGTCGTCCATGTCTGAGTAAAGAAATCGCACCGATCAGTCGGGAGTTGTTTTTGCGATCCTGAAACAGTCTGGGCGTCATCCTCGACACCACACTGTCCTTCGCATCCCACGTTAGCAGGATAACCTGGTGATCCTACTTCCATCTGCACCTGGCATCAGCAGCCTCACTTCCCTCACACCGCTGTCGTGTTGGTTCACCATCTTCTCGTACAACTCACTGTTTGCTCTCCCCCAGAACACAATCCTCAAACTCCCAACTTGTACTTTCACGGCACTGGGTCTCCCAGTTACGCTGCAAATCAAGGCCAGTCGTAACCTCACCCCTCCATACCACACGCTCACCTCCTCCACATCCATTCGTACCCTCCTACAGGTCAGGTGAGACGTTGATGATACACCTGTCCATGTTTGTTCATTCCACTTTTTTTGTGTTTTATTACATATTCTGCTTTTATCTGTACAGCGCCTTTGTGTCATGAAAGACACCTATAAATCACAGTTTTTAATCATCATCATCATCATCAGACATTACGGTACAAGCTAAGAATAAAAAGCACATGATTGTGATGAAACCAAAAACAGCAGGAGTTGTTTGCACACTGTTGCGAGGTTCTGACATCTGTACAGATTGAAATGTCTCAGTTTGTACAGAAATAAAAGGAGGTACAATGAGATCACTTTACGATAGACATCAGCGTCTGCATACAAGTCTGTTAAAGAGCCAGTCATCCAAATCAGGCGTGTGTCTTTTTTTGTTTTATAAGCACAATGATGCATGTGCGTCATGCAACTTCAGTTTAAATTTCAAATTTTCATTTTCAGGCTAAAAGCATCAGTCAGCATGCTGGGCGGCGTTAATCTCCATCCTGATATTAAGGACAGATTTGGGCCAAGCTGTGTAGCGGCGCCGTGACTCATCTCCACGGTTCCAGCACGCCCGGAGGTTCACATGAAGGTTTCAAAGCCGCTCAACTAGTCTGGAACCAGGACTTCCCAAAATAACAACCGTACCACTGACTTCCTGCAGACGTGCCAAAGACCATAACTTGATTTTAATAATTACAGTAGGGTATCAGCGTAGTCCCACATAGAAGTAGGTCTCCGCCTGCCCCAAGCTGAGAGCCTGTTTGGGGGAAGTGGAGGAGGAGGAGGAGGGAGTGAGGAGAAGAGGAGATGAAGAGCTGAAGAGCACAGCAGAGCGGAGAAAAAGAGGAAGTCTATTTTCTCCGCCTTTATGCGACCTTTAGTCTGACCGTGCGTTCACAGCGGGTGCCACAGATGAGCCATTAGGGACTTCAGTAGAGCCAGACGTCCCTCGGTCCTCGCAGGGGGGACGTGAGCAAATTACAGGGCAAGTCTGGAGACGTCTGTGTGTGGGCGCGCGTAAGCGTGCACCTCTGCGCTCATATGCTTAAGAGCGAACGGCTGTGTCGGTGTGTGCTGACTGAGCTCATGTGTCTTCAGCAGAACGTACACGCTCACGCTCAAGTGTTCCAATAATAGGTGCATTAGTAGAGAGCCAGGCCATGTAATTGAGGTGCCTTGTGAATCACAGACTCCATACTCCTCAATCAATAGGCTGCTTGGCCGTGCATGCTGTCAAATCCGGATGGAAATCACTAAAGCAAGAGCTCACGCTGCTTACTTCTGCCTCTCTCTCACGCCATTTTAACCTGAAGTTGTTGGTTTGTGTTTTGTTTTTTTTTCCACCATACAGCTTCAAAAATGTGGGGCTGTGAAAGTTAAGTCAATACAATGTCCTCATTAAGGACAGCAGTGCACACACGTTAGCTCACACAGACATGAGAGGGATAAACAATGCAACAGGCTGTTTTCACGTTCCTGCAGCACAAGTCACACATTTGATATGTGATTTTTATTTTTTATTTTTTTACAAGTGTGTCACCATAAAACGCTGTTATTGACCTAATCAATGAACTCACCGCAAGTGCTGTGCATGAATCTTTTTAGGTAATTCACAGAAACACAAAGCCATTTTCACAGGCTCAGCAGTCCTCCTGAGAGGCAGATTGAATTTTATGTACAAAACTGGTGAAGCGCTCCTTTAATCTTTACCTTTATGAAGATAAAATTGGTGAGCACTGGTGAGAAATGTTGTTTACCCAGCAGGTACGACCAATGCAAATGATGTTTGACTTGCTCGCAGGGAAAAAGTACAGCCAAGTATTCTTGTAAACACATATTATCAATCTGTCATGTTAAGTGCAATGCAGCTATTTTTCTTCGTCCTTCGTGGTTTTTCTACGTTTCCCTGAATGTATTTGCAAAACTCCTTAGAGCTTCATTGGGTAGAGCTCCGGGTTAGACGAGCAGGTGAAGGGAGCAAAATCAACAAAGACGACGAGAAGTCGGTGAGGAAAAACTCAGGCGTTTTACTCGAAATGCAAACTCTATTTTAGGTGTACCGTGTGCTCGTCTTTTGAATCGAGCAGGCATAGATAATGGTACCTCTGCCTCTGTCAGGATGGATTTCTCCCTGCGCGATGTGAGAGTGTGAAGAAACGCTCTTTATTCTTCACCAAAATGAGACGTTCCCACAAAGTTAGCGTTTCAGCTCCGGCTTATCTTTACTAAAACTTTATTGTTTACCAGGGTCTTTTGTTTTCCTTTAGTCTATGACCTCATGAAGCCTCATAGCAGCTCTTCTTCTGCAAGCAGCAATTTTTGGATCGCCCCCTCCTTTCTCTTTGACCACATGAGCTGCTGTAACCAGGAGCTTATAAACCGGACTGATAGCTGAGCAACAGTGAGTCCGAGCAGCCCCCTCTCTCCCTCACACAGATCCTCCCCTGGCTCCCCATCTTAGGCTCTTGCTTTTACACAGAAAATCCAAAAGAAAATCAGAACAGCGCCCGTCTGTGCGTCTAAGACTTCAATTTCTGCTTCGGCTTCGAGTCACTGAGAAGAGCAACCACACGGCAGTCACACAAAAGAGATGCTCATCACGAGTCATTTCAAATTTTTCTTTTTCCATCCACGTCACAAATCTAATGCACTTTTTTTTTTTTCCCCATACTCTCACAGGCAAAAATCCTTTAAACAAAGTAAATGAAAGTTGATATACAGTAGATACAGTAATAAGCTCCTGCACTGGACCAACAGTGCCACCTGGTGGATCTTTTTATATAACAGAACAATGGAAACGCAATGAAGAATCACTTGCCACACGGCTTTGCTCAGAGCAACTAGACGGCTGTGTCTGCAAAGAAAAGCAAGAGGATTTGAAAACATTTATGAACTTTGATTCAATTTTCATGTTTTCTTTGTACTAGAATGCTGCTGCAAAGTGGCAGCTTGTTTTTTGGGGGAGGGGGTTTGAAGTAACTGTCTTACTTTGTAGATAACTTCCATGTTTTTAACATTTTTCTCCAGTTTTTGGATGCTGTGGTGATGAAGGGATTTCTGCTGGTAATTCTGGCACTTTTTAAAATCTGTCATGATGAGTAACCATGACTACAGAAAGGTTGAGCAGGTGATTACACTTTCCAAAGCCCAACTAATACCTGATATATGACTTCAAATCCAGACAGATTTGAAAAAAAGAAGAAAAAAAAAGGGGGGGGAGACTTGGAGGATATTGGGCATGAGCACAGCACTGAGGGAAAGCAGGAGGCGGTTTAAATCATTTTCTCCCCTTTGATTGTCTTAAAGAGTGTGATTTGCTTGGCCACTAAAGCCAACAAGCTTGCAGCGTTCATTAGGAAACAGCTGGAATATCAAGAATGCAGGCTGCGTACGTCATAGAGGCGTAATATATTCTGGACTCAGATGCTTCGCTGTGTGGATTTCAGACAAAGAGCTTAGAGTAAAAGGAGGAGGGACTGCAGCGCTTGTTTTCTACCGTCAAGGAGCCCCTCTGCACCCATACACTGAACTGTTGACCGTAGGTTTCTGTCCATGCTAACTACCTGGAGAGATGGTTACTTGCCAACGCAGCATATGATATCATGATCTCACTTGTTGCCAGGTGACAAACGCAACATCCCAATGAATCAATAGTGATCTCTGGAAATTTAAACCCCTCCTCACTCTCTCTGCTACAATATCTAAAATGTGGTTGTTATTGTTTTTTTGGCCTAACAATCAAATAGTGTTTATTTTCAATTTAAAAGTTTTCACCAAAGAAAAAAGGCATGTTGGAAATGGAGCCTCCAATTTTAAGAGCTCAAAAGGATTTTCACAACTGATTAAAGAGACGTTAAATGTCCATAAATCTATTAGATGGATGACAAAAACCTCTGGTGCAACTAAATCAACAGTTTGAAGAAATGAAGAAAAAAAAAAAGCACGTGTGAGCTCATCAACATCAAAAGGCCTCGAAGGCAATGAAAGTGAATAATCGCAGAATTCTTTCCTTGATGAAGAAAAAAAAAAACATCAAATCATCAACAGAAGTCAAGAATGCTCTGGAGAAGCTGGAGCTTTCAAAATCTACAACCAAGAGATGCCTTCATGGACAGTTTACAACAAGATACAAACCTCTAGTACTATTCTAGAGCTGTAAAGCCAGATTCAATAAAAAAAAACTATATTAAAAAAAACCTTCCCATGCTCTGGAATCAGATTCTTTGAACAGATGAAACCAAAAAAAAGAAGCAAGTGTGGAGTAGAGAAGGAGCCGCTCGTGATCCAAAGAACAGAAATGGAATATTTTTCAATAGTCAAGTGAGAAGTTTTATCTGATGTTTTTCAGTTACTGAGGGCAGAACTGAAAGTCTGCTAGAGCATCTCCAAGAAGGAAGAGTGAAGGAAACTCAGTTTGGTTGTGTCCGTGGACTCCAGACATCAAGCAGCTTTTTCTCCGAGCATCCAAAATAAGCTCGTATTTACAGTTATATCACTTTGTCTGAATACATTTGAGCCCCTGAAAAAAGGGGGCTGTTTAGCTTAAAATAGCTGTGTTTGCAAAACTTATTAAATTATTATTGAAAATAAACACATCTTGATTTTTTTTCCCCCCAAATACAGTTGTAGCAGTGCATAAAGGCAAAACCATAAAAGCGCTTCTATTGTCCAAATACTTCTGGACCTAACTGCATTTTAGGTTTATTCAATAACTCATTTGTTCTGCATAATTTATACTGGAACAATATAATTTCCCTTTAGGAATACATTAAGTAGAATTCAATACCATTGAGTTCGACTGGTTGCTACAGGCAACAGCTCAAGTATAATTTACAAACGAATACTGATCCATTCAAACCTCTCGGTTAGGTAGCGTGAAACTTGACTGGCTCTGCAAAAAGACAAAGGAGTAAATACTTTAGAATTTTGATTTAAATGTCTTGTAATTAATCGCTTCCCCTGCAGGTCTCCTTTGGTGCCTGAAGGTTTAAGTCCTGACATGTTTTTGCTTGGAAATTCTACCGCAGCAACGATTTTTACGAATGAATCAGAGTGGTGTGAAAAGAAACAGTTGTCTTTTCGCGTGCATCATAAACCGTGGTGATCAACACCGCAGAACAGGTTTTAAACACACACACACACACACACAATTAGAAGAACAAGAAGCTGAAAGCAAAAGTAAGAAAAAATAAACAGATGGAAAAACCCGACTCACCTACTGTCATCGACTCTGGCAGACCAGATGCTGGTATCACATTGGTGAGAGGAGCAGATTGCACTGGCGGACTGGACTCCATGCTGGTTTAGATTTTTTTTTTTTTTTTTTTTTTTTAAATAATAAAAGTGAAGACAGGAAAAGCTCATTCATCGACTTATCTTTTTTAAACAACAGTACGTCGTCTCCAGTTGCAAAGACAGCTTACTTGAAAGTCAGCTGTGATCGGCTGCTGTCACAGTTTTCCACCGATCCTGTTGAGTCACACTGAACAGGAAACGCAGCAGAGTCCTCCACAGAGCTCTCTGAAGCAAAACAGAAGAGAAAGTGAAGGTGCGGGCTAAAAAAGAAAGTACCTAAAATACAATCTGAAGGGCAACTGATCCCTTCAATGAATCCATACTGAAGCTGCTAAAACACAAAATGAAAAAAGGGGTGGGTGGGGGGACTAACAAAGCTGTGTTTCAGATTTTTGAACAAATGCTGAAGCGTCTATTAGAAGGTGGTTTCGTGCTTTGTGCAGCGTGCCTGTGGAAAGACTTCAGTACCTGGCTGAGCGTCTGTATGATTGAAGGGAATCAGGATGTCGGCGCTGCTCTGGTCAGCGACCACCTGCACAGGACTCCACGTGGACACACTGGACAGGCTGCCCACCACCAACCTGGCATGAGACAGCATCGGTCTCGGTCAGTGGCTCACTTTCTCATGCCACAGGACAAAAAAAACAAAACAAAACACCACAGTGTGACTTATTTCTTTTCTCCAGCGTCTGAGCATATTAATGGAATTGTCTAAGAAAATGCCATCCTCTGAAAGTGCGATGCTCCGAAACGAGCGACTCACATCTGTGTATTGAGAGATATGACTCACTGAAGACGAGGCTTCTGCGTTCCTCGTTTGCCTGATCTCCGATCAGATCTTTCACACTGTGGAGTTATTTGGCTCATAGTTTGAAAACCTTTAGTCTATTCTATCACTTTGCTGTATTATGAACGCTGCCAGTATTCTCCGCTGTATTTCCTTTGATGTGATCTTTTTTTAAATCAAGATTTTGTTCATTTTCAGGGAGCAAAATCAATTAGCTATGAAATTTCTAAAAATGCAATTTGAACAAAAGGGTGAAAAATGAATCCAGTAAACTCACTGGTCAGAGGGGATCTTCTCCTCCTCCAGGGTTTCTGTTCTAGGTTTGTACATCTCCTCCTCTTCCTCCTCCTCCTCCTCATTGTCAATACTCTTACTGTCAGGCAAAGGAGGTGTGGTCACGGGAGTGGTGCGGCTGGGGTGGGGGGACCCTACCCAGTTGACCGTGTCAGGATCTTCCAGGCCATTCTGGGCAGGCGACACGGAGAAGGTTGGCTCCAATGGGTCGACCCCTTCCTCCAAGCTGCTATGAGCCGGAGCCGTGTGAGCCTTCCTCATCGCGCCCACCCTCTGAGAGTCCTCCTCTCCCTCCTCCTCATCCTCAGCTCCTCCATCCAGATCGTCATCGAAGGAAATGATGTTGGTGACTTTCTTTTTCTTGCGGCGCTCCTTCTTCAACCCCGAGTCTGAGGGGGGAAAAACACGAAGAAGGATGGAGCAAGAACCTTCATCTTTCTTTAATCAACACCTTTCACGGGGCTCCTTCCAAATACTTTCTGAACAAACTCAGACCAGTGACCTTAACTTTGGTCATAAATACTAGTCTTTATTTACCATTTGTCTTGAATCACCAATAAATGTCAGGTCCTCCTGCTCATTCCTTTAAAGTCCAAAAAACAGCAAACCAGAGCTGGAAACCTTCTCCAAAATGGTCTCAGTCTTCACGCATTTTTTTTTTTTTAAATCAATAAAACAAATAGCAACAGAGCAGGTATGCTATCCAACTAAAGCTCCAAAGCTTTAAAACAGTGGTTCTCAACCTTTTTTCAGTGATGTATATTGTTTCAGCCAAGTACCCCCTAACCAGCGGAACCAGCTTTTTTGGTTGTAAAAAAAAAAAAAAAAAGACCTAAAACGGCACTGTACCATCAGTGACTGATTTATTAAACTTTGGAACTGATAAACATGTACAAAATTATAACATTTGAAAAAAAATAACTATTTCAAACATTTTAAATGTTAATAATCCATAACTAAATGTATTGCAAATATTTATCATCACTAAAATGTAGCGATTTAAACCAATTTAGTGAAAACAGTGAGCATATAACCATTTAAATCCATGAGATTAACCATTTAAAACTCCATAAATGTGCAAAACACTGCTCATTTGTAGCGGTCTCTCTTGAACTATGTGGAAATAAAAATATATAACTAGAGAGAAATAATTAACTTAATTATAAATAAAGATTTGTGCACATAAAAATAATAATCATAAAGTTTCCTCTTTTGGGATCATAGTAAACATCTGCTCTCAAAAAGAAATCATTAACTTACTTTTTAGCAGTAATTGCTAAAAACAAATATAAATCTTAAAATATCTTTTTAAGAATCAAAAACCACTTGTCCCGCCATGTTTTCAAAAGAATTGCTGCTGCGCTTCAACCACAACTCCATATTTGATCCAAGTGATTGACAGGTGATGCCAGGTGGCATCTGACAGGTTGGGTCGAACCATCCTGGTATGCGGGGGGGGGACTGGGGTTTTAGGAGAATTAAATTGAATAGCCGACAGAAAATTCTATAAAATCTATTCTGTGAACTTATATTTTCCTGAAATATTTATTAAATAATTATTTTTAAAGGATTTTTGCATGGATGCTACTTTTTTAGGTATATGTATATTTTAAAATCTCACGTGCCCCCAGGGGTACACGTACCCCGATTTGAGAACCACTGCTTTAAAACATATATATACACATATATATCAGGTTTATTTCAGGCAGGTATTGGATGACAGGTATTATTTGCTACTCTGAAAACATCACACCAGCAATCCCGCTTCCCTACCAGCAGATGTGCTGCGTGGCAGGACGGGTAGCGGGTCTGAGGCGCCGTCCACTCTGGGGGTGAAACCAGGGACCACAGCTGTGGCAGTGCTGATCTCCCGCAGCAAACTGCTGACGCCCTGAGTGGACTCCTTCCACAGGCTGCCGATGCCCTGCGTGGACTCCTTGAGGAGGTGGGTCACAGAGGAGCCTCCCCGCGTTAGCCCACCATTCAGGTCAGTGTTGTCAATGTTGATGGCAAACAGGATCGAGTTCAAACCTGAGGGCGGCAGAAGGAAAAGAGGCACGAGCCATTTATTAGAAATCAGTTTCTGAACTTTAAGTCTCTGGGAAGGACATGAAGCAGAAGCGAGCAAACAGATGAACTCAGTCCATGTGTCTGCATAAGAAAAGAGAAGAAGCACGAGATCAGTGGGATGTGGTCTTAATATTTCAGGGTTTCTGTTCATCCGAGTCCAGCTCATCAATCGTTTAACAGAAAGAGCACAACCATTAACACAAACAGTGTTGCAATTCTCAATAAATCCATCCACCCGTGCAAAGCTTCCAGCCTCGGTGGCAGCTCTGTACGATCCGGCTACGTCCACCGAGTGTGCATGCTAAAAAGCAGAACCAAACATCTTTAGCTTTTAAAATGTCAGTCACAACTTTGCTATTTTCTGATCCCCATCCACAAAAAGGAGGAATAAAAACTCAGCCTGAGGATGGCACCGAGATAAAGTCCTAAATCAAACGGTTATTTCCACTGCATGGTGAGGTCAGTTAAGGACATCTCAATCTCACTTCTCTGTGGGTTGTCATTTAGAGAAGAAAAAAAAATTGAAATATATCACAAGACAGCAGCACCCACTGGCCAAAAGTGTATGATGTAGGATAGATTATGATTTTAATCTGAGTGACATTTTGTCCAGGGTTTTAAAACGCAGGGATCTATTGAGTATTCTTGGACGTTTATGTGTCATTCATTGACTGGCAGAGTTTTAGCAGCATTGCATTTCTCTTAGATTAAAACTTCTGCTTCTTCTCAATCAAACAACAGAGAAAGGCACGTCCCACAGAGGTGACGTGTCTCAGTGATTATTGCCATCATGATGAAGTGCTTTGACTGACTGGTCAAGCGTCACATTAACTCGTCCTTCCCACCTACGCTGGGGCCCTCACAGTTTTCTTACCACTCACACTGTCAACATCTTGAATGATGCTCCATCACACTTGGACACATGTTAGAATGCTTTTCACTGACTTCAGTTCAGCATTCAATACAGCAGATGGTAAAAAAAACTCCTTCTGCGGGGGCTTGAACTTGGTTTTCACCTTGCAAAGCACTCTTAGTGCTATATAAATAAAGTTTTTATTTAATGACTGATATTATAGGAGTCTCTCTGTTGAATCTGTTCTGGACTTTTTTTTCCAGGCGTGCCGTGTGTGGCCCTTCTCACCCCTCCCACTGACTGAACATTTACCATCAGGCCGGATGTTCTGTAGCATTGGGACCAGCACCGTGAGGTCCTAAACAGTCTGGTTGTATCCAGTACTTTGCTCCCATAACAACCTGCTCCTGTCACACACTCACAACATAAATTCTACTACATATGCATTTATAGACAGACTGCAAACCTGCACCACCACTTCATACTCCGCTGTCTTCACTATCTGGATTTGTTTAGGTTTTAATGTTAAAGTTTAGTCTTTTATGCACTTGGCCAATGAGAAGTGACATTTCATTGCTCTATATTCTGCGCAAAGGATATGGAAGAATGACAATAAAGCTGAGTTAAGCTGAAAACACTTTTCTTTTTATGCCCCGGGGCATATTTCATAGACAGGACACAGTCCATGCTACTTCTGGCTCCTCCCAGAACCAGCAAAGAAAGCCTCATAATTCTTAGTATTCATGTTTCAGAGTGGAAGAAGTATGCAGAGGTTATTAGATCGACCCCCCTCCACCCACCAACTTATGCTAAATCAATATTTGGAATGCAATGATCCGCTGTGCAGACCCCTAAAAAGGGAGGAGCTGAAAGCAGCTGCTGTTTCTAAGATTCGATCTATACCAGGGTATGCATCTATATTTTATGAGCTTGAAGAACAAGATTTTCCTCTGAAATACAGTGAACTATACCGTGTAGTTCAGGTCCTCAGCTCAGTGCAGGTTCATAATCCAAAAAAAAAGCAATTAGTTACGTTCTGAAAGTGCAGTCTGTTCCCCCCAAAATTCACCAGATGTCTAAAAATAAGAATTACATTTCAGAAAATTTTCATTCAGGGACAGAGTGACCTCGCTTATTCATCTTTGCAGTTTGATGCCTCATACTCTGATTATACCACCAATCACCAGCATATCTGCATTCAAAAATGAATCTAAATTATTATGCTTGCTGGGTACATTTTAGCACGTACAAAAAAAATAAAAATAGATATCATTCCATCCTTAGATTTTGTCAATTTAAGTTTTTCCATCAGGCTGTGAACAATTGTCTTGGTAAATTTATGTCGTAGAGGTTCCCAGTTCATATGTTGGGAGGAAGAGGGGTCTTTCTATGGGGAGTTGATACGCTCTACCTGCGGTTCGCGCGCGTTCTCGCGTTCTCCTTGACAGAAACGTTCAAGCTTCACTGATCTGCGGAGCTCATACAGCACATACCAATAACTGGATCAAGATGGGGACGACAACGCATTTTCCAAGAAGCCAATTAGAACCATATTCATGGCACACTAACAAAGCATGTCTGATGGGGGTCCTGATCTGTCTCCATGTGTGGAGAATCATGAAATGAAAAATGCAACAAGTACGACATTTCACACCTAAAGATGTGTTTACGAGAAGAACGGGACAAAACGAGTAAAACCCTTTTTCGTTTGGGATTATTAGTGTCAGAAGGCGCTTTTAAGTGTTGTGAAAAAGAATGTAACCTGTAGAGTCCAAACAATAATACCAGACTAGAGTCAAGAATCAGTTACAGGAATGGATGAAGCCAAGATGAGAGTAGGCTCGTCCTAAATGCTGCAGCAGCTCTGCGCTGCAGGGGGACACCAACATGGCCCACTGAGGGGTATTCCTCAAACTTCTCTCCAATTATTTTGTGGCAAATGCAAAAGAAAAATAGAAAAAAAAAATGTGTGTATGTGTGGTAGGAGGTCACTAAGACCTAAACAGCAGAGACCAATCAAGTTTGCAGGGATTGATTGGAACCAGGTGTGACTGGAGAAGCCACCTTTTAAATCCTTTGTGCATGCCAGGGCTGTGACTGTTTGGTTAGGATAGACTTTTAACATTGTTTTATATTCATTTTAACATTTTAGTTGTCAAGGTATGGGATTTTAATAATCATGCCATTTATTCAATTTGCATTGAATAAATGGCATGACCCACACTGCCTGTTTTGGCTTCTTAAATTGAGCCCCTGCGCTCTAAACCTTTCTAAAGGTTGCATATGTGTCGGCTCTATGCGTGTTAATGGAAGAGAGTATGATCAGGCCGTCGGTACTCAGAAAACCAACATTTACACACAAATAGTATGAAATAAAATGAATAATCCAAGGTGTGGTGGTTTCATGTGAAGTGTGGACATACTGTGAAATAAAAAGACCTAATGCTCTCAAAGAAAAGGCATCATATGATGAAATTAACCAGTTTCAGCTTCGTGAAAGGGGGGGGCAACAAAGTAACACGGGGTATGCTCTCGACCAGGTTTAGTTCAGAGTCGGTTACCGTGGTAACAGACTCCTAGTATGAGCTACCTTGGTTTCTGAAGCTGGCTCAATGAAGCCTTCTTGCTCGGTGTTAAGAAAACTCTGAGATTTCCTGAGCGGAAATTAAACATACTCAGTTTCTACATATCCTGCTTTTTGAAACGGACCCCTGCAGTTCCACCTTCTGACCATCCCGGTGTTTACCTGCACCTGTCTACTAGACGCCACTGGAGGAAACCAACTAACATGGCCCACCTGCAGTCCAACCACCACGTTTTTATACATTTGTGTCTCTCTCTGTCTTGTCTCCCTCCTCTTGGCTGACCCCCTCCCCATTTGAGCCGGGTCCTGCTCAAGGTTTCTTCCCATGAGGGAGTTTTAGCTTTCCACCGTTTGGCCATGTGAAGCGTCTAGAGACAACTTGTGTTGTGACAGACGCAACATAAATAAAATTGAGTTGAACTGAATTAAAAGCTTTACTGTCACAACATCTCTTAGGATGTGTTGCGAGGTTAAAATGCAGAACAGGAAGTATATTAACTAATTAAATAAACCAACGGAAGCCATCAAGGTATCAGATTTGTGGTAGAATCAAGATAGTAGGTGACTAAGTAAGAAAACACCGCCCCCAAAAAACATTTATATATAGATAGATAGAGATATAGATGTATATAATGACATTCTGCCATTTAGAAGTGCATTTCAAAAACACAAACTCACCTGCAGCCATGGTGGGGAGCATACTTGCTCTCTCCTCATCAAGAATAAAAGCCCAGTCTTCATAGAAAGTTCTAGACAAAAAAAAAAGAAGAAGCAGCAGCAAAGTTACTTCTAAAGAAGCCCCACATCGCTGGAAAGTTTCCAGCTGTGTGGACTATAACCACAAAAGCAACTTATGAAAAAAACAACGCCCATGCAAGCACTCGCTAAGATGCAAAAATGTGTTTGCATATCACAGAAACCCGAATATCTCTGCTACCGAGGTCTCTGAAGTATAAGGCAATGGGTGAGTCATCCTTCAAGAACAAACAGGTACACGCAGCACTAACCCCAGACGAGAGCGGTCAGCCAGCAGCGTGTGCAGGTAGCGCTCCAGCGAGTGCTCGTTGAGGGCGCAGCGCAGCCAGGCACGACCCCGGCCGAGCTCCGAGGAGATGTGACGCAGGGAGTAGAAGCGCTGGAGCTCGTGACGGTTCAGGTGCTCTTTCACGTAGAACCAAAAAGTCAGCTCTGGTGAGGGGGGTTGGGGGGCCAAGAGACAGAGGAGGGGAGAAGAGGACAAGTGAAGTAAAGAAAGGAAGCACAGCAAGAAAGAAAGAGTAAGAGAGATAACTAATTCCACCCCATTTTATGGGGGAAAAAAATGCATATTAGTCAAGTAACAGGTCTAAAGAGTCAAAGCTGTGAATAGGAACTCTACACATCTCTCTACCCTCGTTAATGAATATCTCAACTTCTCCATATTTAGCACGAACATCACAAGCCATAGTCTTATTCATTTTTTCCTAGAAAACAGGAACTGGAAGCTAAAAATAAAAGACAACCAAGTGGTATGTACTTTAAAGGTGTCTGAGATGTGGTAATTAGGAAGAAATGCTGTGCTGCCTGTCAGCCTCCATTTCCAGTTCGACCTCAGAGCAACATGCTAACACCATGGCTGCCATTTCTTGCTTTGTCAGAGGGCTTGGCTTCATTAGGAAGCTCAAAATCCACAAATTCAGCCACAATCCAGTCTTCTAATTGACTGTGAAACACAGAGGAATGTTAGATATGCTAATGTGCAGAAGTGATGCATTGCTCCTCCGTGTGGTGGTGTTAAATATGAGAGAGAAAGAACTGTTCAGTATAATGTGAAGTTAATGTCTCTCATCCAGAGGACCTATCCTAGATGGTTTTTAACACTGCTATACGACTTAAAAGCAAACGTCTGCGACTGCTAAGGTGGTAAACATAACTTCCAATTAGGAACTGATTGACATTCAGTATTCAATGTCACACCAGCTGGAAACACCACAGATCTTAGATGCCGAAGGCTGTCTGGGACCCCTGCGATCTTCAGGAGGATTTCAAAGAAAGTTTTGTTGGCTCAGCAAACACCTGAGCGCACGTCATGTATTTTGCACGCAGAGTCACCGCGAGTATCAAGGCTACCACCAACTGAGATAGATTTAAAAAGCCCTCCCGCCGTCTCACAGACTAGACTCGGCGCACATGCACGGCGGAAAGCAAAGAGGTATCAGTGGAGGCGCTGTACCTGGCAGGAGGTCAGCGTTACTGGTAAGTGCAATAAAACTCTCCTGAGAAATGAGCAAAACAGTCTTTTATCACGAGATTCCACATGTAAAGAGGCGACACTGTCAACCAGTCTCATCTGCAGGCTAAGCATTCAGGAGGAGCTGTCCAGGAACGCACAGCTGCTCTCGTCCACAGCTCATCTCCAGCCACGAGTAAAAAAAAAATAACAAGCTGGCCAATACAGCAGCCACGTTTTCTTTCTTAGTCCTGCCTCATCCAGGTTAATAACTAGAGGTGAAAGCAGGAGTTTCGACTTACCTTAGATCGACAGACCATGCAACAAAAGCACGCTCGTACCTGCTTCCGTCTTGCTGCTGAAGCCCGCAGCCTGCTTGAGAGCAGCGGCGGTGAGAGCCAGACCTCTGCTCTTCCTCAGGCCGTGCTGCAGCACCGCTTCAAACTGTGCGCACAGACAAATCACCCTGCAGGGGCAGAGGCAGGTTACAGTGACCAGGGGAGGGTGGTACATCATTCAGCAGTCCAGGTAAACCACACCTCAACGGCGCCGTTTAAACTTTCATCACTAAAAACCATGAGATCTCTCGTAAACTTTTGCTGGCTACGAAATCGAGGTGGTGATGAATGTAACCCCTACAAGCTCAAAATGAGATGTGAGGAGCACAGGATATGAAGTTTTGATCAAATAGTATTCTCTGTTGGCAAGAAGCTCTTATGAAACAAGGCTGATACATAGTTTTTATCACTTCTTCCTTTTTCAAACAGCATTAACATAACAAAACAGTACATTCTCACTGCTCATGTCAGACAGACTTTCATTTGATAACATTTTAGCGTTGAAGAAACTGATTGTCAAAGCATGTCACCGCGTTTAAAGAGTTTACATTAAAGTCCTTCAATGGATCTGGTTTGTTCTCCATACCTGCTGTCCGAGTCTGTGGCAATCTCCTTTCTTCCTCCAAAGCGTATTTGGCACTGGAACGACATGCGGGGAATGATAATAGTCATCGTTTGACACACTGAGGAGGCTTTTCCGTAAACACAGCCGGTGCACGTCCTGCGGCTAGTATTTCAGAGTAGTGATTATGGCCAGATAAAATGCATTAAAAGTGAAACAAGCGCACTGACGTGGCCGTTAGGGATCAATGTAGGAGAAGAGATCTGGTTACACTTTTAAACTGAAAACTCAAAAGCTTCCTGTAAGCATTCTTATCATGCACTATAATGCAACCACTTATTAGCTAATTACAGAATCCTTTTTTGGAGGTTTGCAGACGTCCACTGGACCATCTTTTGCGGATTTGCTGCACTGAAATCAGTTTTGGTCCCCAGAAACAAGCGCCACTGCCAGTGTACGTGTTGGTAAGGACACCTCAACAAATATCTGGTGGTGTTGTGTTTACTTGCTCTGTGGAATTTAAATTTAAAAAAAGATATATGTCATTCTCATGTCATTATTTTTGCACCAAGATCAACTCCTAAGAGCTGTACATGGTACTCGGTTTTACTTCCTGTAGCGTCGGTTGGTTTGAGAGTATCGCTTAGAGGAACCAAAACATATCAGGACACCACAGAGTCTAGCTAGTATTTGAAAACAAAATATGAGAAAAACATCACTCCAAACACTTCTGACTACACAATCACAGCTGTAGATTGTCTATAAATGTAGAACAAAGGTTTCACTGCTGAACTCAGCTGACCGAAAGAGGAAAATAAACTGAATTTTGATGCAGCTGACCATGGCTAATGATTACTCCACTATTAAAAAAAAACAGCTAACCAGTAACTCACCTGTTTGACAGCATCCAGCAACCTCTCCAGGAGGTGTTGTCTCTTTGTATCGTTCTGTTGAGTGCCTGCAGAGCAGAAGGCAGACAAACAACAGCCACTTATGAGGGGATTGGCAAAATTACTACTACTAGTAGTTGTAGTACTACTTCCTCATCTAATGGTTCAATTATTCATAACTGAGAAGAGAACACTGACTCATAGATGGATCCTAGCTAAAAGCATAGAAACTTTAGATTTAGTTAATGGATTTTAAAGAATTACAGGGTTTGCTTAGCTGGCATTCATAGGATCTGCAACACAAAAGGAAGTTTGTTGCTGAAAAAAGTTAGTTTAAAGGTCCCACATGGGTTCCTCACCAGTAGTAGCACTGTGGAGAAATGTGTCCTAGGTGCACAGAGCCCTTTCAGTATTAACTAAAACTGCAGCAATATTAAGCTTGCAGTCGCTTTAACAAATCTGGGGTCTCAATTTTATTGTTGAATGGTACAAATTCATTCAGAAAAGTGATCTGCAGCAGCCTGAAGGGCACGACCTCTGTGTCAGATTGTTGTAAGATTTCCAAAAACCTATCTGAAGTGTTTAAATGAAAAGTGTCGATGCACATATGCACATTTTAATGTTCCAGAACACGTGTTTGAACTGTTTTGAGTAACTTTCATGTTGTTTGAGGAGCACAAATCCTCATCATCTGTTAATCTGAGAGCCCACAGAAGAGCCGGCTGCTTGATAATAACACTGAACAACTATCTGAGCTGCACCAACTGTTGTTACACTATTTCCAAGTTGATGAAGCATGATGTCTCATGATTGCATGGGTCAGTGGCGCTCAGAAACAGTAAAAACTCACCGTTCATTCTGCCTGCCCAACTCCAACGCCAGCGACGTCCAAGCTCAACAGCTCACCGCCAACGAGATTCATCGCTTTCTGTAGCTTTTAATCGCCACCACCTGAAGGCTAGCGGTACATGCTGCCTCTGTAGCCGAGATGCATGCACCCAACCGCGGCGTGAAGACTGATGCTCGCACGGTCAACAGCAAGGCCTGCCGGGAAGCCGCCACAGTCTGACATTAAGCTGCTGTTTTCAGCGTAGCAGGCAGAGAAACTGTCCGGAGATTATCACAGAGCAGTCATAGCACCTGTCAATAATTCGGTTGAAAGTTTGCTTAATAAATGAAATACTATCCGTTTCTACGGTTTTGGAACCTGTGACACTGCGAAAAAGCGAAAACGGAGCACACTGACTTCGCAGTGGCGAGGTCACGTGACAAAACACACAGCTGTCATATGACGCGGAAGAGCTAGTGGGAGTTGTAGTTTTTTTTATGTCTATGTTTGTTTGTTTTTCTTTCTTTTTTTTTCTTTTTTTGTAGCAGTTTAACCGGGGGTGTCAAACTCAAGGCCCGCGGACCAAATCTGGCCCTCCACTTTATTTTAACTGAACTGCATGCAAAGACAATCATAAACTTATAACTAGAACGTATTTGAGGAAATTTCAATGTAACTTTCTGTTTGATTTTTTTTTCAAGTATATTTAAAACAAACGAACAAACAAACAAAAAACAATACAATGGCAAAAAAGGAAAGAAAAGCATACTTGAAAAAGATTAAGTATTGACATCAAAAATAGTCTAACTGGTGGAGAACAGCTGATTCTTGTAAAAAAGAAAAAAAAAAGTTTGAAAAATATTTTACAATAAAAAGTTCTTAAATTTAGTCAAAACTCTTGATTTTTATGAAATTGTATGATAAAGCACTTGTTGAAAGAAATTAGCAATTTTACCACAATTTTTTCTGTATATAAATAAATTGTGATTCAGGTATAAAGGTCTCAATTTTTTGATAAAGGTCACAACTTTATTAAAAATGTTATATTTCATGACCAATAAAAATCATTTTTTGTGGGGAAAAAAAGATGTTACTTTTGAAATTTGGCATTTGAAGTTTTTTTAAACTATGTTTTACATTTTTTGAATTTTGATTATTGAAGAAAAAATTGTGATTTTTGTACAAAATGCATTCTTAAGCTAATTTAGTTAATCTGTTCTGTCCTTTTTTTTTATCTTAATGCCTTTGTAAAGCATTTTGAGTGGTCTTTGTGTGTGGAATGTCCTATACAAATAATCTTGCCTGACTTTGCCTTGTACAACCCCAATTCCTAAAAAGTTGTGACACTGTGTAAAATGTAAACAATAGCAATCCCCCCCACCCCCACCCCGAGATAAACTCCTCCACCTGAGGCAAGGACTCTCCACCAATCTGCAGGGGGCAAACCACCTTTTTCTGGTCCAGAAAGTAGAAATTAAAACGGAATAACTAGGAATTTGATGTTTTACTCCGGGAGGACATCACTTCAGGTCATCTACCAAAACAAAGCAAACATGTGGCACAAGGACAATCCAAAAGGTTAGGTCTACGAGTTGTCGGATCTCTGCTCAGGGGCAGAATGCAGTACCAAAAATGCAACTATATACAAGAGGTGAAACAGAAGAAGTTAATCTTTTTGTTTTTGTTGCAGTCACAGTCTGGAGTACGTGCATGACTGATGTTGCCAAACAAACCAAGGATACGCATGTCAGTCACGATGCCATGATTGCTCGTACGCGGTGTTAACAGTAGGTATATTCTAGCTTGTCTAACCAGGCCGGACAGAGGTGTGGCAGGCAGATAGCATAAAGCAGGGATGGTCAAAATGCTAGCAAAACACAACAAGACAAGCTATCACAAACGTATGTGTCAGGAGGAGATGGAATTAAAGTGAACAAAAATAAGATAAAGAAAGCAGGATTTCTCAGAAATGGAAACCTATTCTCAACGACTGACTGCAAGAAAATCTATTCTTCAAGCTATGTGTGATATCTAGAGCACTTATTAGCTCATATTTGGCTAACTTGTTTGTTAAATGCTGTACTTTTATAGTAAATGTGTTTATTTGCCTTTTTTTTCCAAAAAGTAAAAGACACAAAGTCGACTTTTCTAAATTCTTACAGCTAAGAGATTATTTACAAAAACATCAGGAATGGGGGAATATTTGTAAGACACCATCTAAATTAGAGGAAGTGTTGTGGTCATTTTCAGAGGATAAGTCAAAAAAGTGGTTATATGAAAAATCTATAAAGCACTACAACACGAATCTAATGATAACAACTTTGACATCAAAGAAAAATGGGAGCTGGAAGCCAACATGATAATGTCAGATGGAGAATGAGAAGAAACGTTTAAAGAGGGACACAAACTAACTAACACCCCAACATGGAGGGAATTCGATTGGAAAGTAAAAATGTGCTACTTAACACCCCGTTTATTACATCAAAATATAGCAATACAACTGATTCATGCTGGAGGGAGTGTGGAGCAGTGGGTGATACCACCCATATATTCTGGGATTGCCCAAAAATAAAAGATTTCTGGGAGAACATTCAGAAGGAAATTAAACAGATTATGGGTATTGATTTTTCTATGGAACAGGCACTGTACATTTTGGGTATAATTCCTGAGAGTATGACAGACAAGAGCTGTGAATATTTGCTAAGAATCCTGCTGCTGATTGCAAAAAAGACAATAACAGCTTCCTGGTTGAAACCACAGCCTCCAAGTATAACACAATGGAGAGACAGGGTAAAAAATGTGTTTATCATGGAGAAAATTACAGCAAGACTACAGCTGAAAACAGACTTGTTTGATAAAAGATGGTCATTATTAAAACAAACCCCCTTTTTTTTTCTTCCTCTCTTTCTGTAACTGTGTATATTATACATTTTCCATGTGAGTGTCGAGTTTGTTTGTGTTTTGTAGTTGTCAAATAAAATAAAAAAAAACAGACTTTTGCAGCTCAAGTAACATCACCTCCGGTCATAGTTTTGCTTTTCGTCTCTTGTGGATGGTATGCTTTCTAGAGACCAACAGATGCACTCTAACACAACCCAGATATCCAATAAAAAAAGGAAACAGACTAAAGGAGGAGGTCATTACAGCGAGGGCTTTAATCAAAAGCACAAGCTTCTGTTTATTGACTGTTGCACGCACATGAACAGGTGAGAGCATATTTACATCGATGTAAACAGTCAGTACCTGCAACAAATAAAAGAGAGGACACGGCGTCTCTCTTTCTCAGACACGCACGCACGAATATGCACGTCCACTTATGCTTGCAGGATGAAAACACGCACACGTTCGTACACAGAAAAATTTGGAGTATAAAGTTACGAGTGGAGTGTCTGAAAGCATGGAGTACAGCAGGCCTCTTTGGTCAGCTGCTTCAGACAATGTTTCCAAATGATCGAAGGTTATTACAAGCCGCCTTTCAAGAGCAGAGACACAAAATGTACTGGCAGACCAGTAGGTAAAAACACCAAGACCCATATTACCTTTAGCAGAGCTCACATTGTTTCATGTGTCAGCTAAAGAACAGTGGCACACACATATTTATATATATATATAGTATATGTTTTTACTACCCCCCCCCCGCCCCCAAGAGAGTCCACCTTCAGCAGACGATGATTAATGCTCTGTAGGCGTCATGGCAACAGCATTCAAAACAGCGACTTTTTGCAAACATACATCATACAAAGTACCTGATAAGATGGAGACAAGTTAAGAAAGGATTTATAACATCTTGACTGCCACTGCAAGGAAATATTTCCTTCCTAAGAAACACCACAAACTCAATTTTTCTCTAATTCACAATTCATACATGAATTTGTTGATTTTTTTCCCCATAACCTTCCGAAACATACAAGCAGCAGTTAGATAAAACAAATGGTTGCAAATAATAAAATATCAACAAAAAAACTCTCAATACATGAGTGCAAATTATTTCAGCCTTTTTTTTTAAAGCTTCATTCCTTCCCGTCTCCAAAAATATATTCAAGACACAAAAAAAAATATGCTGAAATTATAAGTCACATAGCTGATAATGCGGTGTCAGAAAGGAATGCCAGTTTAAGAAAAAAAAAAAGTTAAATTGGAAGTTCCTGCACAGCAGAAGATAAGTGTTGAAGGAAAAGAAGGATATAAGCCCGCTCTTCCTTCCACCTCTGTATCACGCTCAACACACTGACGCACACACAAACAGGCATAGCCGTCCTCCCTCGTCCTTTTCTCTCTCTCTCTCTTTTTTTTTTTCTTTCTTCAGCTCCCATCATCCTCTCCTTGCATCCACTGGGCATGCAATCGCTTTTTCGTCTTTGGCTCACAAAGAGGCCAAAACACAAACCTGTTGCGCTCAGCAAAGTCACTAAATGCTTCCTGGCTTCTGTCCAAACAAACAAACAAAAAAAAAATCACAGTGTTGCCATGGAGACATCCCATCAAGGCTTCCTGTTAAACCTGAATCAACAGCTGTTGAACTTGGTGGCCAAAGGAGTCTGAAAAATCTTCCATTCTCCATGTATACGCGCTAAAATAGTCTATATGTAACATACTTAACCACAATCTTTTAAGAGCACCGACTTTAAGCTTCGTTATACCCTTTAAGTCCCGTTTAATCATCGAGCTCTGTTGAGAACGACAGAGAAAAATCCAGCATTTAAAAACAACCACTGCAGCTCCTTTCAGGCTGTTACTCAACAATATCGGTTTAAATATCACATATCAAGAAAGGATTCTTTTGAACAGTTAGGTGGGGTCGTTTTGAGCAGATTTGTTGCTGAGATTTCTACGAAACCTAAGGCTGCAGCGGCTGCTGACTTCAGTGTTTAGTTATCACACGAAAGCTCGATCTGCAAGAATATTGACAAAACAAAACAAAAACAAAATCACAAATTGTTCCTTCAGTCTATACCAGGGGTGCGCATGTTTCCCTGCCACAACACAGCTGATTCAAGATCTGCACATGTCCGTTAACGATCCATTCATGTAGAATCAGGCGAGTTGTTGCAGGGACACATGTCCGTGCAGGACAGCGGCCCTCGAGGCCTGGAGTTCAACACCTCTGGTCCAGACGGTAAAACTGATTGTGCTTCAAAATCTGATGCGCTGAACTTTTAAATGGACGTCGTTTCCTTCTGTCTGACAACTGGCCAGACTCAAACCTTTCACAGATTAGTCAAGAAATAGCTGGTGGATTAATGAATAGTGAAAATAAACGCTGGTTAAAGCGCCGCTGAAACCAGGTCTGAGCTCCGCTCTGATTTACCAAGATCATACTAGGGAAGAAAAAAAGAAACATCACTTACTCACGTAAAAGTGTACTTACTAATAACATAATAAATGTAGATATCTAAATGCATTGTTCAGGTTTCCTTTCATGAGAAAATATGATTTATAGTTGTCAATGCAACAACAGGAATAGAAAATGCGTCACCAAAGCTCGATGGGTATGAAAAATGGGATTCAGTTTAAAGTACTCAAGCTCTGTTGCGAAAAGCATACAAAACACTTTAAGGTCATGTGCATTCAGTTTTCATAAAACGTCAAAATGCAGGAGAGAAATGGCACAAAGCTTTGTCACGTTAGCTCTTTTAGATCTCGTTTTCACGACAGCAGCCCTTCCTTCTGCTATGAGCGGGCATCAGCGTCTAAAATAGAGTCTAAACTCTCTCTAAGTCACAGTCGAAGGTCACTGGGAGAGATCTGCAGCGCTCACGAGGTTACACCGCATCGGTGGCATCACATTGTCACGGATGATTTACAAGCAAACAGCACAAACCGACAGCCCAAACACCCGCTGAGTATATTGCTACCTTATAGACAGAGGTGTTTTGTTTTTAGTTTTTCTCTCAAACAAAAAAAAACAAAAACAAAAACACACAACCCCAAAGGAAAACTGACTGCTCATCCTGAAGTTTCTCTTTCCCAGAGCTGATCCAGTATTTGGTTTGCCATGCTTAAAATTACAACTCCCAGGCACTTGATTGTAACCAAATGTACAGCTAAGTTGTCCACTGGGTCATCTTGCCTCTAATGCACAGAGAAAAGGCAGCAACATTCAATGTCAGACCCAAAAGAAAGAAAGAAACAAAACAAAAAGAGTCATAAATCTCAAATAGGATTAAAAAAAACAAAACAAGAACCGAAAACAAAAATACAACAAGCATCATCCGCATGCATGACAAAGTTATAGTACTCTTGAGATATGCTGTACATTGACTATTTAGCTAGTGGTTTGTACTTGCATTTACACACCAACACATGCTGCTAGACCTCTGTGCGATGCTACAGTAAAGAGACTGACAGGAAGCTGAGCCAAAGGCTGGAAAACTGTCAACAAAGTACCAAACAAACCCTGCAAATGGATGCAGCTATAATACAGTAATGCCAGAGAAGTGTGGAAATAAGCAGAGACAATGAGGTAGACAGGGATTTGTCTATAGAAGTGAGAAATCAAACTTTAAGAAAAGAGAAAAAAAAGATGTAAAGGGGAAGAATGCGAGAGGAGCGAGGCAAAGTGCAAAAAAAATGGAAGAGTGAAAGGAGAGTCAGGTACTGGTCTTTTGCTCTGCGGCTCGGATCAGTTTGAGTTGGACGGTTGTTTGTCTGGGTCTGCACTCAAATGCCGTCCTCACAACCGCAAGTGGTGGTGGGGGTCTGTGAAGGGCGGCTCCGAGTCATCCATGGGCAACACCAGGCGCGTGCCCCTCATCACCAGCTCGTGATCACCATATGCTAACTCTCTGTCCAAGTCATCAGAGACGCCGGCGTTGGTGAAGCCTCGGCCGCTGCTGGTGTGGACACCTGTCGCATCTGTGCTGACCGTGATGTCGCCGTAAGTCAGGTTGATATCCCCATCGGTCAGGATGAGGTCAGAGTCATCGTCCTTCAACTGGGCTTCATTCTGGAGGAACAGAAAGCAGTTACGTGTCGACTCTCAACCAGAACAGCTGAAATCCTGGTCTCCTCATCTACCAACAAAACATTTTCTCAAGTTTAAAACTTAACTTAACTTAACTGCACTTCATGAATCATCACAATAACCTTTTTTTTTCTCCCCTCCACCTCATCTGTTAATGGATAAAAACGGAGTCTAAAATAGCTCTTGTATAAAGAGCATCTGACCTCATAGGCTTGAGGGCTGGTGAGGAAGCGAGCGAGGGGCCCGCAGCAGGGAGGCAGCGTGGCTGTGAGAGGGGGGCCGCTGTGAGTCAGGATGGGCTTCAGGTAACTGGAGAGACGCTCGAGTCAAGGATATACCGTTTATAAAATAAGCACTAACAGAGTGTTCGCGGAAACCTCAAACAGGGAGACCTTGATAAAGCAAATTCTTTTTGGGCTTATGTTTTATGTTGGATGATCTTCCTGACACAACTCTCTCATTTATCCTGGTTTGGGTCTGGACCTATGAGAATACTGGCTTGTGACCCCTTAGTGGTTGGACAATGTGGCTGTCAGTGGTCTTCCCAAGGACATTGTGGCATATGATGAAGCTAGGGACTGATCCACTGACATTCAGACACGTTATGTGCTTAATGAGGCCAGCAGACGACATAATCTGCCATTTAATCCTTAAATGGAGCTCCCTCTGCTGCCGGATGACTGGAACTTGAGTGGTCACCACTGGACTCAAACATCTGCTTCCACAAGCGGTGTGGGTATCTACATCTATATGTATATGCATATGTATAAAAGAAACACGCTCTTTAAACTTAGAAACACAATCATTTGTCGGTAAAGGATACTTGTGGTCGAAGTTGTACCAGATTCTGAAAAGCCAGGCACTTTCTTGCTTCGTGCTTCTTCTCTCCAATCCATCTGTGACGCTCATCTGAACCAGGGCAGATTAAGTTATCAATTTATTAATTATTCATGTCCAAACTGCTGTGAGACATACCTTCAAATTGTATACTTACAGAGTTATCTTGATCAGAGTCAACTCCCACTCTGTTGAAGGGAAGAAAAAAAGAAAAATGAAAGAAAATGCATGTCGATCAGCTGCTGAGTGTTAGAGAAGAACAGGTGCAGTGAAGCTTGTTTTCAATGTTTTACATGTTCCTGAGCAGCATGGTGCATACATAAAAAAATATAAAAACTTCAACAAGCTAACTATGAGTGGATCAACCCTGAGTTCAGACATTTTTGAGTTCTTTGGGGGGTTTGGAACTGCTTCTGCCACCTCTGAATATGTTGATTCTGAGTTACCGCAAGCATACAAAGGCATCGTCAATGGAGCTCTGTGACTGTGATTCACCATGGCAACGCCGAGCAAACGGAAGAGATCCTCCTCCTCTTTTTGGTCGAATAGAGCTTATATTGCAATCACATGGCTTTCTGCAGAAAAGTAACACGGCTGCAGCGGTGAAGAAAAGACAGTTTATGTGGCAGAAATTGCAGAGAGACCTAACAAACTCATGGTTGTTCTCGATTTAATAACATTTCGTCCCAGAAAAGAAAAAAAATGATTCAAGGAGCTTCGATAGGAATATCGGTTCCATCAAGACGTCTGATGTAAATCACTTAAATCCTAAATGAAATTTCTTTACTCACTTAAATAGAATCAGGATGCTGTTAAAAAGTTGTTTAAAAAGATGTAATATGTTTAAAAAGATGTAATATGTAAATGTAATAATGAGCTTCCACCCTCGTTATTAATAAAGCTGACATTTGCAAAATAAATGGCTAAAAAAAGACTAAAAATAAAAGAACCTGAGCTATTTATCAGCATATGATGGGAGATGTATGTGATGCGCACACAGACTCATCAGGGTATCCCAGATATGAATGACTGGCTTGACCTTATTCTGTTACCACGGTAACAGACTCAGAGTACAAGTTACCTTGGCTTCTGAAACAGGCTAATTAACTGAACTCTTGCTCTTAAGTCGCTTTTTTTTTTTTTTTTTTAAATGGGAAAACCGTGTTTCCATAATGAGGTTCAACTTAATCAGAGTTTGCACATAACCTGCTTTCGGATATCTGTTCTCAAACAGCTGTTGCGATGTTGATTTTGTAATTAACCTTTTAAAAATCCAAAATAACCAAATGTATATGTGTGACGTGTTCTATGAATTCTGTAACGTGATGTCTGTAATGTACGGAAGCGTTTTGCTGCCACAGCTGCGACACAAAAATAGGGGCAGTATCACGTAATAACGAAAAACCTACCTCGTTATCACGAGATAAACATCTTGTTTTAATGAGGACACAATCACGTTATAACGAGAAACTTTTCTTGTTAAAACAAGTTTGATATATTTTTTTTATGATGACAACGTCTTCTTGTTTAAACGAGAAAGGTTGTCTCGTTATAACGTGATAGGATGTTATGGTAAAACGGCACCTTCTCGAAGGATGTTTGATTTTAATCCTGAAGAATAAATCTCTTCAGTGTGGAAATATGTTCCTCCAACAGATTTCTACTTTTTAAAAAGGTAAACAGGTGCCCCGTGTCCTTCTCCATCTCTCGTTATAATGCGATTGTGTCCTTGTTAAAACCAGATGTTTATCTCATGATAACGAGGTACGTTTTTTTCGTTATTACGTGAAGATTTCTCATTATAACGTGAGACTGCTCCAATTTTTATGTCACAGCTGTGGCAGCAAAATGCTTCCGAAGGAATGTTCAATATTGAATTAAGAATTAAAAATGATCAAATTCAGTTTAGTTTAATCATTAGTTCAGCCAGCTTTGTCATAAACCTGCCTTGTTAAAACAGTGAGCAAAAACGAACAAAAGTCTTATCCCTCCCCAAAGAGGAAGTACACTGAGCAATGTTCCCAATACTCATTTGAACAACTAAAACTTTTATAAACTGTTTATGGGGGGCGACTGTTAACTGTATCCATGAGGCTTTGCTCAGTGTGTGGTCAGGCACAGTTTCCTGTGTAAAAAGCCCAGAAAAACTCAAATGTTCCGTCAAGCTCAACATGTAGTTATATTCAGTACTGTGTGCACTTCAAGAGTCAAAGGTGGAACGATGCAGAGGAGTTTGGCTTCAGTCTTTCTAGGACACCAAGTTTCCTCTAGCCCACTTTCCCACCACCAACTGCGCTGACTGCCTGCAACACGCCAACACAGAGGTCCACCTTGTTCAGGTAGGTACTTTCAAAAATAGTAATAATAAAATATAACATCTTAGAATGTTATTGAGGAAGATATTTATCATGGCGATGAGTGATGGTGACGAATCGACAATGTGCTACAAGAGGAGACGGAACACAAGTTCTTGTTGACAGGTGTCATTCATGTCAACACTTTTTAGGTACACATATAAGAGTCTGAGCTAAACTTTGGGTTTTGGTAAAAAAGAAAAAGAAGACAAAAACAAGAAACAAAAACAGCACGACCACCTTGGAAGAACAGCACAGGGTTCTCCTCACCATATCATGACGACGCACCGTCAATGGACCATCATTTAATTTTCTTTTCCTTTTTAAGCACCAATCTACTTATGTGCAACTTTTATTAACTCACACCTTTCCCCTCTCACCGCTATCAAGGTGCGGGTAGACCTGGCTGGTTCTTCATTTGCTCGGGTTACTGAGCCCGATCTTCTGAATCATGAATCACGAGTCCAGCATCTCCACTAACCCGGTTTATGCGAGTCCTCTGGCTGCTAACGCTAATGAAATGGCGTGAGTGAGAGCGGAAATGCCGTGGACTCAGGTGATTTAGCAGAACCGAGTGAGTGACGGGCTCAGCCACCGGGAAGCCAGTGGTGCTCCGGTTACTGAACGGAGAAAACGCGGAAACAGCGCGGACAGACGTGGTTTTGCTGAGCTTCATTCCAGTCATTGATTTAAGGGAATAATAAGTTAACCTTTCTAAACTGGAGCTGTCGCCTACGACAGGAAATTATGTGCATTTTTCAAATTACCGTAATGCTGACTGTTAACGCCATCGACATAATTCCAACAGATTCTGAAAGCCGATATACGGGACATTACGGTGTTTTTGAGCTTTTGCGCATATTTGCAAGCATTTTTAATTCTTGCTTATAAGTACTTATATCATTATAGTTATTTACATTATTATTATCTCTTCAGCTTTTGTTGGTATATTTATTATATTGTTGCCTTTATTTCACCGTGGTCTCAAAAGCTGGGGAGAACCCTGCAGCTTACTGGCAATAGTTTCATAAAGTAAGATTTAGACGCACAGTATGAACTAATGAATCAATCACATCAACTTATATGAAGAGTCATTAGTCTTTGAGTGAATCAAGATTGTACATGCCGGGACATGGAGTTTAATGTTTCAAATTGGACTTGGATTTGACAGGCATACCGTATGCGTTGGCAGGACAGCATCTGAGTGGTACCGCCACCACAAATCCAAACAGTGAAGAAGACCACGAGAAGAGTGGTGGAAAACATCATCTGACGGGCGTATGTGGCCGTGTCTCTGATGGACAAGGCAAAAGTCATGGCGCCTCGAAGGCCTACAAACAAGCACACAAGTGTCACACAGAGACAAATCACCCTCCTCCCCCAGTCATTTGCTCTGGGCGATAAAAAAAGAAAACAGTGCAGAAAGTGTATCAGGACATCAGTAACTCTATAATATACAGCACATGACAGAAATCCTCATCTCTGTGCCACTGACCTGCAAACATCATCATGTGCTGGAAGTTGGATCTGATCTTGTTACGTCGTCCCAGATTTAGAAGGAATGAGAGGGGGTAAATGTTAGCAGCTCTTCCCAGAAAAACTGCAATCTGTTTTGGCAATGAGGTTAAGTAGAACAGCAAAACAAAAAGCTGAACCAATGAAGCTTCCTCAAGCTTACTTAACACCCCTCTAAATCAATTACTCTCTATGACTGTGATTCTGTCACCGCGTCTGTTTAAATATCCGCCGCTGTGACCAAGCTGAAGGTCAACAATATTTATTTGTATTTAGAGTTCTTAGTCAACACCCTGAGTACACAAAAGATACAAAAGCTCCAACGATGAACATCGGATTAAAGACGTGGTTCTGGAAGGTGAAGAGGGTCAGACCCATGTAGGAGAAAATGAAGTTTTCTGCCAGGAAGTTTAACAATTCAAACAACTGCAAAAGAAACAGAAATGAAAAGAAACATTGATTGCTTAGATAACAGCAAACTCATCTAAAATACAGAACAAGAATGATCAATGTTTTGAAAAACGTTTGGATTCTGTCTTTTTTATTAATGCTAGACTGCTTTTCACCTAAAAGTTTTTTTGTTTTTTTTTTTACTCTACATTTTGACGTCTATGGCTCCTTTTTTCCCCCTCATGTTTGGCGATGTTGTCAGTCTGCTGTGACGTCACCCCAGCAACTGTAAAGGAGGCTTCTGTACTGAACGTGACCAGATTAACTCAAAACATCCCGCTCACGCTGCCTGACTGAAGCACCCTTTGTTTTGTTTTGTTTTTTGCTGCTGATGTGACTCACATAAAAATGTATTTTTCTGGGCTAAGCGGACAGAGAAATCATTTCTGTTTTCTCCTCCAGATCAGCATTATATTCTTGATTGGGTGTGTGCATCCAATACGCGGCCGTGCATTACGAGCGAGAATGGACATATCAGAATTTGTGTGGCGTTTTGCCTGCGTGCACAAAGTGCCATTGAGCTACACCAGGAGTGTGGGAAAAAGAAAAAGTAAATAAATAAATGTTTCCCTCCTTGACCACACGATCCCGATCTGAGCTGTTTGTATCTCGTCTCAATCAAATCTCCTGCTTCATTATGGTCTCACATATGTGTTTTCTGTTGTTGACACATCCTGAAAGGTATTGAGTTCACAAGCATGACATTTCAGGGGGCTGTCGCATGCATGTACCTAATCAATATTGTACATCAGAATTAAAATATATGGCTGGTTATGTGAACGTAGACATGGTTACATCAGCTTGCAAACAGACAAATAGTTTAAATAATTCATTTATGTGATGTATCTATCCATCCACCTGAATTCCAGTGACAGCTGGAGGCTACCCCAGGTGCCATAGGAGGGGAGGCAGGTGAGATTTCTTTTTCTACTTTTTTAAATAAAGTTACAGCTCACTGTTTAAAAAGACAATCTATAAAAAGTAAGAAATGTGCATTGTGGTATTTGCAGTCAGACCTGCTTGGTCCTGTCCTGTGACTCGGGTGACAGGTTGTTGAAGGTATAATGAGCCTGAGTGATCCCACAGAAGAGCACCGCCACCACACCTGCAACACGCAATGAATAAAACAAGGAATCAATAAACACAGCTTATTCATAACATTTAAAATCAATTAGCAATATAAGGAACGAAGGTATATTTTTCTGATCATTACAGAAAGTGTTTTTTTTTCTTTAGGAACTTTCCTGACACATCTGGATTTCTTCCAATAAAAAGAATTCATTTAATGACACTGCATCCCTGCGAATCTGTGCACGTGTTTGTTACCTGTGAAGCCACAAGCTTCAGCCAGCAGAAAGGTGCTCCATGACATGAGGAAGAAGAGAGCGGTTTCCAGCAGCTGGAAATCCCTCAGTTTGGTGAACTTAGTCACGTTCAGACAGCAGTCAAGGACTCCAACAATCATTCAGTCACTATTGCTCATATAACCTTATTTTCTTTTTCCATACATTGGTTTTTTTTTTTACAAACTACATTTTGTCACTCAGTTTATTTCAAATAATTTCTCAAACCCTGACACTGGATTAATACTTCTTAACACTGATCTCTCCACATGCTGCAGTATGCTTGGTGCAGTGTATAGATGGATCAGATACGTCTCGATTTATAAAGGGATTTAAAAAAAAAAAAAAAAAAAAAAAAAAAAAAAAAAAGAAACGATGAAAAGATATCAGAGCAGTGACGACTCCTGTGGCCACTCCCAGAGCAAAGGAGCCACTGAAAACTCCAAGGAAAACCCCAAAAGACTTCAGCATCGCCATGACCTCAAACGTGTGGCTGTTGTCTCCTTGCGGTTGATACGCCACGATAGACCTGATAGGACGTAAAAGAGATATTTAATGGCAGCTGCATGTGGACAGAGTGCAGAGGCTGTAAATGACATCACACAAAGAAAATAAATCCTTAGGTTTAAATAAAAAAAATTTAAAAAAAGATATGCAATTATATAATATAGTTGATGCCTTTATTTATCACACTCTGTCTTGAGAAAGGGGCCTTAAAGCAATATAAACTTACAGAATGATAAAGAAATAGGCACAGCAATGCAAAAGTCAGAGTTAAAGAGTGTCGGACTTTAGTGGGATAGTTCATTATTCATACTCGAGGGTAAGAGCTTCAGTCACACGTCAACGCCTCGGGTGATAGGATGTACAAACACGTACTGAATTCCTGGTACTAGTCAGGCCACTAAATGTTCACTGAACTCTACAGGGGGTAGAAAAGGCAGGAAATGTTAACAAGAAACAAAGTGAATGGTGTATGGCCAGGTTTTTATTTTTAGCGGTTACCCTGCTTCAGCCACCTCACCAGTTCCCACACTGGGCGTCACGGTGGAAGTTGTCAGACAGACAACAAACAGAAAACAGAATTGCAGCTGCGCCAGCTAAAATCGCACGTTTGTGCTGCTGCAGTAATTAAAAGAGCAGAAATTTGACTTCACGTTTTCTCAAAAATGCTCTGCAAGGACAAGGCCAAAGGTCGAAATATAATATATAAGTGTTCCCGAGACGATGGTCACAAACACTCTACATCCTGAAAACAGAGTGCACGTGCATCAACAGTAAAAGCTGTCTGGGTTTGGATGAGTCTTATTATGAAACACACTGTAGAACCTAAAAAAAAGACTGAAAGGAGCTTTATAAGAGTGGACTGTTTGTATTTAATTCCTAGAATGAATAAATAATAAATTGAAAAGAAAAGCAGAAACTTTGTTTGCACCAAACTGTGTGAATATAAATTCCACGTGGAAACTAGAGAAAACTATTTCTGTCTCAGATGAAAGAGGCTAGAGAGCTTGTTTATTTTTTGAGATTAAATTATTTCAGTGTGAGAAAGAAAAAAACATAAACAAAACAAAACAAAAACCCTCAATGGATGTTTCACTTTAATCATGGCAGGCAAGCATCAACACTGAACTATCCCAGTGGTCATAATCAAAAGAAAAAGGAGAAGGATTCTCATCAACACTCAAGTGGTCGCCGTCAGAAAGATGTTCCACAGCTACCTGGCTACAAGGCTGATTTCATTTTGCAATAAAATATGATAAAACCCGAAAGATCTATATTTCCAAAGAGGAAACTCTGGTGCTGAAATCAGATTTGTTCACTCTTTTCCACACAAACACTGGCAAATCACAAGGCTTTTTTTTTTTTCTTTAAACATTCCTGACATTGTGCTTTCCCCTTGGCGCTCACAATATCTTAAAAGATAACAGAAATATGTAGAAACTGGAGCAACAAATTTCTAAAGAAAAACAGGAACCCTTCTTAAGTGAGTCACACCATCAGAAACAGTTATATTAGAATAAACTGATAATAAGCTAAATGTTCTCAGTTGCACCAAGCAGAGTCTAACAACACAAAGCCTGTGATGTGTCATGTTTGTCTGAAGGCACCACAAAGACACACAACACCATGCTACTTAGTGCACCCATTGGCTGGACGGGTCAGAGACTCTCTGCAAGGCGCCGCCCCTCCTCGCTGCCTTCTATTATAATTTACAATTCTGTGGAAATGACCGCAGTCCCATGTAGATGAGGGGAGAGAGCGTCAGCTGAAGGACCACCTCACAGTTGGGAAGATTTTCATGCGAAACAGTTGGTCAGTGATTAAAGGTCAGCAGGGATGACACACACATCTAGAGTTTCGCTCACACAACCTTATGGCACCGTGCACATTGGAGAGAATTAAAAACAGACGCAGGTTTTTCGTTTGCTAAGCAGAGCGTGATCACATAAAGACAGGTGACTTACGAAGAGAGAACCACGGCCACAGCATCGTTGAGCACACTCTCTCCAAACAGTAACGCATACAGATCTACGTCGACCTGCAGCTCGTTGAAGATCGCCAGGACCGTCACTGGAAACCAGAACAAAGCATTCACTCCTCTGCTGCTCCTCCAGAAGGGAAGCGACCAAAAGGAAAAAATAATTCATGCAACATGCTACTAAAATCTGCATTTCTAAGCACTGAATTATTATTATTTGGCTGATTTGAAAACAAAACAAAACACTAAAACCATTCTTTCTCAAAGTGAAGGCAGCTGAATCAGAAATTAAAGGACATTTTCATATAAAATGATGACATTGCTAATATTTAACCACTTTTACACTCTAAGATTCCCCCCCAGGCTGTGGATCACCTCTATGGAAGAAGTTTTATCCTTTCATGGTTTTGAGCACCAAAGCTCATCCTGCCTTGATATTCTGTTGTATGACTTTTTTTTTTCTTCTTTTTTTAACAGTAACATTTTCTGAGGGATAAATCCCAAGCACAAAATGTTCAGATTTCCAGGATGATGTTTCAGCTCCATAAACTGATAAACCTTACATAGCTGATCGTGCCCTAATTAAAGGGACTTTCCACTTCTGAATATTGATTTTTTTTTTTTTACTGAGAGCCCTGATGTCTCAGCAGCTCTCCAGCTCTCACAGCAGGGGGCTTGTGGATACGTTTGGAGCTGAAATTACAGAAGAGTCCTAAAACTCTGATCCAGGCGCATCAGGCGACTGGTGAACAAATATTTAAACATGCTCTAAATAGCATGTAAAGACCATCGAATATCTTTGGCACTTGTGGGCACAAGAAGCTTTTCAAAATCAAAAATGATCGGACCTGAAATCAGCGTGTCGAAATGTTCATTTTTATCCAAGCTGGAATGTGTGCATTTGTTTTTTGTTTTTTTTTACAGCCATTCAGATTAAACGGTATGTGCCAAAGATATATGTCAAATTTAAGATCACATTTGTATTATTTATCACTTATAAATCATCTGTGATCATCCCCTTCCCATCGCTGACTTTACTTCTCCATCTCAGTTCCCACTTTGTTTTGCGTGAAGAAGTGCTTACTCACACCACAGTTAAATTTTACACAGTTTTCCACTTTAGGGAATAAAGAATAATAAAGAATAAAGCGTTCGTACCTGGGTCTGTGGCGGAGACAATGGCTCCAAAGAACAAACAATCTGTGAAGAAGAAGTCTCCGCCCAGCTGTCCCATCTTCTTCATTAGCACCACACAGCCGTACATCAGCAGCCTGTTGGAGGACCACAAGGTGTTTTCCTTTTAAAGATTTAAGGTTCCTTTTAAGTGAACATGCTTTCAAAGCACTATGGAAACTGTAACGCAGCAGAAGCTGCTACAGGAAAGGCAAAAGAACGCTTCTCTTTGGCTGATTTTGACAAATGAATATTCTTACCCAATCACAAAACAGGAAATAACTGTCCCCAGAAAGGCATAAGCCAGGATGGATCCCATGTTACGGAAAAAATGTCTCTGAAAGAGAGAAAAAAAAAGTTACCCGATAAACATTCATCTTTCAGGTAACTGTACTTCTTTTTTTTCCTTCAATGGAAAAAACCAAACAATTTTCTTTTCTATCAGTTGTTCCGACCACTAACTTTATTATGGCTGACAATGTTGCTATTGTTCAATAGCAGAAATAGTGCCTGAAATAAATAACACTGTACCCGTTTCAAGCTGTAGCCAGCGTGAAAGATGATGGGTGGTAGCAGAATATTGAAGAACACTTCAGGATCAAAGGTTACCTGTAGCATAGAAACATCAAGATGTTTGGAGGTGAAGATGGAACAAAGTAAGAAAAAGAAAAAAAAAAAACAGATCCGTTTTCATATTTCAGGGCAGCTGCACTCGAGGATAGGTTAGACTAATTATTTAATCAATGATGACACATCTGGGACATTATAATGTATCTTCTAAGGCTGAACAGAAAGGTGCTATAAGAGTAACAGATAAGACAGAAAAGGGAGGCAAGTTTCTATACAAAGAAGCAGAGACAAAAGCATCGGTTAATTCTAATAATTTTGGATGTGCATGTGGTTTTAGGTCAGGCTTGACTTATTTCACATTTTTTTGTCATCCTCAACCTGTATTTGTGGTGATGTAAGCATTATACCTCCCATGGATTAAGCAGACGTAGAGAAACGTGCACCCTAACACATGACTCTGTTATTGCACGCTTTGGATATTCATATATTTCTCACAGTCCTATTTTGTGTCACTTCTTTAAATAAAAGCCCTTTCAACAATTTCTGCACCCTCCTTTTTTTCAGATTTCTTCAGCCAGCTTCGTTTCCCCGGTAACTTCCTGTGATGAGAGATTTCGGTCCTGTACCTTGCGCAGCATCTCGTTATCTTGCACGTTGTTCACCTCTTTGGCACTGATTTCCCCTTTTAAAGTGTACTCGTAGTATTTGCCACTGATATTGAACAGCAGGGTGGCAGGGCTGGAGTTAACGAAGCAACTCATTCCAACGTTGCTAACATCCCGAGGAACATGAATGCCGTAGCGCAAGATCACACCAGCAATTAAGCCTGCGGAAAAATGAAAAGGACAAAGTGTGAATGACGGCAGGGGTTTTTTCCACTTAAGAGGTCTACCATTGAAACATGGAGGTTAAAAATCTCAATCTCAGGCTGTACGGGGGAATAAATGTACGCTGGTTTTGAGAAGGAGGTTAGATAAAACCTCAGAGGTACAACATCACAAGGCACATTACAGAAGCAAAGTATGAAATCTCTCAAGAGTTAATAGAGCAGGTAAAGGCCAGGGACTTCTGATAAAAAGCACTTTAATAGTTGATCATAGGCAAGAATGCACAGCTCTATACAAGCAAAAATTCGCTGGTCTGGAGCATTTAAATGTGTGTTAACACAATGCCAGGGAGAAAAAATAAATAAATAAGCAACAGTCTTATAGAAGCAGTTATTACTGCCCTCAACAATGTCCTTTGGGCAAAGGAGACGGAGGCAACTTTGATCCACATTGTTTGGTTTAGAGAAAACCAAATACTACACACACTATCACGTGTCAAGCACAGCAGTGGATGAGTAATGATTTGGGCTTGTTCCCTTTCCACGCTAAGTCAACCAAGAAAGTCAGACTGTGAAGCCAACTAAGGCTAGAAAAGATGTCATGCAATACAGAAATCACCCTGAGCACATCAGCAAATCTACAACTGAGTGCCTGAAAAAGAAAAGAATAATGGTGGTATAATGGCCCAGTCAAAGTCAAGACCTCAGCCTGTGGAGGTCGGTATAGTTCTGTATGGGACAGGTCAAAAGTCAGAGGCCCATTTCACCAACGTTCCTCAGGGCTCTCCACCCACATGTTCTATGTTTTCCTGCTTCAAATGAATGGGTCACAAATAGACCTGTGCAGATCTTTTTGGCAAGCTGATGGTGATCCAATCATTTTAATCAGGTATGCCAGACCAGGGAACCATTGGAAACAGGCAGTGCCTCTGAGAACCAGAACTGAGGGATACTTTTATCCACATTCTAGACAAAGGAGACAAATGGTTTGAGAGAAGGTGAAGGAAGTGAAAGAAGCCATTTGTTTTGACTGGGAAAACCAACAAAAGTCACTTCGGGTTTCACCTATCCACCACTTACATGCAGCCTTGACTCTCCTACCAAAATGGTTTCGCAACCATTCAAGCCTTGACTCATGTGACCAAAAGCACATCATATGCTTCTAGGTAAACAACGTACAGTGGATAAAACACCATAATGACTTAAAGGAGGGGCAGATAGGTCAGTGGTTTACACGTTACTTGTTTGGCACAAAAATAAATTTCCCTACATGAATTTATAAAACTTTCCCACCTGTCATTTAGAAGAGGAAAAGCCTTTTTCGGGACAATAATTAAGTCTAGGTGCATTGTATTCAAACTTTTTTTTTTCTTTTTTTTTAAGTTTATGGATGGATTAACCAATAAACATTTAAGACATATGAATCATGAGATTCTTTGGCTTTAAAGCTGTCAATGTTTGATTAATTTGTAACTCAATAAAAGCACAAATATAACAATTAAACTGCAATCCTTCACTTCTTTTACATAAAATGCACTGACTAACCGTAATTGGACGCTGAATTATTTTACAGCAAACCACAATTAACACTATGGAAAAAAACAAGGATTTCATTTAATTTATTTATTTTTTAACTATTACTAAAGTATTCTGTAAAGCTGAAATAGAAAAGGCTGCATATAGTGTCTTTATTCAGAAAGGGGCTATTTTGTGATCTGGGTGAATAGGAGAGATTGTACTGCAATATCAAAATTTAGATCTACTTTTACCAACTCTTCAGTTTGCGTGCAAAAGTGAAATTTGGGGCTGATATTTCTGCGCCACAGCTGTTTAAAATCTGTCTCTTAGAAGTCATTTTTCAAACAGGAGGCCTTTGGAGCTCAAAACCCGCTTCAACTTTGCACAGCCCGCAGACTAAATGCTCCCAAAAAAAAAAAAAAAAAAAAAGAGCTGCGGTTCATGAGTAGCTGTCAGGGTTATAAATATAAATGCACGCTGTCATTTCCGATCCAGTCAGCAGCACAGAACAACACTAACGGCCACGATTACGTCTCTCAGTCGCATCTCACCGTAAATCATCGCCAGCCCGGTTTCGTGGAGAAATCTGAACCGCCGATGTTTGAACAGCCAGATGGTTAGGATGGTGAGGGTGAGGAGCATGATGAAGATCAGCAGGTCTACGCTGTCTTGTCTGTGGCTCTCCTCAGCCTTCTTTTCTGTAACGATGTTCTCCATGGCACTGTCCTCCTCCGGAGGTGATGTTGCTCGGCAAACAGTGATGAAGACACACAGGCTCACAACCAGGATGAACCACAGCCTCCTCGCAGCCCTCCAGGCACTGACGACATTCGTGTTTAACACCATTCTGGCTTTTTTGAAAGACAAAGGCAGCAATGTCGTAAAAGCTTAAAAGAAGAAGAAGAAGAAGCAAATGTTAAGCAGATATTTGTCACGGGCTGATGGGAGTTGACAGCAGAAAGACTACAGTAAAATAGAAACCGACTCTGGCCCGGAAGTGAAAATTATTTTTTTTCCAGAAAGTTTGATATAGTTGTTTCGGCTTAAAAGCACTACAGCAAGTGGTTACTAGTTTCAGCTATATTAAAATTATAGGTCTTTGTGCCAAGTACGGCATATAATTCATAATAGTTATATGTCAACACATATAAAGATTTAGTCGTTTTCACAATTTGTTTGTAATTACTTACGTTCGACAGCTTTTATTTTGAAAATTCTCATATTCATTTTTTTGAAGAGGAAGTGAAACTAACATTTCTCTTAAAGACGTATTATTTTGTCCCCCTTTGACACTTTATAGCTGCTTAGGATTTTAAAATGAAGGAAGTGCAAAGACTGACATTTGATTTATCGACCTCATTGGATGACATTTCATGTCCCAGACAGGAAATTTATTTTAATACATACATTGAAAATTGCAGTTTATGAGTAAGCTGTACTTGTCTGGAGATCAGATCTAAGTAAAATGATAGAAAATATTGATTGGGCATAAAGTTTAAAATATGTGTGGAGTACACCCTAAAATCGCATTTTTCACTTTTCTCACCCCCTTGATGCCGAAATGGAATCTTAAATAAAAGAGTTAAAATGCTATTTAAATTTTGTTTCTTTGTATTACTTTGTTCATCAGCATCTTTTATGACACTGTATGTTTTTTAAACATTTAGAATTTTACTTATGATCCAAGGAATTTGTGTCCCACAATGAGCATGCAACATGTTCAGTATAGTAGAAGAAGAAATCACAGACTTACATGACACAGTCATTGGACACAGTGCAAGTGACATCATCAAACCATTTGCCAACAGCATGGGTAGAGCACAGATTTGTCTTCATCTCTATTTTTCATATTTTTATAACATTGTCAGACTTGTTTGAATGTCTTCCATACGTCATGTTATGCAAATTGTCAGTTTAAAATAAATTCACTAAATGTTTATCTTTACTGATTTACTTAAGTAAGTTTGTATTCCTTGTCAGTAGGTAGAGCTAGCTGAAAGGCTAGTTTCCTTCCCTGATAAAAAGCTAGAATTAGCAGAAATTTGCAACCCTGTTATCCGCAACCCTGTCACTGTATTAGAATAACAGGGTTGCACTCCAGTAACAGGATGTTGCAGACAGTATTGTTATTGTTTATGAAAAGTAAAAAATAACATTTCTGTGGTCTTGAGTGCTTATTTGATTAATTTACATATTGTTTTACTATCGTGTGAGTGAGTGTGCGAATGTGGCCCTGCGATGGACTGGCGACCTGTCCAGGGTGGACCCCTGCCTTTCGCTCGAAGTGAGCTGGGATAGGCTCCAGCAGA
>JBAMYA010000002.1:4390590-4415133 GCA_037176975.1 Arrhamphus sclerolepis | reverse complement strand
CTTGGTCAAACCCACAAGGAGAATTACAAGCAGAAATCCACGAAGTAGATCTGCATGTAAACTAGGGCCAGACCTGAATACCTGGATAAATTAAGTTGATATTAGGTGAACTTCCAGTTTTCAGTTTAGTTATCCGTTGTTGTCTTCGCTCAGTCTATTCTGCATGCGTCACCTGCTGTAGTGCTTCAGTTGATTTTAGCTGTTAAAGAAGAGCCAGACCTCGGCTGTGTGGTACAAATGAGCAAAGACAAGTTGAGAAGTAAACTGATTCCCCACACCTATAAGAAGATTTCCGTCACTGGCATACAGTTTTTTTCCATCTATCAAACTATTGATGAGTATTCCTCATTTGGCCACGCCTACATTGATAAATCGTTCTTTATGCTGCTTCTCTCCGTCTCAAGGGTGTAACACATCCACCCATCTCACACAGTCCTCCATCCCTGGTCCTCACTCTGTTGTTGCACATATCAACCATATTTGTTTGGTCTTAATTGAATGGGATGCCTTTTTCACTGCTTTCTTGTCTAGTGCATATACATAAAAGTAATGCTTGTACTACTCCGACCACGCTTGGTTACCTTGTTTGTTTGAAGTCATTAGGTTAGCGCTGTATGCTACGGCACTACTGTTCAGTTAAGCTCTTTGTTTTCAAGTTTACTATACCCACGTGTGATAAGAGGTGCAGTCTTTGGGGTCTCATAGAGATCTAAACCTCTTCTCCGAACAACACTATTTGAACTTTGTATTTTGATTGCTACTTAGCACCCACCGATGGACTGACGACCTGTCCAGGGTATACCCCCGCCTTTACCACAAAGAAAGCTGGGATAGGCTCCAGCAGAACGGTGTGACCCTGCACAGGAATTAACGGGTATAGATAATGGATGGATGGATGGATGGATGGATGGATGGATGGATTGCTACTCAGCTAGAATGGAAATCTAGATGTACTGCTAGCAAATTTGACATTGCTCAATAGGTCCATCTAGTTACTCTCCGTTGAAGCAATTATGTCCAAAAGTCTTGGGGAGTCAATCAGATCAATCTATCCTTGGAGAGTGTCTCTGAGAGGGGTTAAAACAATGACAACATCACAGCATTGTATTCTGGATGCTAGATAGCAGCTGTTTGAATCGGCTTTGACATCAACAGTTAACTAATACTATACTTGAACGTCCGTGACAGTCTCTTAGGGATTGTGGTGGATGAGGTCCATCTAATTTACAAATGGTAAAATACATCTGGTAAACTTGCTCTAACAATAAAGGAAGCTATTCAAGAAGTAATCTGAACACAGTTATCTGTCTAGCATTAGATGTAGCCGGCTAATGTTAGACAGAAAAAACAGTTTTTCAAAGACATTGGTTGAATGTTTGAGCACACTGGTTATTCTCAATAATTATCTTTGCAGAAACAACAACAATCATTGGATTCCATTTTTGCTTTATCGCTATGAAAACATCACCTTGTCCATTGCTCTGATTGGCTGTAGCGCTAACCAACCCTAAGGCTCTACCCATTCCATACCTTAGCCAAGCCAGACTGAGTAGGGTTGGGTAGAGTCTGCTGTTATGTTGTTTACTTGTCTTAACAAGTAGACAACATGCTTAAAGCCATTTCATGCACATGATAAAACTACAAAGATATGACAAACTTGCATCTGTGCCCCACACGCCAGGGGAAATGTTTAACCTTTACAAGACCCCTTCTGCTGCCAGACAATGTACAGTATGTATACTCAACGTCAGGAACCAGCCTCCAAAGTATTTAAGCAAAGGATTACTTCATGTTACATGTTATTGAAAAAAAACTCTCAGTATCTATTCAATACCGTTCAATTCGACTTTATTTATAGCTATGTAAATAGATATTTAGGCTTTGCAAATGGTGTCAGGGAGGGTGAGTGGGAACATTTATGTTTTTTTGTTTTTGTGGATTTTTTTTTTCTTAATTAAAATGTAGCAGTTAAAAGAGCTCTGAGTTTAAGACTCACTGGCCCAATAATTGTAGCATCTTGGCCACATGATTAAGGCTTCTTTTCAGGTTGGCAGGCTTCATTTTGTGTGAATGGATGAGATGTTCAAAGGTTAATGCTTCTTTTTCAGTGCCAGAGCAATTCATTCGGGTCTCATTTTCATTTTCTGTAATTCACATTTTAGCTGGATCTGTCTCACATTTTCAGTGAGAGTAAGGTTCTGTTCAAAAGTCCCTGATATTACATGGAATCAACAGTAAGATGGCAAGTGTCAAAGTCATTCTGCTCAAATAAGAAAAAAGGGCAGCACCCAGACAATAGACACAAACATATGGTCCTGTTTCCCCAGACTGCTGTCTAACTAAGAAAACTGGCGACAGTTACATCTGGACTCTGGGCTCTGTTGTCACAAATTTCCTAACCCTCTGAAAATATATCCAATGAACATGTCTTCTCACAAGTCTCTTACTGGACGTATATATATGTCACTTCCAAGATGATAGAGTAATGTTTGAAGTGCATTTTCGTGCTCTAAAACAGTCCATTTTTGTCCCAGTTGATTGCTGAAAAACTTAGACTTTGCTTGTTATGAGTGAGAAGTTCATTAAAGCAACAAGGAAGAAATAAATTAACAAGAGTAGAGAATGGGAAGTCTTGTTGGCAACCAGTGGTTCTGTAGTTAGAATCATTGTCAGCTTGTACAACACCCTCCTTTTGCTTGTTGGCAGGGCACAACAGAGTGCAGCTGGCAGGGTGGACATAGTTCAGTGTGCTGCCATTTATGCCCTCTAATGGGCTCTTCGACCACCCGTAAGGACAGATGACTTTTTCATGAATGGATAAATCTCACTAATGGGAACCAGTTTCAACTGATTTCCCAAAGCCTCTTTTTGAAATTAGGTGCTTTTTTTTTTTCTTGTGTTACTGATGCTTTCACACGTTATTAAATCTAGACCAGGGGTGTCTTATTTCATCCCAGGTCACATCATCACCCTGGTAACCATTAAACCATGGTGTAACATTGCAAATTTAAAAAAACTAATTTTGTTGTAAAATTGAAAATTTTGAAGGTCAGTACTTTTAACAACCAAGACTTTTTATCATGTAATGACAGATGTTACAAAATTTGTTTACTTGTTTACTTAATTTTTCTATGATTTATGCTTTTTGTCCTAAATCACACATTGTCTTAATATCACTTTTATCTTATCTTTTATGATAAAGGTGAGGCTTTTGTACAAATGTCACTTTTTTCATACAATTGTAAATTTTAAAAACTGATTTTCTTTGTTAAAAAAAAAGAAAAGAAAAGAAAAATTGATGTAAAAATTGCAAATTTTGCAAGATCAAGACTTCTTTTTTTTCTTTTTATGGGAATATATCAACTTTTTGCAACATTTTGACATGAAATTATTCGTCGTAAAATTACAAAACTTTTGGTCCTAAAATCATACATTTTTGTGATGAAAAACAATGAAATCATGAGTTTTGTCAAAAAAAAAAGCAGCTTTTTTTGTAAAGTCGTATCCAAATGTTTGCTAAATCATGACTTTTTGACATAAACCAGTTGCTCTCTCAGTACCAATTGAATCAAGCAGTCACACTGAAATTTCCTCAGAAATGTTCTATTTATAAGTGTATGATTATCTTTGCACACTCTTCTGGGCTGGATCAAATGAAGTGGTGGGCTGGACACATGTGAGCTGTAGGATGCCAAAAACATAAACTACAGAATTAGACGGTATCAGTAGCATGTAGGCATGGGGCTGGAATCGTCCCGCGGGCCTTAAGTTTGACATGTGTTTGCCCAGAAAAGTTGTTATAGGTCTGAATCAAACTTCATGAAAGTGTGATTGTGAAGGAGAGGGATACCAGGCCCATTTCACAAGCGGACTTTTACAAAGTTATTGGGTATGGTTAGCTGTGCTAGACTTCACAGAAGTACATGGCCATTTCTTCCCCCTGAAATAATATTCTGAAGGACACCAAGGAAATGGTCTCAGCACTGTCTCAGCGCTCATCAGCAGTGATTAAGTGTGTAAACTGCCTGATGCCTACAACAAGACAAATACGCTTGGATTATTAGGTGTGTTTGAATGATGATGTTCACTTTCTCCAGTTTCAATCATTATTTGTGATGAATGCACTGGCATTATTCATTAAATACAACTAACTGGGTGAAAGTGGACCTGGGACTACGACTTGAACCAGCAGGGCAATTGGTCATGAGAAATTCCTGATTTACAAATTTGATGCTCTTTTACATGTTGGCCAGTTTTATGTCTAATTCCTGTTTTATTTTGAAAGACTATTTCTCCTTATACAGATACTTTAACATCCCCAGTTAGTTTCACACCTGTTTTAAATTCAGCTGATTACCCACCTGTTCTGTTCCTGCCACCCACAGCTGGTTCTAATCAATCACTACTCACTCTGCAGTTTATGTTGTTCTCTGCCTGATTGATTCCTGCCTCTCTAAACTTCAATGATGTTCACATTAAACCTTTAGCGCTAGGGAAGGTGGGTCTTCCTGTCATGAAGTAAATAAGTCCTTTTTTTTTTTTAAATCTGTCACTGAAACAGTCTCACTATTTATTTCTAACAGGCAGATTTCAGAAGACTATCAATTTTGATTAACAAGAAGAATGCACTTAAATTGTAAGTTAAAACTCGAAAATTGTGGAGAAATTCTGAGGCGGCCAATAAAAGTGCCTTTCGGTGATTGTGGCCCTCAAACATGGACTTTTGTTCCCAAACGTCAACCTTTGTCCGCAAATGTGGGTGTTTGTCCTCCAGCATCAACTTTTGTCACCAAAAATGCAGTTTAAGCTTAAACATGCACTTTTTTCCCCAAATTTGGATGTTTTTCCATAAATGTGGATTTTTATCCCCAAACTTTCACTTTTGTCCTGAAATATTGACTTTTGACCTCAAATGTCCACTTTTGTCCTCAAACATCCATTTTTGTCCCTAAACGTGGACTTTTGTCCTTGAAAGTCAACTGTTGTCTTAAAATCCTGACTTTTTTCCTCATACATCCACTTTTGTCCTCAAACGTGGATTTTTTCCCCAAACATTGTATTTTGTCCTCAAACATTCAACTTTGTTCTCAAACATGGAATTTTGACCCTAAATGTCTTCAAACGTGGACTTTTGTCCTCAAACCTCAGCTTATTCCCTCAAACCAAGAACCTTTGTCTTTAGAGTAGGGCTTTTGTCCCAGAACATGAACTTTTGTGCCAAAATGTCAATTTTTGTCCTCAAACATGTATTTCTGTCCCCAAATCTGGATGTTTGTTCATAAACATTAAGTTTTGTCTCCAAATGCCCAATTTTTTCCTCAAACCTTGACATTTGACCTCAAATGCTAACTTTTGTCTTCAGATGTGGACTTTTGTCCTCAGTTCCTGATGATAAGAATACGTAAACAACAGTGGTCCTCATTTTGACAGATAAACATGTATGTATGTATGTGTCTGTGTGTTTGTGTGTACAGTGTCTGTGTGTGTCTATATGTGTCTGACTTGAGACGTGCATGTGTTGACTTGTGACTCAACTAATGGTGTCCATTAACATGAAGTATAAAACATGAGTCCAACAGTTCTTATCGTACATACTGTAACTGATAAACATGCATGTGTGTGGTAGAGAGAGAGAGAGAATTTTGATTTAACAGACAGTTTGCTGTGTTCTGCAGACTACAGCCTCTATTCTGAGTCAAAATTAGGATTTTTGTGTCCCGAACAAGCTGCTAAACCGTTTTTTGAAAGAATTCTTGAACCATGAGTACCAGATGCTGAGCTTATTTCCATGACCTGAGGAGTCCCTAAAGGATCGATCCTTGACCACTGATATTCAACCTCTACATGTGTCCCCTGGGTCAGATCATACATGACAACATTGCTTATCACACTCATCTCTTTCACCAAATGACTCTGGTCCATGAGACTCTCTCTGTCTGGTCCCCAAAAAGGACAATTAGACAGCTTCAGGTCACCCAGAATGCAACTCTGCAGCAATGAGCACATTACTGCTGTTCTGAGATCCTTACACTGGCTACCAGTTACCTACAGAATTGACCTCAAAAGCGTTGTTGGTTTACAAATCAGTTTATAATCTGGGGCCAGAACACATCACTGATCTTCTAGCAGAATATAAACCTGGTCCAGCTCTGAGATCTTTAGGTAGCAGTCAGCTGGTAGAACCTCCAATTTGGACCAAACAGGTTGGTGAAAATGCATGCTACTATGCTGAACATAGATGGAATAAACCTGTTAATATTAAATGTGCCCCAGCTCCAGACACTTAAGTCTTAGTTAAACTTAGTTCAGTCTGTAGTTAAACTGTAAACTCTACTTTTTCCTGCACTTTTATTTAATCCAATTTTACTGCAGTATTTACTCATCTATTCTAAGCTCTGTTCTATTCCTTTTTCTGTCCACCTCTTTTTTTGTGTGATTTTATGATGCTTTTTAATATATTTTTTTTTTTTTAGATTTTTTGCATATTTTCATCGTAATGCCTTTTTAAAGAACTTTTCAAACATTTGGGGGTTCTGTGGCCTACCAGCTGCAGAACTGGACTGACAACCTGAGGGCTGCCGGCTCAATCCCCAGCTGGCACCAATGATGCTGGTGGGGGGAGTGCCCGAACAAGCACCTCCCCACATCCATGAATGAGGTGCCCCTGGGCAAGGCACCAAAACCCCCACCTACTCCCCACCACCCTGGGTCCAGCAGCTCACCACCCTGGGTTCAGCAGCCCACCACCCTGGGTTCAGCAGCCCACCACCCTGGGTAAAATGCAGAGAATGAATTTCCCTACAGAGATAAATACTAGTAAAAAAAATCTCAAACCATTTTTAACCATATTTATTTTTCTTCTCTAAATTTGATTTCCTTCTTCCTAAATATATATAGCGCCTTGTGCACCTCAACCCCCCTTTTTCATTCTTTTTCAATCAGTTTTACGTTGTATCTATGCACTACTTCTATATGCTGTTATATATTTATCATCCTTATTTTTTACCTACTTATTTGCACTGAATAAGGAGTTATTTTTAATTTCATTGTACATGTGTATAGTGACAATAAAGGCATTCTATTCTATTCTATTCTATACTATTCTATTCTATTCTATTCGTGAAAGACGTACTGGAAAAGCCTGGCAAGCTTCTGTGGAAGTAAAAGCTATTTGGTGCTTCGCCAAATTATAGTTCCTTATATTTATCTGTTTCAGATTTCTGAGTCTCAATTAGACTGGCAAAAGAACCTTTCTGATCATGGTCCTCATCAACAGACTGACTTTGTTCAGTTTCTTAGAGCTGCATGTTCCTTCTTTCAGTGTCACAGCAAGGAAAATGCCCAAAAGAGAAGGTGTTCAAGTGGGTTGCCAGCTTTTCTAATATTTTGATTACACCACTGAAGTCTACCTGCTCAGCTTATGCTTTCAGCCATAAAAGGACCATTTCCTTCCCTGGAGAATAATGTACTCCTAACACCTCTAATTTACGCTGAGATTAAATGTCTTCATTTTTATAATATTCCGTCTTTACTTTTCTGAGCCACAGATTCTCATCAGATTCTTTCATTTCTTTTCAAATGATCTTGTAATCTCATTTCATTGTAATCATTTCCTTCCTCCATATCTTTTTTACGGCAGCTTAGTCAGAAATCAATTTTCCTGCTGGTTTTCAAAATATTGCCCTGCACCTCTCTTCCCCTGCCTTCCCATCCTAAAAACGTGTTTACTGTTGAGCTTTTGGGTGAATGATGTACTTTAGATTCTCACATGAGAAAACAGAAGTAAAATTTTTTTAAAAGGCAGTTGCATGGTTATACTGGTGCAGCTGTGGAATATTGATTTTCTTTGGGATGGATTCATCACTGAGAAGGAAATTAGTATTCTGCATCATGGCCAGAGAGGTCTCTTGGTCCTCTGCTATATTTCATCATGTTTTGCTGAATCAATGATACAGAGCAAAACTATACCTCACAATGCAAAATAAATCTTCAACAGACTAAATCAAAATATTTGGCTAATTTCTTCTTCTTCTTTTTTCAAGCATATTCATTCATATTGATGTAAGAGGATGCTTTTTTCTTTTGTTTTTCCGTAATATTTAGGTTTGACTGAGCTGGTAAAGAGTAGAATGGGATTATTAGCTGAAGTAAAAGAGCAGAAAAAGACCCCCAGCAGCCACAGTGAGTCATCAGGGATGTAGTTAGCAAATAAGACACTAAAATACAGACTAGCCCTTCATACTACAGCCACTATTACGATCCACAATAATCTCCACAGCAGGAACTAATGAACAGATTTTTTTTCTCTCCTGGTTAAATCATAAACGTGAAAAATCTGCAAACAGCAGCCAATTTAATTACTCTGCTGATGCATTTTTCTTTTTAGGAAAAATGGATTTTTGTCTTCGTTTCATAGTCATCTAAAGCAGCGCAAAGGAACTTTTGCATTTTTTAGCAGGTCCCCCCTTCCTCTGTGACTTGATCTTCTTCTTTCTCCTTTACTTTCTTAAGTCTGGAGTCCTGAGTCACCTCTGTGGTGATGTCCTCTGTGTGACCTCTGAGCTAGCTTCATTGTTGTTGGATGTGTGCTATAAAGTGATGTGCAGTTGTCCCTTGAGATGACTGGGACTGGTTCAAAGTTACTTTGACTATTTTTTAATAGAGATAAAAGCTCTCCAACTGAAATTGAAAGTGATGTTTTAATGTGGAAAAACAGTCCTTTGTGCTGTTTTGAAGCAGGCATCAGATGACCATTTTTCAGCCTATTTTGCATAATCTGAGCTACTTCTAGTATCAGATAATGCAGAAGTGGCTGAAAATGTCTATCTGATGCCCACTTAAAATGCAGCACTGAGGACTTTTGCATTATCTAAGGTACTTCTACGTTAAGCATGGTAGAACTGCTTAAGTCCACCGTCAAGGAGGTCTGCGTTTGAATCCTGGTTGCATAAAGTACGGGCAAAACCTGTGCCAGAACTAATCATGTGGATCGTACCGCGACGACCCCTGATAGAAAGCAGCCGACAAGAAAGTAGGGTACCTGAAAATGAGGCTGTCGTATCTATCTTTAGATTGATTGGTCATTTCACTTTTTTTTTGGTTTTCTTTTGTTTGTTGTTTTTTTTGACATAATATCCACATATATCTTAACACTAGACCAGTCCATTAGCTGCACGCATTCCTGTGTCCTGCGAGCTCATTCTCTGATCAGCTGTTAACAAGAAACTGACCGACCAACCAAAAATAACCTCTGTTTTTGCTTTAAATAATTCTCTGCAGTGTGCTTGTTAGTCTGATACAAATCTTTATTGTAAAAGTGTGCTGTTGTGTGATGGTGCAGCTTCTAATCAAACAGCAGACATTGATGCCATTGCAGCCAACTTGCTGTATTAGTTCCCCACATTTTTGTTTGTTTATTTGTTTTTTCTTCCCTTTCAAAGTCTGCTCCTTGAACTATCACAGGTGGGTTTTTGGACACATGAAGAGAGGAGTGGTCCACAACAGAAACAACACAGCAGATAAAGAGAGCGAAACGTTGATGCAGGGGGATAAACATGGAGTAATATTATACATATATATGTATAATGTGTGTGTGTGTGTGTGCGTGTGAGCAAGTGTGCATGAATGTGCCATGACATATATGTCTACGGTCTTAGCCTTGAGGCTGTTCGACTCCTAATCATATTGTGTTTTTCTTCCTTTTAATTCAACTTCATTATATATACATCGACATTTTAGTTTGTTAGTTTGTAAGAAACTAAAATATTGATATAACTGGTATGAAATATAGTTCTCATAAATGTGCAGTCTATAAAATATACATGTTGTAAAATGTACACTATATAACAAATAAATTATAGTAAAATAAACTGTCAAAGATGGAACGGCTATGATATGCACAAGGTATATACATATACATGCACATACATATAAGTATGTATACACGCGCACACTTTGAGAGATAGGAGGTTTCAAAACTTCCGACGTGTACTTGAACGTAGCACGAGTGCACACTTTCTGTGTACGGCTTTGCTATTTGATTTGTCTCAGCCTTGAAGCTGTTGGAATATAAATTACATTGTGTGTGTCTGTGTTTTTCCTTCTTTCAATTCAAATTCTACGTCGCTGCGCCTAAATCATTAGAAAACATTTGTTCGTAAATTCCACAAACAAGGATGACATCTAAAATCAAAGGTACGTATAGCTTTGAACCTTAGCATGTTATGCTAACAGTAATAATCTGTTAACCCCTTACGTTAAGACACGATTCCGCGGAAAAATAGCAAGTTAATAATAGCAATAAGAATATGATAGTGTGTTTCATATAAGTGAATACTGTGTGTATCATTGTTCAAACACTCACTGATTTCCAGTGCTACCGCTACTACGTTAGCTTGACTAAAATCATTGTGAAGAGCGTTTCAAGATTGACATGTAATGTTTATTATCTGTATTCACTTGGTATTTCTTCTGAATGTTAGTTAATTGTAAAATAACCTACCAAGAAATGAAATATTGAGTATTTGGCTGAAAACCATAACACAACACCTTTGGTTTTGGTACATGAATCTTCAGCATCACTAAGAGCCACCAAGCAAGATTTCCAAACGGTGCAATAGAGTCATGCATAAACCTAAAGCACGTAATTAAATTAGTGTTCTAACCTCATATGATGTGGATCAAGAGTGGAACGTTTTTAATAACCTAGTCACACAATTACATTACAAACTTGATGTATGACTAACAGTAAGCTCTGCAGAGGAGGATGGTCTTTACATTTTTATTCCAGCAGAACCGAGATTCAAATTTGGAATAAAACATGCATCTTCTTTCTAAGTTCATTAGTCATAGTGATTTAACCCCCTTAAATATAACAAGTATGAAATGAACATGGTCTGGGGTCTAGACCATGTCCAGATTCATCTGAATGTTGGTTAATCTTAATATAACCTCCTAAGAAGTGAAATGAAAAGCCTATATCTTTAAATGATATATGAAGCTTCTTAAATTATCAGTAAAGACAGATGGCTCACTTTGATGAACCCATCTACAGAGGCTGATTCAGGTTCAACTGCCAGCCTGTGACACTTTGCTGTAAGTCTGGCGGCTTTCTCTCTCTGCCCTGATTTCCTTTAAAGCTGCGTTCAATAAAGACCATTAAAAACACATACTATACTACTGGCATGTGATTTAGTACCCAGTATGTGAACAGTTAGAAGCAACAGTTATACGTGAAAAATACCTGGATGCTACTTCTGGGGACATTTTCTATAAATATATTTGCCCAAGTAATATTGGCAAACCTTTCTTAGCCTGAAGGTTTAATTTCCAGTATATACCCATTTCTATATGTTCTTATGAATCCCTATATATTCCTATCAATTCCCATCTAAAGTCAATTCTGAAAAGTCTGGGTATTTTGCAAGCCTAGACAGTGAGGATATTAGAGTGTTAAATGTTCATTTTAATTCCACTATCTTAACCTGTGTCACTAGTATAGCGTCTTTGTTTCTGTTTTTTTTTTTGTTTTGGATTCTATACTGTCCATGCTTTTCAGTATATTGTTGTAGTACATTTTTTTGTTTGTTGGGCAGTCATAACACATCAGTATTATTTATTTTTATTGTAGTGGGGAAAGTTGGCTCCAAGAATAAGGAAGATGCTCCCTATGAGCTGGAGAGCCAGTTTGTCTTGAGGCTCCCGACGGTGAGACTATTGTACTTGCAAAAATGGATTTTTACAATAAAATTCAACTTCACCCCGAGTTAAAAATCATGTAGATTCATGTTTTTTTCTGTTACAGGAGTATGCCTCAACAGTAAGAAGGATTGCACAGTCCAGCAGCATGAACATAAAAGACAGACTCACCATCGAATTGCACCGTAAGTTTTAGTAATCACTGAAACCGTTTTTCTTTTTCCTTTTCTAATCAACTTCAGAACTGCAGCACATCCAAAAGAAAATGTTGGGACAGTAAAGTTTTTTTTTCGTGCTTTGATGATTTGTTCTTGTAACTCTTGAAAGGTGTTTTGGCATTCAAGAGCTGAAGCACTTCAGGTGTTATTTTGGTCTGTTCTTCTTAAAAAGAAAGAACACTTACCCTTTTGTGTATTCTACATTTACAGGTGAAACCAGTACACCACTGTGTAAAACGACATAACCCTATTTTTTTCCCCTTACTGTTTATCATTAAAGCAACAAAACAGAACTTGAAACCCCCTCCAAAAAAGTTTCTAAAATTATTTTAGTGGTAGTTCGTCTTACTCAAGTGTTTTTGCCACAGCCTGGGCATGGGTTCGTGCCTCTACTAGGACTATGTGGAAGTTGGGATCCGACCCAGATTTAAGCATTGCCAGATGCCCAGAGATCAGACAAGCTCACAAACTTACTTGTAATAATCTAACATGGCAACCATGGTCACAGTGTTTACTATATGGAGTTAGCCAGAGCTAACTATAAGTTGAAGCTATCTAACATACAACGTCGCAATGAACGTCATGGTAGAAGCAGCAAAGAAAGTGAAGAAGGTTTTGTCAGATGACGTAAGAAAAAGAGAGAGTTTGATCAGCAAGATCCAATGTATTTTGGAGAATCCGATAGTCTACTGGACCGACATAAACTTGCTAGCATGTATTGCATCCTAGCCTTGCAGCTTTTGAATTTGTAAGTCATGTTTTTTGTTTTACACATCCTGTGCATTTGAGTTTGGTTGCTATTACGCTGTATTAGTTCTTTGTTTAATCCCGGGTTCATATTTTATTTTGTAATAGATGCCAGGCGATCAGGCGACAGTATTTACAATGGCGGTACCGGACGATTCCGCTTCTCAACCAGAGAGGGTGCTAAAGAGCACAGTCTTACATAGTGTTTTCCTGTTCTTGGTCAGTTAGGATTACTAAAATTATTTCTATTTGCTAAATGCCAGTACAATGACAGAGAATTTTTTTAATTACTTTCTTCAAGGTTAGATTTCTATTTAGGAAATATAAATAATTTTAGTAATCCGAAATGAACTAAAACAGGAGAAGTTTAATCTCATTTAATGCCAGACAGTGAGACAATGTGTTTTTAATAAAGTGTATGTAAACATCTGGTTTCAACTGTATACAGAATCTTCATTGATATAATGTATTTGAAATTTCATCAGGTCTCCAGGTCTGTCTCGTAAAAGAGATCTTTGATCTTACTGGGACTAAACTGGGGTCTGTTTTAGAAAGGAGGTTCAACAAATTGGTGCACTTGACTCTTAATTACTGCGGCTATAAAAAGCCATCATCAGTGGAGTTCTGGTACCATTATTCACCGGGGCAAAGCCAGTAAACGGAAGAAATCCTCCTACTCTTCTTTGTTGAATTAGAGATTTTATTGGCACTTATGAGTCAGGCCACTTTCTCACAGTTCTACTTCATTCACTTTTCAGTGAATATAATAGAATATGTTCAGTATCCCTGTCGTTATTAAGAAAACTGCCATTTACTGCCATCAGTAATAAAATTAATAATCCAAGGTGTTTTGTGTGAAGTATGGACAAACTGAGTGATATTTATGATGCATGGAATTAAGATAACAGTTATTTTATTTTTTTATTTTCACAAACTGTTTAAAAATAAAGAAGAAACAAAAGAGATCCTAACACTATTAAAGAAATACCTAGGTTGTCACGAGAACAGCATAAAACTACAGAGCGATCTATTCGGATCTTTACTGACACAAATGCGACATGTCAATGTTTAGACGTCTTCAAAATGATCGTTATATGTTTGATTGTCTGATGAAACTGAACTCGTTTCAGCTTCATGAAGGGGGGGAAGACAGAAAGTAACTTGGGGTATATTGAAGTAGAACTGCCCCCGACCAGGATTAGTTCACAGAGTCTGTTACCATGGTAACTAACTCTGAGTATAAGTTACCTCAGTTTCTGAAACCGGCTCAAGTGAACCCTCTTGCTCAGGGTTAGCTAACCTCGCTTTCTGAAACAGAAAACTCTGAGTTTCCCTGAGATCCTTGTCGACATACTCCCAGTTTGTGAAACAGACCCATCCTTAAATAAAGAATATTAATAATAATTATGGTAATAACATCATGCCCATATTATAACAAATAACAAAAAAAAAATTCAAAAGAAGTGTTCGGAGGTAATTCCCTCCAATAGAATGTGGAACCACAATAAATTGAAATAATAATTTTTTGTGTGACTGTATCAGTCATTGTATTTTGTCCAAATGAAGCTTTGCCACAAGTCTTCTGGTATATTTGGATGCAGCTTTGAACTCATCTATGCTGCCATGTACTTTTCAGAGGAAAGAGTATGAGTATGTATTATTATGTATAATCGAGTGCATTATTTGGAAGTCAGAGTGCTTCCAGTTTTTTTTTCTTTTTACTTTTTCAGGTCTTGTACTGATCTCCCTTAAAACTTTGCCCTCAAACTTCAGTGTGGCTACATGGCAGTGTTCACACAGTCAGGTCCTCTGTTGCATGTAAAAATGTCCTGCTCTCCAACTTCAGAAGTTTCTCTCGCACATAGGCTTTTTCTGCCTGCCTGCAAATTTTCAGCTCTTGGACTTCAGTCAAACAACACTGTCAAAAATCTCTGCCAGATTGGATGTTGAATATATCACTACTACCTTGGTGGTGTGCTTGTGCTCATTTTGCTTCCCATCATGCTAGACTCAGCAGATCACTTGCCAGCATGGGTCAAAGCAAAGTAAATACATTTATCATCATAAAGGTGCTGTTTGGAAGTGAATGTGCACATGAAGTCTCTTTCAGGATGTCTGTTCAATTGATTTTGCCCACATTTTGTGTTGAAATCTTTCCAATCTGGATCTACACAGATTCCACAGGAAGTGTTGTGAATTAACTGTTAATTCCTTAGTCACACATTACACAAAGTTATATGTTCATATGACATATTTCCTGAATAGAATTGGATAATGATTCTGAAAATTACATACAGTTGGACTTTTATCTTTCTGCAAATTACCCTAGTGTAACATTTGTTGTGGTAAAACCAAGGAGAGCAGGACAAATTTGCTTGTTCTTTTTAGTGAATCTCAGTGGAGCAGTTCTAGAATGATGCATATCTGCTTGCAAGGACAAATATTTAAGGGGAAGCAGTGCAAAAAAGAAAAACAACAAAAAACAAGAAAATCTCTTCTCAATTTGATATAACATGCTCATGATAAAAATACTGTTTGACCCCACTCTCAACATTGCATGGTTTGACCTCGTGTGTGTAAGGATGGGCTCAAAATTCATTGAAAATGGCCCAGTTTGAAAATGATAGATAGGCAGCAACAGTTGTCTCTGTAATGTCATTGCTGACATTCCTCCTGTGCGTTGCAGTAAAATACTCCAGGGTGCTTTAGACCTGCAAAGAGTCAAAAAAACCCTTATGCTTTTAGAGAGCTGCTCACACTTCCAGCTGCGCAGCTAAAGAAGTGCATTTGGTCAGCACTGCCATCACTTTTACTCAGCAATAAGCGCATACTTGGTTTTTCAACACATTACTTCCACGTTCCGGCTGTTTTGTAGATGTGATGCAAGACCTGGTGAGGACCGTTAATCTTTGATATTCGGCTAATTTACAGTTTGTATTTGTATTTTCATTTTATTTTTTCTGTTTTGTAGGGAAGAAAACATATCACTGTAATCACTGACGAATCTGGGTTGTCTTTTTTTAATTTAGATTTTTTTAACCATGGAGATCTTATGTATTTTATGTAGGACATGTTTGAAAATGTAATTTGTATTCTTTTTCAGCTTAGCTTTGACTACAGTGTCCTTAACTGAAGTGATTACAGCATTCACATGCACGTCATCCCTTTGACCACCTCCTGTTTCTTTTTTCCTCTTTTTTTGTAGCTGATGGTCGTCATGGGATCGTTAGAGTAGACCGTGTTCCTTTGGCCTGTAAACTGGTGGATCTGCCCTGTATGATTGAATCTCTCAAAACAGTGGACAAGAAGACATTTTACAAGACGGCTGATGTCTGCCAGGTAAATCACTGTGAACAGAATTAAAACTGAGATGTAATATGAAATAGAAAAAAAAGATGGATAAAACAGCTCTTTAGTATCAATTTAAATTCATTCAGGTTACAGATGATAAAAGTGCATATTTCATTTATAAATAATGAAATTACAAAATCGATTTTCTCAGTTTTCCTTGTTGGTTATAATGCAGCAATAAAGTAATGACTAAGCATTATAAGAAATTCATTTTTTTCCCTGTTTATCTGTGGAACAGATGCTGGTATGTACACTAGATGGAGACCTTTATCCTCCTTTAGAGGAGCCAACAGGCACGGATCCAAAGAGCAAAAAGAAAGACAAAGACAAGGATAAAAAATTTGTTTGGAATCATGGCAGTAAGTATTTCCACAAAAACGTCTTTTGACGTGTCTGTGTTGAAAATTTCATACGTCAGCAGTCGTGAAAGCAGTTTCCTTTCATGTCTGATTGCCTCATTTTAACTTCTACCGTCCTGCTGTTCTGGTTTGCAGTTACCTGCCCCCTGAAGAACACACGCAAGCGAAGATTTCGGAAGACTGCAAAAAAGAAGGTTATGCCATTTTCAGTTTCTCTTGAGCGCTTCCCCTCCTTTTTCCCATCCATCTCTTTAGCATCTTGTTTGATGATCCATCTCTTTCCAAAGCTCTCTTCCAACAAGACATTTACATTTTATAAAACGGCCACTGTGGTGAAAGTGAAAACCAAGATTTACATATAAATAAAGCCTTTCCATCTTAGTTTCCCCTGAAGGCATGCAAAAAGCAATTTCATTATTGCTTTGATCAAAGTGAAAGTGAGCGAGCTTGAGCACTACACTTCTACTTTGTCTTCTGGATAGATCTTCCTGAAGGTGCAGAGCTGAGCCATATTGATTTGGCCCCTTCTGTTTCTCATCGCTAATGCGCTTCCTGGCATGCCGCCAGCTGCTACCTTTGTGCGCATGTGTTATCTGTGTGGTTGAAAAGTAACCCGATCTCTCTCTTTCTTCTGCAGTACATTGAATCTCCTGATGTGGAAAAGGAAGTGAAGAGATTGCTGAGCACAGACGCTGATGCTGTCAGTGTCCGTATCCTTTGAGACATGTACAAATATTCAGTTAATGCACTTTGAAACTGCCAAATACAGCAAGATTATATGCAGAAGAATAACATAAATTCCTAAAAATATTTATTTAATGCTGAATTACATAGCAAAAGGGACATATTAGGAATAATTCATTTCTTCTGTCCCTGAGAGCATGTGTTTCGGGTTTCTCATGTGACCACCAATTTAAAATAAAGTGGCAACGTTGTCACTTGGTTGGGGGCTACAAAAATATGTTATCTAAAGTGAGGCATTCACATTTGCTGTTTGATTTTAGTTGCTGGTTATCATGCAATATAGGAAAGTAGTTCATGTCCACAGCCAGACAAATGCAATGCAGATTTACTCAGCATTGTTGCCACTTTTCTCCAGGCTTTATTTTCTGAAATTTGTGTCAAAAGTTTGCTCACATAATATAAGATGTGTCATCATAAGGTAACGTCAGTGACTCCCCATCTTGATTTGCACCTTCAGTCTCACTAAAACTTCTAATTGTGTTGCATTCACTACCTCAGAAAAGGGAAGGCAAAACAGGTTTTGCTTTGGTCTTTTTGTTTTGCTGCAAATGGCAAATTCTCATCAGCAGTCACACAATAACTATTGTAAATAGGACATCTTGTTTGCATTTTCTGTGATTTTTATCCCACTCAGTCAATGTAATTAGATCCCACCTGAGTACTGAAAGAGTGCTGCTATTTTTATCCACTAGGTGGCAGCACTCATAAATCAACACTAGTAATAACTACAGGCATGACCATTTATGGTACTGAGAGCAACATAACTCCACAGTAAAGAAGCTACACATCTTTCTCTTTGTGGCTGATGTGATGTAGGTAAAATGGCCAAAAGACTGAAGATGAAAGGCACTTGTTTGGCATGAGGGAAAGAACAAGACAGGGAACAATGTCGACATGCTGATCCTCACTAGACATTCCAGGATGTGTTCCTATCATTTCCACAAGGATGAGAATCAGCACAGATGACTATGCAAGTGGTGATGCTGTCTACCTGGAATGACTGGGGAAACTCACTAGCATGGGGGAAAAAAACAGAAGAAATACAGATATGCAGAGCCCCTGATGAGTGTGTGTGCTGCCACTTTATGCATTATGTTTCGCAGTTTGGGGAGATTTGTTATGAATGCAGCATATATTACCCTCTGCCTGACCATTACATTGCTTCAGCATTTCGACTGGCAATGATATAGAATCCTGGGTCAGTTCAGCTTGACTCACTGATACTGGGACCGCTGTGTAAAATGCAAATACAAAAAAGGAATGCAGTGATCTGCTGTACTCATAAACCAATATTTTGTTCCCAGTAGAACATAAAGAACATCAAATGTTGAAACTTAGACAATTTAGCATCTCATTGAAAATATGAACTTATTTATACTTTGAAGGCAGCAATGCAGCTCAAAAAAGTGTTGTTACAGGCAATGCATTCCATTGTGTAGTATGCTCTCTTTTTAACAACTGTTTGTAAATGTGTGGGAAGTGAGGGGACCAGTTGCTGGACATTTAGGAGAAGACAGATTTTGTTGATGTACTTTCCATTTTATCACATGCCAAATGTGCCAGTTCAGCACCTGGGCACTTTTCCTGCAAAGCCTTACTGTTGTGATGGATACAGTATTTTGTTTAACATATGTCTTGCTGAAATATGCTAGGACTTGTGTGAAGAAGATGTCTAGATGGGAGCATGTGTTGCTCTAAAACCCCCTTGTAATCTTCAATAATGATGGTGCCTTTCCTTCTGTGTGAGCTGACCACACCATAGACGCAACTGTAATACTATCTGAGATGGAGGCTTTTGAACCATCTGCTGATAACAAACTGGATGGTCTCTCCTGTCATTGGTCTGCAGGACACAATGTTATTGGTTTCAAAAAAGAATTTTAAATTGTAGTTCATCTGATCACAGTTTTCTATTTTGCCTCAGACCATTTTAGAAGAGCTTTGGGCCAGGGTGGCGTTTCTGGCTCAAGCTCACATATGGCTTCTTCTTTGCATGATACAGCTTTGACTTAACTTTGTGGATTTCACAGTGAACTGTGTTCACAGTGATTCCTGGGAGTCTTGATGAGCCCATGCAGTGATGTCCAGTAGGGAAAGGATGCCTCTTTTTAAAACAATGCGGACTTAGGGTCTGAAGATCACGCACATTGAAATGCACATTTTTTTCAGTGTTGAGTGAATAATTGTCTGTTTAAAATAGTGTTTGTTACGTAATTCATAACTACCATCTCTCTCTTTAAAATGGTTTTGAATATTTATTGGTAGACATTTATTCCAGGCTTTAAACATAATTTGTACCGTTTTAAATTTCACCAAGTCTAGGAACTTTAAAATATAAGATTTTAAAAACAGGCTATTGGTATGATCAAGGTATGCTGCTCCATTTATTATCTGTACGGCTCTTTTTAGCAAAGTGAAAATCTTATTCAAAGTGCTTTTATAGGTGAATTCTTGTTGGTTGGTTCACAATCTGAAGCAAGTTGCATACAGTGCCTACTTCACACAGCTTACTTCTTAATGAACAATTAGCAAACCAATCCACCTTTCATATCTGCAGCAAATAAAACATCATAGTCAGTCTGTTACGTTTTGCAACATTGTACAGATATTATCTAAGTATTCAATACCAGAATTAGGTGGCCTATAGCAACAGCAAATTGGCTTGATATATGGTAAGCGTTCTTGTAACCATAAAGTCTCTACATCCTTTATATGCAGGTCTTTCCTTTTTTTTTGCTGGGATATGGTCCTGAATGTAAAATGCCACCCCTCCTTCATTTCCATCTCTATCCAAGCTAAGTATGTTATAGCCAACTCTGTGTGTGTTTCAGTGATGGCTATCACATGTTTCTTAAGCTACACATATTAAATTTGCAAATCTAAAAACTTTTTCTGGTAATTTGACAGACATTTAAGAAATGAAAAAACAAAGGAAGGAAAAATTACAGTGAAACCTAAAAACAGAATTAAAAAAAAAAACTCAAATAAAAATGTAAAAGCCAGGAAATCAGCAAGTAACACTATTCATATAGGCTTTTTCATACTTCCTCAGGTCTTCTAGATTTCTCACTACTAGGACATTAGCTTGCTCTGGGGAATGTTCATTCAGTTTAATAAATACCTTACCATTTGCTGCCCAAGTTCCCTGGATCTTATTTTTCTTCTTAAGGAATCTTGCTTTCCTTGCAATCTCACTGTTTTTTTGTTTTTTTGTTTTGTTTTTTTGGTCAAGTGCTCATTTAGGTATACCTTTGTTCCCTTAAGGTTTTTCCCTGGCGTAGCAGGTCCATCTTATGCTTCCTGCTGAAAAATCTCAGGATGATAGTTGGATTGTCCATGATTTGTTCTTGTCCTGCATTAACCTTTTGCCTCTTGTGTGGTAGAGGATGACATGCCTCAAAATTGTTTCTATCTATACTAATGTAGAGTGAAAGAATCCCACCACCTCCTCCTCCACAGTAATTCTCTCTTCCTCACTGGGCTCTATGTCATGTCCGATGGCCTGGGCAGCAGCCTTAGCATACGTCTTTGGTTTAATGTCCAGTCCTGAGACTATAATATCATTAAGTCTCAAATATTGCTTCAGCTCATCAACTCTATTTTGATTGTGTCAATTCTGTCCTTTTGTTCAGCATTTTGTGCTTTCAGTTGTGCCAACTCTTTAACCATGCTATTTATAACCTGTTGTTGATTAGATATTTTCTCCATGGCACTTGAGAGCATAGTAATAGCCTCTTTCATTTCATTTAACTCCACCTGAAGCTGTTTCAACAAATTTCATCAATCTATTCACTGAGTAAGCAAGCTTGAAAGCAAGCTAATCTGATGTTGAATTGCTATTAGGGCCAGATCCTGGCAGGAGTGGAGGGGGCTTGGCTAGTAAGCAGAGCTGTTCCAGAGGCCTGGGCCTGGCCTGGATGGTGGATTGGAGTTAGCTTGGCTGGACTCCTACAGAGACCTGGGCCTGGCCTGGATGGTGCAGTGGAGGTAGCTTGACTGGAAAGCTGGTAATGGTGATCCTTCATCTGCTGATGTTGAATTGCTATTAGGACTAATTTTGACCCTTAGCCTTGTCCCTTGCGCACAAACAGTCCCCCTAATTCTCTGGATTTTTTGATGATGTTAAATACTGGAGATGGTGGGATCTTCAAAGTCTTTGCAATTTTGCATTTTGGATCATTTTTCTGAAATTGTTCGGCAATTTCTAGATGTGGTTTGCTGTGGATTGGTGATCCTCTGCCCATCTTTATGTCGAGAGAAGCTCCTTTTTATATCCAGTCATGTCACTGAGCTGTTGCTAATTAACCTTACCAGTTTTCAGAGACTTCTTTATTTGTTTTTGGTTCTTTTATTTGCACCATTTACTTTTCCAACCTTTGGTTGCCTCTGTTCCAATGATTTTTTTTGTGTTGCTCATTTCAAAATCAAAATTATTATTTTTGAAATGATAAAATGTCTGACTTTCAACATATGATATATTTTGGTGGGATCTTCAACATATGGGTTTATTTGCAAATCATTGCAGTCTGTTTGTATATTAAATTTTACACAGCATCCCATTTTTTTTTTTTTTTGGAATTGGGGTTGTACTTGAAAATAAAATTTTAAAGCCAATTAAGAATTTCCATTAGCTTGTTGAGTGATAGTCTGAGCTTGGTTCAATGTATGCTGTCCAGCTAGGTACTATATGGTCTCGTATGCAATATGACATGATTTAGGAACTATTGAGTGTATGCTTCTTTTATGCGTGTATGTATCATATGTACTTGTAATTTGTGCTGTATCTGCATGGTCGTACAACTCTACACATCAGTCTTAAGAGACAAACTGCACAAAAAGTGACCCAGTTCATAGTGACCCAGTAAAATGGGTCACTATGAACACAGTTGTGAAGACGTGGTTGAAAAGGGACCTACTGTACTGTAATCATGCCACGGACATTTCATCAATACTTTTTGAAATTGTAAATTGTTTCAATTTGTTAAGTGGGGGGAAATACAGGGTATCTTCTTTCAGAACCAGATCAGTGTTGCCTTTTAATAGGTTTATTTCAGACACAGCTTGGATGACTTCTACCTGGCTCACCTGACTTGACTCTGTCTCAAGCTTTTGGAAGAGAGATACAGTGCACAAAGAAGCTATTAGTGCTCTAATGAAACTCTGAACTTGCCTGACAGAATAAGAGCGCAGCAGGGCTGCTTTGTGAGGCTGCCTGCTGTGTGTTAATTTAGACAGACTGTTCATTATTATTGCTTAGTTGGTCACAGTGAAAACAGATTCTATATATAGTTGTGGTGTTTGCACACAGAAGCAAGCATGCACACAACTTGATAACAAATATTGAATTTTCTCATTGAAGTCTAATTCAGATAACAGTTTTTCGTAATATACCAAGCCGATTAGTGTCAGACCTTTTAAAGAAAATATTGACCATAACTCGTGGTGTTCAGGATGGGAGGTTATTGCAGAGGATGAGTCAAAAGAAGCAGATCAGCACAGCTCTCTGGCCAACCTGGACTCCTCACCTGGAACTTCAGGGCACAAGATGGGTCATGGGTCCGCAGGTAAATATTATTTGCTAATTTATATGGAGAAGTTTTATTGGGCACTGTGAGCAAGCCATGTTTTCAGCCCAGTTAAAGCTGTACAGAGATGTAGTGTCAGCTGCTCCAACCACGAAATGGAGACTGTTTATTTCAAACTTTTTCAAGCAGTAATTTTTTGATTAATTATTTATTGTCGGATGATGAAAACACAAGTGGCAGCTGCAGGTTGAACTGGGGTATGAGCAGAAAATTGAACCAAAATAAGCAAGAGGTCAAAACAATCTTGTTCCCCCAGAATAACATTTTTGAATTTTTAATATATTGTTGCATAAACAGCTGCCAGTTGGCCCCTTGGAGCTTATATAAACACAACCAAATGCTCTAAAGGTTTTGCTGTTTCCATCCTTGTTAATAACATTGATGCTTTCTGCATGACCAGTTCAGCGTGACGAACTGAGGGAGATCTTCAACGACATCAGCAGCTCCAGTGAGGATGAGGAGGACGAAGGGGACCGACATGAGGACGAGGACTTGAACATTATGGACACAGAGGATGATCTGGTGCAGCAGCTGCAAGACAAACTCAATGAGTCTGATTCGACTCAGAATGAAAGTGATAGAAACAACCAGATTGGTGAGGGAATATCAATGTTTCTGTACACATCTTTATACCCATTAAGATTTACAGGTTTAACTTAAGATTTGTGATTGAGTCACATTTAAGAGCCACCCTTTCATAAGGTGTATTAAATTTGAGATAAATAATTGCTGATAAGGAATGAAAAACAGTATTAAAGGTATTTTGATCAAGACATTGATACATACAGTGAAGAGTAGTGGTCCCAAGACTAATCCTTGTGGAACAACAGTTGGATCAGAATTGAAATGTTTCACTTGGACGCAGTTAGATCTGCTTCATAAATGATTAATGACCTGGGTACCTAGCTGGATGAAACAGTTGACAAATGCAGCATTAGATAAGCTATCCTCCATGCTGTGCTTGCCACCCAGGGTGACTGGTAAATCACTTGGCAGACCTTTTCAGGTATACCAGTCGCGGCAAGTTCAAAACTAAGGACACACTAATGTATAATTAAATCAAATCACTGTCAGATACTTGTCAAAGTCGAGGTAAAAAGAAAAAAAAACAAGCCAGGTGTCTGAACTTTTAATCGGAGCTGAGTTTTCCGGGTCACACATCACGCTAAGTCAAGTAAACAGGCCCTCTTTCACATAAGTGCATGTGCTGTGCCCTCGCTCAAAAAGATGTACACGGCGACGGCTCTCAGCATCTCCCGTCAACTTACTAGTCTGACAGGTGTTGTAGCTCAGCGTGCAGCTCGTACAGCTGTCTGGTCTGACAACACAGCGCCTCCTTATCTGCATATATAGACCTGTCAGTCAGCAACACTTGTCAGCTATCCTTAAGCATCCCAGCAGACTCTTTCTAGATGGGTCACAACTGGCCTTGTTTCTGGAGCCCTGAAAAGTTGGAAGAAATTATACGGCATGGGAACTTTTAATTAATTTCCCTTCAGGCATTACTTAAGTATTTTTGAAATTGAATTGAAATTTGAATTGGAACGTTCTCGCTTAGAGAGCAATTTAGCTTTGTCTTATTGTGTTCGTTCTTGACTTATATGGATTGATTGTTCCTATTAGAATAGAACTTTATTGTCATTGAACCAGCATCCCAGTACAACAAAATTAGGTGCAATCTGCATATCTTGTTCCCATGTGTAAGTACTGTTTCATTTTCAAACAGTACCTCATCATCCTTGTGTATGTATATGTGTGTACATATGTATGTGTGTGCGTATGCGTGTGTGTATGTGAGTGCAAGGGTGCAAAGCTTAATTAGCTTGCAATTGGTATTCACGC
>JBAMYA010000002.1:4374981-4390490 GCA_037176975.1 Arrhamphus sclerolepis | reverse complement strand
TATATGTGTGTGTATGTATGTATAGATATATGTATATGTATATATGTGTGTACATATATGTATATGTATATATGTGTGTAAATATATATATATATATACCCACGCACACATATATATAATATCTTTCTTTTTTTTTTCTTTTTTCTTTCTTCATGCATTTCTTGATATGTTTTTTTTTTTGGTCTTGGAACAGAAACTACCCCTACCTTCTTGTTTTTGCAGTGATGGAGTATCAGGTGCAGATAAACAGTGTTAAGGCCAAGCTTCAGGAAACCCGTGCCCGGAAGAAGCAGCAGGAAGAGCTCATCATGAAAGTGGAAAATCAGGCCCTCAAAGTACGAAACAAACGCACACACTTCTCTTTCACAATCACTCAGCGACTACATTAGCATGTGCAGAAATATTACTTGTGGCTGAGTTTAGAGGGGGAAAAGAATATTCATGCAGCATAAATTTTCTTTTCTACGATGTATGAAATGTGAAGAAACATGTGACTACTCACATCATTGGGGGACTCTTTTTGTGGTCATTTAAATATTACATCTTCCCCACCAGCTTATTGCTGTAATCAAACTGTCATGCATGGAAAGTGGCTTGAAAATAGTTTTGCATTTCTTGTTTGTTTGTTTGTTTGTTTGTTTGTTTTCTTGCCATTTCGAGCTCTCATTTCCTGGTGTTTTGGGAGCATCAAATCCTCATTTCTAGTTGTTGTATCACAGTCACATGGAAAAGGTCAGCTGTCTCTGACTGGCATTCCAAGTGGCCTTTCTGTCAGAGAGAAGATACTGACATGAAGTAGCCCAGGCAGATAACACATTTAAAGCCATCACAATTTAATGAGGACCCACATGTAAACATGTTCAAATCTCGTTTGTCTCCTCTGTTGCAGAACCGCTTCCAAGCCTTGTTGGATGAGATCATTCAGCAGGAAGAGCGGGAGATGGAGCAGGCAAGTACCTATTTATAAAAGCTGAGAATCAGTGCTCAATGTGAGCTTTCAGTGCTTTCAACATCTGGCATGAATGTCAAATACCATGTTTGTAGAAAGCTCTGGGCTTCCTGTCTTCTTCAGTTTTTCATGCCCAGTATGAAAGTTCAAATCCACTCAAGTGAAATTTATTGGGTAATAATCTATCAGCAAAGAACCTTTTGCTGCAAAGGCATAATGACCACCCACTTTCTTAAATCACAGGAATTTTTTTTTAAATTGACAAATGAAAGCAGAAAATTAATATGAAAACTCATGTTAATCATCATTCACTTACTCTACAATTACACCCTGAGGCTGCTGGTCATCAGTCTCACCCTTTATTTTGTGCTCCCAACAGCTGGCCTCCCTGCAGGATCAGCTTGACTCACTGATCGAGAAGTGACCAGCAGGGGGCAGTCTTGCGTCATCTTCGCCTACACATTACCAGGATTTTGAGGATGAGGAGAAGCAGAATTGCCTTCATCCAGGGAGGGGACAGGATCTTTATTAGTGGACTTGCTGTGTCATTCCCAGCAGTTTGTCATGCTTATGTATTACGTTTAAACCACGCTAGTTTCTGAATAAAAAGTGGAAATTCTTTGTAAACTTGGAAAAAAAATCTTGAAAGTTGTTGCATGATTGAAGTACAGGGTTTGCCTTGAATGTGAATATACTCTGACTTCTTTTTCTATCTCAAACCCATTTGTTAGTTCAATGTCAAAGCTCACCATTTTTTTAGTTCATTGACTGAATAGAAAATAAATTGACATGTTAAAGAAATCAACTGAATTTTATTGCATTTTTTTTTAATTATCTGATTTTCTATCTTTCAGTATTCACTGACTGACATGAATGGGATTACTCCGTACAGGTACACAGGCTTATGTACTGTTACACACCAGTGAATTTGTTTACTTGTTTTTGTTTTTCTTTTCTTTTCTTTTTTTGTTTTTCCGGAGATAATATGGCGCTATCAGCGCTTCCATTATGCATACCTGCATGTATTTGGTTTTCAAAGAAGCTGTGAAGAGAACTGAATTGCTGTTCATTAATTAAAAATCTTCTAAAGTGACCTGAAAAAAGGTGAATATTAGTGACTGTCATCACCTGAAAATATCCCAGGAGCCATCAGTCATTCACTTTATTAAATGGGGACAAGTATTGTGTTTGTGCACGATTCGAAATGTGATCCAAAGTAAAAGAGCTGCTTTCAAGCTATCTCACCTGTTTGTAAAATTGTGCTGTTTCTGTTAGAATATTTCTTTTTATTTAATTTAACTTGCTTGAAGTTTTCTGGCCCTAATATGCAAACATATGAAATGACATTGATGATCAAGGACGTCCACATTACAAATGTCTATGTAATAAACCACTATCGAGATATAATGCAAGTTTCTCTTTACGTCACTTTAGCTTGATTTTCCTGGAAAAAAAAAAAGGCTTCAACAATAAGAGATGTGGGAGGCTCATTTATGTTAGGGGATGCTCACTAAATGTGACTCGGGCTGCCTCAGATTAGTTTTAATATGTTCTGATATCAGAGGGTTATCAAAGCTTTGTGATGTGAAACACTGTGGCCCGTCTTGACTTCAGATCATGTATCCTCTGGGCAATGACCCAAACCATTCAGGGAGGGGGATGACGTTGAGCCATTATGCAGTTTAAATGAAAGTCTTATGAAAAACAAACCGAATAAGAGAGAAGAGGAGGAGAGGTTATAGAGCAGAAAACAAATATCATTTTGGCTGTGAAAGGCTTAGAAAGAATTAGGGACTAAATATTAAGACACCCCCACCCCCTCCATCTACTTGAAATAACATACTTGCATACTATTAAATATGGATTCCTCAGTCAGTTTAATCTTTCAGAGAAAGTTTGAATTGCTTTTTAAAGTGGAGGTGTAGTAATAATGGAGGACACATGCAGTCAGTTCTGCTGGGTTATGTGTACTAGAAACATCAGTTTAAAGTACTGGAAGGAATATTTGTGAAAGTTGTCCTCATAATAATCATGGCTTAATGCTGTTATAGTTTTTCAACAATTTAAACAAGAGCTTGAATTTGTGCCTACATTGGTCTTTGTTTCTTCAATTAAAAAGACAAAACTGAAACTTTTAACAGTTAATTGACATATGAAATGAGCATATTCTCAGACGGCCAAGGGGACACCTGTAAATCCATAAACAGGGAAAATGATTACACGTTGTGGTCTTCTTTTAGACGTACTGTGCATCAGGACATGACCTGGCCAGGCAGCTACACTGTTAAACCATCATCAAGTTTCCAGAGCGCTCTGCTTCCAGAATGATCTTTTGCTGTACGAGAGCGAGCAAGGTCTTCCTCAACCACATGATTCCGGCTTTCCCGCTCCATCCAACTGTCCCGCCAATCATAGGGGCAGGCAAGGGATTAGCTCCACAGATTAAAGTGGCCATCTCCAAACCCTGCCTAATCCTGCCATCTGTCAGAGAGCAGCAAACCAGCCAAGGCTCTCCACAAGGCTAATTAGAAAGCCAGAAGAACACACTCAAAGGGGTGAAAACCAAATCCTGAATACCTCCAAACTTTCCTCTTCTATATTGCTACATTCAGTCACGATGGAAGAGATGTACCTTCTCAACTATCCAGGAATCAAGAAGAAAATTCTGGCTGGAGGCAAAGGACCACTGCCTCACTTTCCACCTGGAGCAAAGGTAACTTAAATCACAATAAATCTGCTGGCCTAAATGGCAGCGGATTTAAAGAGTGAATGAATTAAATCAATAATCCCTAAATGACTTTTTTGTTGTAAAAAAAACTAACTAAAAACAGATCTATAATTAGATTTATGCTGTGCAGCTCAATTAGATTCTCTTGAATTATTCATAGGGTGAGAAAATGTATTCTGTATCTGGCTCACACGCGCAGAGCAAACATTTGGTCAACCAAATTGCAACATGTTTTTTGGCCCAGTCTGTGTTCATCCACTGATCTGCTGGCCTCTAACCCCCCCCGCTTCCTTGTCACGTCCAGCCATATGGCACCAAGCCCGGACTATGTGACAAATATTTTCCATGACAATGCCAGAAAGAATTTCCATTCACCTGTGCGCGTTTGTGTCTGTATCCTCCCTGGTGAGACGATTCCCGGTTGCTCAGACTTATCTCTTTCTGTCATACATGGTCTGTCAGGTCAGAAATAGAAATGTTTCATGTATCCAACATCATTTTTTTTTTCCAGTCAGGGTGACTGAGCCTTTTTGCAATGTCTTTCACATATGCACAAACTGATGGAAGACATAATGAAAACCCGACTCTCTGTGTTGCGTAAGAAGTGTCTGGAATTCAGGCCAGAAATTGTTATTTTGAATGAAAGTCTGATGAAGGTGAATTAGAGGAAGAAAGCAAGAAAAACACATCATAATAAGAGTTTTATTTTAATGCAAAACATTAACATACTTAAGTAGCAACGATAAATGTAATATTTTAAATAACTTTGGATATTATTATTTTTCTCTGCCAGCGTCTTTGAAAAATGTACTAAAGTAATTTTGATTGCATAAACAGTCGCATTAAATTCAAGAGTTTTTAGCAGTTATACTGAGATGGAGCAGAAGATTTAGTTAAAAACAGGAACTCCCTCAGAGTCGAGACATTGATGGTGGTGGAGTTAGTAGTTGATTCAGACACCCCAGAGCAGTCAGATGAAGAGGAGACAGGGAGGAGGAGGGTTGCATGGAATATGATGCCAAAGGCAGAATGACAGAGTTGTGTCATTTGAAGATTGGGAGCAGAGGGCTGATTGGCTCGGAGAAATCAGCCAAAAAAGATGACTGGATGAGGGCACTGATGTGGATATTGAGAAGGGAATTATTCTGACAGCGTGGGAAAGCAGACGTGACGAACAGAAAGGACCAGCAGAACAATCCCATATTCAATTCAAAGAAGCAGACACAGAACGAGATGGGTTAGTTCTTCTTTGCTAAGCATGTACTTAAGCTTCAATAACAATAAAAGGAGAATAAAGAGAGAAATACCATGATATTTGACAGAATTGTGATGGTAATAATAATCCAGCAGATATTAATAGTAATACAACCAAGAGTGAGATCACTGTTAAACATTAATGATCTCACAGATGTGTGGACAAAGAGTACGACTTTTAAAAAAAATATAATTTATACATTTATAGCATGTATTGTTGGAAAACCACACTTGCCCACTTTAATAGGCCCCATAAAATGACCAGAGAGTATATTTCCCTTCATCAATCTCTGTTCTTTCAATTTTTTCTGTTCCCCACATGCTCTTCCAAGCTGGTCTTCCATTTCCAAACGTTGCTGGACAACTTTGAGCGGACAGTCATCGATGACAGTCGACTGGCTGGCAGACCAGCAGAGATCTTTGTCGGAAAGATGTTCAAGATGGAAGTGTGGGAGCCCTTGCTGACATCCATGAGGGTGGGAGAGGTGGCCGAATTCTGGTGCGATGCCATTGTAAGTTGGATCACAGGATCACAGGCTGCACGCACAAGTTTTGGGAGCTCATCAGTCCCTTGGCAGGTCCTAATAAGTCTTCATGAGTGTGGAAAGAAAGTGTTTGCTCTTTATTAAGATGTATATGAGTCAGCCTTCTGCAGCCTCCTACACACTTAGTGCAGCATACTGTACAGCAGCAGGGCAATTTGTTTTACATTTTAGTCTGTTCCCAGTAAAATGGTGCTTGCAAGTAAAATTGGGTTACTTAATTTGTTTTCATTGCAGGACCAATTGACGGGGACTTGAAGCTCTATGAAATGAGCATGATATAGTGGTTCTATGTTTTTATCATGTTTTGTGCTAATTCTGCAGCACACAGGCTTGTACCCCATTGTATCCAAGGGGATGCGTCTGATTGCTCAGGGGAAAGACCCCCTGGAGGGCCAGAGACACATGTGCGGCATGGGAAACATGTTCCACTATCACTCCACCGGTTACCCAGAGCTGGACGAGTTAATGCGAACCCCTCAGCCTCTGATATTCATCATGGAGCTGTTGCAGGTGAGCACCCGTGTTCTCAGTGCTGAACATCACAGTGGGCAGGTCACGATCAAGTGTATTCATAGAACACATTTAACAACAACATCAACATTTAAAATTTAAAAATATGCCAATAAAATACATTTTAAAGCATAAAAACAAGCAACATTGGAGCTCAGGGTGAAAAAAAATTACTGAATGTCAAACCCTCCTTGCCTCAAAAGCCAAGGAGAAGGAAGTGGGCCTTCAGCAGTGATTTGAATATGTCAATAGTTTTAGCCATGAATGCATAAACACATCAGCTGCTTCACAGAAGTAGAATAGTCTACAAATGTCACTTATATGTCAGCGGTTGCCGTCTTATGTTGTTATGTTGCATTAATGGCAGAATACAGCGGAGTGTGGGGTGTATTGGACTTACAAAAACCATATAACTATATCTACACATAGAATTTTATCATTAGAAAAAACATGTATGGCTTGTGCAATGGCATTAAAATACATGGGCATTAATCAAATTCATGAAAGCAGATCTTGGACTTGTTTGCACGGTGCACTGCCGTCATGGATTCTGAGCTCAAATCATCCTGGGACTGCTTGATGTCTGTCTGAGATATTTGTTGGCACCTCAGAGTTTCCAGGTGGCATTCCTAAATACTTATTAAAGGCTTCTTTTATTCCACTAGAGGGTGTTTTTGGACACACCATTTCTTTGGCTATAATTTTGCAAACAGCAGGGATGGAAGACCGCAAGAGCTAACTCACCCTACTCAAAAGTAATCAATCAATCTGACTCTTAAGGTAAATCTGAAAGTATTCTAAAACACACAAATATGAAATTCCATTTCTCCTTTAAAAGGAAAGCTGTTGTATTTCATACTTGTTGCAAACATCGCAGGGGTGACTGATCAAAGCCAACACACCACACACTGCAGTAATGAGAGAAAAAGAGAGGCGATAAAAACATGAATAACTTTTCCCAGTTCTTTGGAACAGAGATAAGGCTTTACTTTGGCCACAAATTAATGAAAATTTAATTAATGACTTCACTGACCTGTTTATCTGTCTTAAAAGAGCTGTCAAAAATCAGAAGGGTGGCCCAGAGATGAAAAGCACAACGTTTGGTAAGATAAAAAAAAAAACAACAGCAAAAAAGAGAATACATGTTAGCATTTCCATCAAAATATTAAAAACAAGCAATAAAAACAAAAACACACAACGATGAAATGGAAAATCAGGCATGAAAACAGAAATAGTCGCAATATGTATATATAAAACCTTCGATCAATACAGCCAAATTGTTTTTGTTTTATTTTGTCTTAAAGTATTTTGTGCCTCAGGGTGGTTGTTGAAGAAGAATATGGCAAGACAGTCTTTAACCTCTTTCCTTAATATCTTAGACTGTATTATAGTGAAAAACAAACAGTAAACTATTAATATTGCCCTTTGTGTGAGATGCACTATTTAATGCTCTGCACTCCGACAGAACTGACAAAACTCCATTTCTGCTTAAAACATTCAGCTTTGAAGTGATAAATTATCCAGAACAGGGTTGAAACTCACCAGGGGTCCTGCTGCAGAGGTTGTAAATTAAAATGTAGCTGTATTTTTCATTTATATGAGTTGAAAACCTTGTACCAAAAGAAGGCTTGATCTTTAAATAAGAGCAGTCACAGTAAAATGCATCAGTAAAAGTGTTGAGCTTCTATAAAAACACTGGAATGTTAACAGCAAAGTGAACCTGAATGACAATTTTCTTGAAACTTTTGTTGAGCAGAACCGTTTTATGCAAGTGAATGCGGAATAAATGAAGGTGTTTACCTGCTATCGCTTACCTGATAGCAGGTAAGAATTTTTTATCATATCTGCAAGTGCAGTTTAATGGCATATTGAATAAAATGCAATAACCTGCAAAGTGGTAAATTCCTAAAAGTCCTATTTTATATACTTGATTGTACAAATGTAGGTTTTTTTCCACTTTTATAATTCCTTGCACGTAAAAATGTTCATTTTCATTGTTGGAGTTTCTTCTCCATTTGACATTTTTCTCCTGCTGCTTTCTCTTCCAGGTAGGAGACCCCTTGTCCTACCACAGAGAGTCATGGATGATGGAAAAAGATGAGAAGCTGCAGATGGTGCCAACCCTCCACATGCAGGGCAACGCTCTGGTCAAGCAGAAACAATTCAGAGAGGCTGCCAGCAAATACAAAGAGGCTGTTCTGCTACTGAAAACGGTCCAGTCCAGGGTGAGTAGAAGATGACGGAGGAATGGTGGGATGGAGAGAATCAGAGGGCTCCCGTACAAGCCTGTGAATTTTCTGGTTTTGTTGTTCGTATTTCTGTGTTATGTTTGTTTGTATTTTTTAGGTTTTTGGGACATGCAGTTTGTGTTTTTCCATGAGGAGATCCATGTTTCCCCTTCTCGCTTCACTATATCCTTGTTGGGTGGGAGGGTTAGCAAAGGAGCGAGGACGGGGAGCAGTACAGAAGTGTCTGTGATGAGAGTGGGTGTAAAAACGGGGGTTTACTGGTGGAAGAAAGACCATTGTATAGGCTGTGCCGTAGTTTAATAAAAGAACAGTCAGAATGCTTTTGTGCAAGTTTAATGTTTGGCATCTTTTAGTGGCGTTTGATGTTGAACCCTTATAGATAGCTGATGTTTATTTTAAATAGCTAGTAAAGCTCTGTTTTCCACAGATCTGAGTTTTTGGTATATTCCTTGTTTGAATCTGTGTGAAAATATTTATATCCCATGAATTATCAAAACATGTGTTAGATCTGCCAAACAACAGCAATATCTGTGAGCATGTCTTTGTTCTTGTTCTGATCTCTGCATGTGTGTAGGAGATGCCGGGCGATATAGACTACATTAACTTGGGTCGGATGATAGTCCCCCTGGAGCTGAACTATTGCCAATGTATGCTGGAGCTGGAAGAATACTATGAAGTTATTGAGCACACCACTGAACTGCTGGAGAAGCACAAAGGTAAAGGCAAATGCTCGGAAATGTTTAGCTGTGAGGTTTGACGACTGTTTTTAATGTTGTGTAGCAAAAGAAACCAAAACCCTCCTTTGACTTAGAATGTTTGACGCGGCACACTTTTTTTTTTTTTTTTTTTTTCCTTGGAATCACAGCATGTGGGAAACAAAGTCTACCCTCTTCTCTGTCAATGCTTTACAAAGCAGAACGTTAAATGAATGAATAAATAAATAAATAATCATGTGGGTCCCTACACGGTTCTTTGAAATACCGTAGGTGTGTATGACCTCATGTGAACATCACTGCTCATAATACAGTTACTGTGTCATTATTAAGCTAAAAATCTAAGCAGGCCTTTGGTGCTTCCATGAGACTGTAAAGATTAAATTTCAGACAGTTTCTACTGATTAAACAGGCTTCATCAACAGATCATAAGTTAATGTAAGCACCCCTGTAACAACAGATGTTTTGGCAGTTTCCAGAAACCACAAGACCTCAGGAACAACGTGCCTCGGGAAGAAATAATGTTTGACAAAATCCAGATAGTGTATTACTGAGAGCACCTCACACCAAGTGTCAAGCACGGAGGTGGAGGGGTGATGATTTGGCTAACCGAGAGTATTTTAGCATCAAATGTAAGGCCTGTACTGTCTGACTGCTGCAGCTTAGTGGGAGAAAACTCCAACATTACAATATGTTACTTGAAGTCACTGCTGATAAAAGTGGCTCTTTGAGTAGCTGAATAATTCAATACTCAGATTTTCAAACTTTACTTCTACCTTTTGGCTTACTTATTCCTAACTACTGTATTGTTGTTGTTCATCTGAGGATGTTTTTTTAAAGACTTGGTTATATCCACATGATTTTTCTATGTTCTGATACCAACATTGGAGTGGATAGAGGGTACTCTTTATTTTTCACATGACTAGTTTCACACTCCCAAGCTTGCATCACTCTATCAAACCCCTGACGTAAGTAGCTGCACTGAAGCTGCTAGGGTTAATCTTGTGCATTGAGGTGGTTTAATAGCATGAGGTTTTTACTCCCTCACTTTCTTCCAAGAGATGTGAACCAGCAAACATGGCATATGTTCACTGTCCTCCAACCTTGAGGATGCTGCCGTGCTGTAGTTCAGGAAAAAAAAACAACACTCAGCTGCTTTTAGATGTCTTAGTGTTATCACTATTTAATATGTGTATTGCTTTATAGAGCTGTAAAAATGAATGAAATGTTGGCTACTAGTGTTTCTTGTGTATATGTATATCTCTTTTTTTGTATTACAAACATGACTTAAATGGCTGAAAAAACTGATGTAAACAATGGAAATAACAACCTGAGAGTGACAACCATCAAACTGACTGATCTTGAGATGCCCCAGACAACTGGAACATGGTCAATGGAGGAGGGTAGCCTTGCACTGACAACTCACATTGTTTTTAAATCATGCAGAAAAGCAGATGTATGTATGTGATTAAACTTGTGAAAAGGGACCATTGGAAGGAGACCAAGCAGCGGAGGCAGCATGATGCTCTGTGTAATGTTCTGCTTTGACATGTGCCACCAACTTAAAAGTTGTTGGCAACTACGCCCAACCATTCCCAGGAACACAGTTCCCTGATGGCAGTGGCCTTTTTCAGCTGGATATTGTGCTTCCCCTGCTGGAAACAATTGTTTAGGAATGTCTTGAGAAACATGACAAGAAAAGAATTTACAGTGTTGACTCGATCTGCCTCTTTAACAGATCTCGACCTTGAAAGGCATCTTAATCCAGAGTGTTTGGATTCACGGTTGTTTTATGGAGTGCCACACGCGTGTGCATGGAATACAAAATCTGAATGACATTGCCTTGGAAATTGTAAATAAAAGGTTATGGGCTCCAGGGCATTTATTTCCAGTAACACTGGAGACAGACTGTAACTGAATGAACCAGACGTCATTTTACTTTAATGAGTCTGAACACCTCCTTGCTGCTATGCAGTTTTAACTCCATTCTGTATACATGCTGCAACATCATCAGCCTGACTGTCACGTCTGAACAAGCTACTGTGTTGAGATGAGTTATGTTTATTTTTGATCCTTAACATAACTGTTATGAACCAGTTCAGAAGTAATGCTTTAATTCTGATATTTGCCGTGTCTGTTCTGCAATTTCAGCTAAGCAGCTTCTGTTCCTAAGATGCAGGGCTTGAACACAATTGGGGAGGAGGACCGAACCTCAAGTGTTATTTTTTTGACCAAAAAGTGTGACTCTATGTGCCTTCAGCTCTGAAAAAAATGTGAAAATATCTATTCTTGAAGTTATGTGTCCAATGATGATAAAACATATGAGCCAAGGGCTGATGCCCTGGTGAGCGGTGTCCAGTTTAAACCTTACTTTACCAACCCAACTGCTGTCGTCTGTGTAAAACTCTCTCTGGCATTTTCAAACTGGATAGATAGAAAGCACATAAATACAAAAGGTCAGCATCTATCAAATATTCCCAAAGCAACAAATTTGCCACTGAAAGTAAAGGTAAGATACAGCTAAATTAATCAAGAAAGAAAACAATACACTGATGGAAATCGTTATTTTTGCTTGTCCAGGTGTATGTTTTAACACCTCCTGACTGCAGAGTCCGATTTTCTTTTCTACAGTAAATCTTGTCAGAAAAAGCAAATGGAAGTATTTCTCCAGAAATATTCTTTTATTCCATAAATTTAGGGCATTGTTAAGAGCTGACAGGTCAGGGTATGATGCCTGTTCTGGCTGTACAGCAGTAGCTGCTGGATGTTGCAGCTCTGTCTTCGGCGAGCGTGTGTAGGAGGACATGAAGTCGACATCACTGAGGTTTCTGCAGCTGGAGCAGCCCAGGGAATTATGCTGTCATACCCATGGCTACTCATATAATCCTGAAAGAACCTCATATGCTGGCACAGCCTCGACTTCAGAGCCTCATGAATTATGCCCCTCACCCTGTGACAGAATCCATTGAGGCAGTTTTTATTCTGCTCTGTATTCCTCGGCCTGGATTTTCAGTCCTGCAGTATATTTGCCTTTGTGTGTTTGTGTGCATGTGTACTTCAATCAACTTCTTCGCCTTGTAGTACTGTAAATCTGTTTAGATGGATTATGCAGAGAAAAAGGCTGTCCTCATATAGAAAATAATTACATTTTAGGACGGCTATTTGATTTAAGATTAGATGGTTAAGTGCATGTTACATTTAGGCTTGTGCAGAGTAAGTCTCTTGGATATGAAATCCGTGTGAGGCTGTCTGAAATGATGGTTGTCTTGGAATGACAGAAACCGAACTGTGTGGGTAACATGAAGGAGGCTGTGGTCCTCTTTTTTTCAGTAGTTTCTTCAGTTTCTTTTACTCTCTCATCATCTCCTCTTCTCCCTCTTGCTTGCATTCCTCTCCCTGTTGTAGTTGCTCCTATCATCAGTGTCATTTTGTCTGTTTAAGTCAGCCACTCCGCTGCTGCCGTTTCATCCTTTCAACACAGTTGCTGAAGGAGAGACACTGCAGCGAGCGTCTCTCCTTTTGCCAGAGGCAACAGTGAAATCTGTTTAACTGCTGGTTGAATGAAAATTTAGCATAAACAAAAATTACACACAGAGGAACAGAAAAACCATGAGTGGATACGTAACCCAAAGACAAACAGACACAATTCAGTGTACGAGTGCAGCGTGTTCACATGTGTGCACACCCACGCACTTTCCATTTTGGAAAGTTCAATTATTTGAAGGCTGGATGAGAAGATTGGTACAGCTTTCAAGAATGATAAATTTAAGGTTGAAGCCATCTGTCTGTCATCTTAGTTTAGAAACAAATTCCACCAAGAAGTTAGGTGTTTTTATTGACATTGACTGCTGGGTGGATGTTTTCCTCATTTTGTATTCAACATAGGAATTCTATTCAACTCACTTCAAAAATACTTTATTAATTCCCAAGGGGAAATTAATTGTTGCAGTAGTTTTTGTGATTTAAGTCCCCCCAAAGGTTATAGCTGTGGGCTGGAAGCTTCTCCTGCAGCGGTCTGTGTTGCAGCAGATCAGAAGTATCTGACTGAATCACTGTCTTGTGAAGATGATGCTAAGACTTTTCTATGATGTTTTTTGTTTCATTTTATAGGGAAGCTAAGTTGACTCGATGTTCACTGAGAGATGCAAATGGTACTGAGACCTTTTGCCAAGAAGTGAATAATGATTAAAAGTTAAACTCTTGCTTTCCAAAAGGACTGCATTGCATAATGCGTGGATTGTTTGATTTGCAAAAACACTGCAGATAAGAATATGCTCTAACCAGTGGTTAAAAGAGGCACAGTTTTAAGGGGTTCTAATAAAATATCTTTGACATGCTTTTGGTCAGAATCCATGAGGGATATAATACAAAAACACCCCTTCAACCATGCATTTTCAACTCTTTTCCCAGCAACTAGGGTGCAGAGTTAGCATCTTAATTCGACTCCGACTGCTTCTGAACGATGTGACTCTTTTGAAATGAGTATTACACCTTTGCACTACCTGCTGCAGGGGTAAAACAAAGGCAGCAAAAAGTGAAACTGGAAAGAGATAATCATGTGTGAGCTGCAGTGGAGGCTGCTGGTCTTTCAAAGAAGGGAGGCTCGCTGTCGGCTTACGTCATAGAATTTGTCAATTTATGAATGTGTTAATTCACAGGCCTACATGAATGTGAATGACAGGAGTTTGTTTCCTTCTGTGATGCGGTGCTTGATGATGGCTGACAGTAACATTTTTCTGGTCTTCTGTGGTATGGCCTCTCTTTCCCTCTTTTTGCCTCTTCTTCCCACAAGCGATCGGGAAAAAACATTTTATCTGACTTGCAGATATTAAAAATGTTCCAGGAGACCTGGGATGTCTGTAAATTCTGACCTCCGTTCCTTTTAAAGAAAATGGTTTGTGAACGAACTAATGAAACAATATTAAACTTGGAGAAGGAAATGTTGAAATTATGTTAAACTGAAACAAGGAAATACTATGAGTGCGTTTTTTTTTTTACAGTGTAAGAAATGAACACTGGAAATGGTCAAATAATTTAGCCACGCAAATACCAAGACATGGGTTGCAGTTTGTCTTTTGACCTCACTTGCAAAATCTGCGATGGGACTGAGCTCCCAGTGATTAAATGATGGTTTATATCTCAAAATAGCTGTCAATCAAAACGAGATTCAGCCTTTACAATCAGTATGCAGAAGCTCGGCGTCCACACCAGCCCACAACTGCCCTCACCGTCAGAGAAGCTCAGCGTCTCGGGGCGGGACAAAATCATTCATCCAATGAGTTTCAAGACAATGAAAAAAAACTGTTCCATGAAGTCCTATTGAAGTGAATGGACGCTCAGCTTCTACAGCAAAAATGCATTGACCATAGACCGTATCAGAAAACGATTTCTAGAAATCTACGGCGTTGACCACTTCTGAACGAACTCGTCCTCGAGATGAACGTGTTCTAACGCAGTAGTAGACAATGAAATGTTAACACAACTGTACATATTCGACCATTTCATTTTTGACATTTCAGGGGAAGCTGAGCTTCCCTTGCAGTCTAAGAGAAATGGCCTCTGGGAAACCGGGGAATTCAACTCCAATTTGGGTTGGTGATGTCACAGAACCCGACAAGTCAGAATAACTCACGAAATGACAGATTTTTAGACATAGGTGGCCAGAAACATTGTGAAAGGAGGGTTCAGCCACCCTCTCAGACAGCTCCCCCCAAATACTTTATGTTAAAAGTGTGCAGATCTGGTGCAGAGCTTCTCCATGACACATTTTGATCATTTTCTTTCTATAATAACTGTTATATAGACTGGCGCATGTATGTTGAAACCTATCAGTATGACTTAAATAAAACTGTTTCTGTTTTCCAGACTGTGTGAAGGGGTACTATAAGAGAGCTAAAGCTCATGTTGCTGTGTGGAATGAAAAAGAGGCCCGGAGAGACTTCAACATGGTGGCCCAGTTGGACATCACTCTGGCCTCACTCGTCCACCGAGAGCTGAAGGCACTATCAGAGCGCATGAGGGAGAAGTACTGGGAGGAGAAGGAGCAGTACTGGAACATGCTGGAGAAAATGGAGAACAGGTGTGGAGAGGAGAAGAATGGGGGGTGTGATGATGAGGGGGAGAAGGAGAGCGAAGAAAAAGAAAAAGTCAAACAAGATTTTGAAAGTGTGACGTCTGCAGCTGAAGCTAAATCAGGAGAGGACAGTTTATCTCCACTGAAATGTGCTGAAGTTCAAATAGAGGAACATAAGGTTACACCTTCTGAGGGAACTGAAGAGGAAACAAGCTGTTCAGGGATCAACCTCAACACTAGTGAGAAAACTGAGGGGAAGGACTGGCAGCAGATGTTACGACTCGTCATGTTGCTCCAGAACGAAGGAAACTTCCTCATTAAGCAAAACTGCTTTCGAGAAGCTTCTGTCAAGTTCAAGGAGGCTTTAGAATATGTGGCCTTCCTACAAAATAAGGTACATGTAATATGTTATGGGGAGATGCAAATAATTGAGTCCAGCATACATGTATATATCTATCTCTCTCTCTCTCTCTCTCTCTCTATATATA
>JBAMYA010000002.1:4359407-4374295 GCA_037176975.1 Arrhamphus sclerolepis | reverse complement strand
CCCTCTGCATTACTGGGTTTTGTCTCAGAAACCAGTTTTCTGTTGCATCAAAGTCCGGGGATCTGGCTGCTCACTCCATAACATTAATCTTGTTGGTCTGGAACCAAGATGCTGTTGCTTACTGGTGTGTTTGGGGGTTGTTGTCTTGTTGAAACACCAGTTTCAAAGGCATCTCCTCTTCAGCATAAGACAACGTGACCTCTTCAGGTATTGTGATGTGCCCAAACTGATCCATGACCCCAGGTATGTAACAAATAGGGCTGACACTGTAATATGAGAACCATCCCCATATCATGATGCTTGCTCCACCATGCTTCACTGTCTTCACTACAATTCAGTGTTTGGGGGTCGTCTGACCAACTGCCTGTGACCCTTAGACCCAAAAAAGAACAATCTTGCTTTCATCATTTCTCTTTAGACCAATGTGTTTTTTCTTTTTTATAAATTGTAACCTCATCAGGACATAATTTTTTCAACAATAGCACTTTGTGGGGGTTTGTTGCTGATAACTCTGCTTCACATAGACGTCTTCTAACTGTTACAAAAGTCACAGGTAAGTTTACGTATTCTTTGATCACCATGGAGATGATCATTGGCTGAGTTTTTTTTTGACATTTTGGCTCTTCTTCAGTCTGTTTGAATGGATCGATCTTCCACTCATTTTTGGTTTTAGTTGTCATTTAAAGTGCGTGAGATAATATATTTTTCAGGACTTCATATGTTCCCCCCTTTCCAATCAACTTTCTGTTCAAAGTGCATTGTTCACCTGAATGTCTGGAATGACTCATAATACTCAGATTTCCAGATAAATAAACTACAAACAGCACCCCCAACATTTACTGCCTTCATCCTTAAATAAGAGTCACCTGTTTGATACCTGTTTTTCTCACAGAAGGAATGACTTCACTGATTGATAGCCACACTGCTAATTCTTCAACATCCTATTATTCCTTTTTCTTCACTTTTTGTAAACAAACAATTTTGAAAAAAATAAATAAAATCTGTCTTTGTGGTTTGATTTGAAATCAAATGACAAAGATTTTGAGCCTTACTCGCCTTTATAAAACACTGCTATTATTTTGAACATAACTGTAGGTCCTTGGGGACAGTTCCCTAGCAACGGTATCAAAACTAACAGGCAGCAAGTGCTGAGGAGGATGGTGCAAAACATAAGTGCTGTACGTCCTGAGCATAAGCCTGTAATGAATGCAGTCCATGAGTTTCAAACTCAACGCACTGCGTACATGTTGTTTAAGGGGCTTTGCTGGGCTCAATATGAGTTCTACGATGTCAAATGTCTCGTCTGTTGAACGCAACGTCTGTTATAATTAGGTGAAATGACAGCAGATAAATAGACATAGCGGCCATGATTTCATAGTTTTGCGCAAACTCTAGTCCTGCTGAGAATTTTTGTTGTGGCAGGCACATCAAAGTGGATCTCTCCCACCAGCCCTCAAGCAAAATTTCAGTTTTTTCTACTCCTACCATTCTCTCATGTCTTACAGAGTTTTAGTCCATTCAAGTATGCCCAGAGTCATGGATTCTCTTTTAAGAGCCCTATTTAACCTGTTTTAACCCCTGGATGAGCCACACTCCTCAACTCTTTCTGTCACTTCCAGTCTACCACAGGCTTGCCCGGGGACGTACAAAGACTTGGAGACATAAATGTCCAATGCACCCTCCTTTCCTGAATGTAAAAGATGTATTCAGGTTGGTTTTAAGGCATTAACTGACTGTGCTATGTTTAGAACAAAATGTCCATTATTACCCTATAGAATGTGAGCAAAGCCACTCCAACCACATGTCCTTTTGTGAATCTAAATGCAATTAATGATGCCTTAGCAAGTAAACCGACACATGCAGTGTCAATTACGACTGTTCTGTTCAAATCTACATGGAATAAAGGGATTATTAATGGTGATGTTGGTGCTAGACTGTTTTAATATTGGTGATCCTTATAGACTCCCTGTAGTGTCTGGAATTGGCCTAGCAGTGAGAGGGAAAATTTGGAGCTCACACTCTCAAGCTCCTTCTGTCTATTTTTCTACGCACAGCAGGAGAACAATAAGATCCTGGGTGAAGGCCTGCGTGATGATATTTATCGACATGTATTACTTCAACAAAAGACAACTCTAGACACAATACAATTATGCTCAAAAATGAGAATTTGTCAGTACATGTGGTGAGTGTGTCTTCTCATGATGCAACGCAACATTTAATTGATCATGCAAAGAGTGGTTTGTGTGTTTGTGCATCGGGAGGAAGTGCTGAAAATAGGGAATATGTATAGCAGCATACCTGTGTGCGTGCGTGTGTGAAGGGCCGACTTAGGATAGGCAAGAGCTGAGAACGGCAAGCAGTTGGTGATGATTATGCTCAACACAGTGTGTCCATATGTAGGCGCTGTGCTATAGGGCACTTTGGCTGTCATACATAAATCATGAATTTAAGTGAAAAGTCATTCTCTCCAGTTCCAGTCAGCCAAGCCTTGATCTAAAGGCTCAAATTGAAAAATAACAACCATGACAACATATTCAAGAAAAAGAAATGAACACAAACACTGGGGACAAAGGCATTTTTGACACAACAAGGGGATACCTTTCCTCTTCATTTTTGCATTCTTTAAAATCATTTTCATGGAAGGTTCAATTTGTGCTCTGGACTGATATAAAGCTTCACACCTCTGAACGACTACACAGATACTGGTAAGCACAGTGTTTTTGATGGGCTTTCTTCCTCGCTTTTGTCTCCCCCTGACCTTGCTGCTAACAGTAGTTGCCTTTGGCTCATTAGCATGGTGTCACTGAAGTTACAAAGCACAGAAGCCAAAAGGACATCAGCGTGAGCCATTAGCACTTTGCATGAGAAAGTCTCTTAGTGCACAGTTCTGGAGGAGGGCTAGCTCTGAGTATCGCAGCTGGTGCCGTGGTCACAGGGCCTGGTTTGTTGTGGCCTGACCTCAGCAGCATGAAGCTCCTCCCTCTGCTATCTGGCATTCTCCCAGGCCGTCACTCTGCTCTTCTCGGCCCACTCAGAGTTAGATGTGTGAGGTGGTGCCTGAAATTGAGAAAGAGAAGCAGATGGAGGGGAAAAAAGGGAGAAGCTTTCACAAGTTTAGGAACACATGCAAAAGACCAAGGAAATATTCTTGGCTGCAACTAAGAAGGCTTTAATTATGATAATCCCTTTCTCTGCTCAAGTTACCAGGTTTGGAGGTGCTCAAAAAAAAAAGAAGAAAAAACAGCATTTTAAATTTACTAGGACATTTTATAAAGTGTGAGACAGTGATGCTCCGTGGTGTTCTGTGCCACTCATCCTCCTCCTCCCACCCCTCCCACCAACTACAGACCAGCAGCAGTACATATTTGCTCTCCTCTACATCTCTCACATTCCCAAGGGCCATCAAGTCTCTGAAAGGTGGTGCACTGGAGCAGCGGAGATGCATCCAGCCGCAAAGAGCTCACCTGGTTCTGAAGGGAAGACGTTTCTCAGCTGCTCAATGACCTCCTGGAGCTGCAGCACCGTGTCCTGCTCGTGTTCCAGATCATCTCCTGGCACACACACACACACACAGGCAGGTTTACCACGTTATGGATGGATAAGAGCAGGATGTAAAGGAAGTTTACGCGGTTTCGCATTCAACATGCATACATGCGTCTCAGCCTGGCTGCACAGCTCTGACCTGCTGCTTCGGTGTCAGTAGTGTCCCTGCTGGCTGGCTCCCCATGGTGACAGACTCCAGACACGGGAGAGGACAGCGTTGACGGTTCTGATCCATTGGCTTCCGAATCTTCTTTGGGCTGTTTTTGGGAGAGATTTATTATAATTCAGTTCCAATAATTGCTGATATCTATCATGTTTAGACCTTAGAGTTTAGCCTTTCATGCAGTGATGAATGTGATATTTAATGGCCCTCAGTCAAATAACATCTTCAAGGAAAATTTATTTATTTATTTAAAAAAAAAAAGAAGATTTCAGTCAAAAGCCATAACACAAAACTACAAGATTAATGTGGTTTAATAGGCAGATGAAGAGAAAGTGAAATGTGCTGTTCATAGTGTGAAACACACAAAAGATAGTAGAAGACTTCAAGTCTTAATTAAGGATTCACAGTGAGGTATTACATGCAAAATAGCTTCTTTTTGTGTTGTTTTTAACAACACAGTGACTACCCCTCAAAGTGACTACAAATTTCAGACTTCAGCCTCCTTTGGATTCCATTTTCAGAGGAAATTGAGATGTGAAATTATTCTAGGAACACAAATAGCATTTTTTTCTTCGATCTTTTAACAGTGCAGTGCTCTGTGTACTTCTGCCTCCCTTGCCAACTCTCTCTTCTATTCTCTCTTAATTTTCAAGTCTTAGACCTCAGGGGGTCCACATCCTATTTCTCATTCTTAGTGTCTTTCCTTAATGTACAGTTTAAATAGTCATGCTGTTAATAATTTACGCATTGTTGTAATAGAATAATTCAGTTCCTGCTCTCCTGTCCCTTCTAAGTTACATCTCTCCTTTACATAGCACCAAATCTTTTAATATAATGCTCCAGTGCGTAGCTAACCTCAGCCTCCTTTAATGCACTTTGTACTCCTGATTCCTCTATTTAAAAAAAAAAAAAGTACCATTCTTGCCTTTTTATGTTTGTATGAATGCAATTGAAGGACATTTCCACATGATGTATGCAAATGTTGAAAAGCACTGAACTTGAATTTTCTCCTCTGTTGCCTATACACAAACTGCACTGGCAGTAACTGGAAAGAAATAAAGCTGATGTGATTAACCAGTTGGTTGATTTTCCACCAACAGCTTCTGCTGTTTAACACAGCAGAAGCTGTTGGTGGAAGGTGTTGATACTGTTTCTGACCATTAAACACCAGTTCTCTGCTCCTCCTAATACCAAAGATAGTGGCACGGTGCTCAACATTACCAAACTGTGAGATATAGACTATGTCATATCCAGCTCCACGCTGGCTAAGCTGTTGAACTGATGTTTAAAGAACTGAAAAATGAACGAATGATCAAGCAGTAGTTTACAAAAAGACAGAAGTCTATGATAAACATTAATTTATCCTTTTCATCCATCCAATGTGAGTGGTATGATGAAAGGCATTCTAAAAAGAAAAAAAGTCATCCTTTTACAAGTCTACGATTGGAAAAAATAACCTTAATACATTTCACAGTATCGAATATAATAGTCTGGCAAGTAATTCCAATTAAACATATTCCGTTATCAATTATTCTCAGTGTGTGTTGAGTTGATGTGAACAGCTGTCTCTAATCATAATATAATATTTCTGGAAAATGGTTTCATTTATGAAAGCCATTTTAATTTACCAGTAATCCTTCTGGACGAGGCAGTTTTAGCAAAACAGTACATTTCTATTTAACCTTGAGATTGTTGGTCAATGCAAATATTACATTGCTGTACAGATAAAATCCATATTCCAAGTAATACCAGTAATTACTACTTATATCATTAACAAATACTTGTTAAGGTTTAAAGGCAGCAGCATTTTTCCAGGGAATTACATGATCCTTTAAAAATATACTTTAAACCTGGCAGTAATGACTTTCATATGTTTGCTTTTCTTTTTTTCCTAGTAATCCTCAGGAAACTGTAATGGAATAAAACATAAAAGCCAAATAACTCCTCCTCCTCCTCCTCCTCATCCTACTACTACTAGTAAAAATTGACAATAGCTGTATAGAAGTCTGACATTTAGTGGATCAGAACTGATCAAGCAGCTCTGCATTGCTGCTAAACTTGGCCGTACCTGTAGCAGTAGCTCCCTGAGCCTGCGCAGCTGGGACTCAAGCTGCTTGTTGTGGTCCTCCAGGATCTGCATGCGGGTCTCCAGGCGCGTTTTGTGCTGCCGGAGGACCCTCGCCTCCGCCAGGAGCTCTTCGTCCTGCTGTCCCCCAACCGTGGGCAACCCCAGGCTGTCCTCTCCGGCCTCAGTCAGCATGGGTAGTGACGCTGCCTCCTCGTGTTTCCACTTGAGACGCCTGTACTCGCCTTGCAGCACCCTGAAGACCCACAGTGAAAAACAGATGGAGGAAACAAATCATATTTCGACACAGCTTAAGATATTTATCCAGCCTCTCACCTGAAACTAACACAAAAGGACTTACACATACAATTCAGACATGCTGTTTTCCTGAATTACTCAATAAGAATAATTCATGTGAAAGCGCAGCAAATGTTAATTTGGTGTTGACAGCAAACCTCAGCAGCTCTGTAATCTTGTTCACTTTGAATATGTGCGACAACAATTAACATCTCTGTGTATAGTTGTTTATGTGAACTGGACTGTGCTGCAGTAAGTTATTACATGTTTGTGTATATGAACTGATATTTGTGCGTTGATGATTTGACTCCTTGAAAGTCATAGTTGAGAACATGAGTGTTGAAGCAAAGAATATGTTATAGTTTTTCATCCTCAATGCACTGTGGGCAATGCATGACATTCATACCTTTCACTTAAATTCAATTTTATTCATATATATAAGCGCCGACAACACAAGTTGTCTTTAGATGCTTCACAGAAACACACATCTGCTGAATTTTGTGTCTGCACTTACGTGGTGCCTTATAACCTTGTTTGGGCTCTGCAAATCTCTGCAACACGTGGCTAACTGAGCCGCCAACCTTCCAGTTGGAGGGTGAATGCGCTTTACATTAACCTGATGATTCTGATGGTGTTTATTTCCTGCGAGGGTGTAGTTTACAGGCAGCTTCGTTTATGATTTATTTTTGTTAATGAGTGATCTGGAATTGAACTTTTCAGAGATCAAAGTGTGCAGTGGGCAAATGAAAATGTGGAGGAGAATTTAAAATAAAGAGACTGTCATGAAAAGGCACAAAGTTAATTCATTTTGAAGTACATACTGAGAAACTGATTATGTTGATAGTGCACGATTAGTGAAGGGTGAACCCCTGGATTATGCGTGAAAAGAGCTCCAGCAGACCCCGGGTGGGAGGGAGAGAGGATGGATGGATGGATGGATGGATCAACTTTTTTGCAAAAAGCTACGTTAACTCAAAACTATGTAAAGTCAACTAAAAATGTTTAAACGAAATGTACATATGGAAGGAACAAGAAAAACAAAGATCAAAATGAATGAATGTAATCTTTAAACCACTAAAAATAATGGAAATCACCGTGCGTACACCAGAACACTTTCGTGAATAACTGTCAGTGAAAACGCTGTCACTGCATGCATCAATGGAGGCTACAATTTTACCTTGCAAAGAAGAAAAATTAATTTTTTTTTTTTCAAAAGATTCCAGATGTTTGCAGCCTTTGTTGCCTGAGCTCATCACAGATGAAACTCAGGCATTTTTGATGTCACGGGGTTATATTACTACACGTCTCTGAGAGCGCAATCAATGCTGAGCAGTTTGAGCAAAACAACATTTCACACAGGCTGCAAATGTTTCAGGTAACATCTTTCTTATTTCAAAGTCAAGTCTCATGCTGCACTTTGCAGAAAGAATCCTGGTGCTAAATTGGCATACTTGTAGTCCAGATCTGTCACCCACTGCAACACATACAACACAGTTAGCGACAAATTACAGAGGACCAGAAATGGGAAATAAGTTTTGCTTCAAAACTACTACAGATGGTGTCCTGAGTCCCCACTGCCTTAGGAGAGTTATAAAAGAGGAGGTGATCCAAAAAAAAAAAAGTGTTTTTTTCTTTTCTTTTATCAAACACTGGTAATGATTTATTGTTTGGCCACACAACACTGAGAAGCTTGATACAAACAGCTGCCATGTTGTTCAGTAATAGAGAAAATAGAGCACACTATGTAACTTACTCTTGTAAAACCCCTAAATGGGTCAATGTTTCAGACCCCCAAAAGGCATAAGTGTATGCATGTACATGTAGTAGCATTTCCCTGTGGGTCTGGGAAGGTCATAGGCGAACTGGGACTCAGAAAATTATTCATATGAATCATTCACACAAAAGATGCCTCTGGTAGCCAATTATGTGGATGTGCAAAAAATGTAATAAATTTAATAATTCGTGGGAAAAAAATCAGAGCGCATAAGTCAAATTTAATCATAAATATTGTATATTTCTACTCCATCCACCCTCATTGTAAATCACACCAATCAGGTCTTAGTGGAGGCATTAATTCTCTTTTTTTTAATTCGTCAAAGGAATTTAGAGAGTGTTTATCCTTAGCAGGAAGTTGTTTTTTTTAATTGCAGCATACTGAAGCGATCGAAAAACCTCCAGATAAACACATGCACAGTATTTTTTATGTCATTATGCTTGACTGGATCGCTCACTGAAACTTTGCATCTGCTGTAAGAATTATTCTCTTGATCTATTCATAAAACGTTCAAATTGTGTTGAATGATGTGATGAATGAGTTGATGGAGTTGGTCTGTGGCATAAACTGTACCAGCTTTTTCAATTTAGCACAGAATATGTTGTTGTGGAAGAAAAAACAAAGCAAAACATCTTATCAGTGTAACTTCAGTTCATATTCGTAACCATGGTGCATTTCTTGGCTACAGACCTGTTCTCGTTCTCCAGGCGGGCCAGAGTGCGTTGGAGCTGCTCCTTGTCCTGGTGCTCCAGGTGAGCAAGCAGCATGTGCTGGCCGCAGGGTGAGTCATGGTCCAGGGCTGGGCTGGAGTGACGCAGGAGGTAGTGATCTTCATCCCTGAGTCCCCCACAAAGGAGACAACACACTGAGCCACCAGCACACAGCCACCAGCAGCACAAAGCAGAGACAGCAGCAAGGCAGAGCAAACAAAGCCAAAGCAAGGAATGCGAGACAAGGACAAGGGTCAAACGCTGTGATACAATAAAACAAGGCAGGACACAGCGGGATGGGAAACTGCAACGCTGCGCCAGGTGAAATGTCCAAATAATAAAAGCCTCTGTAATGAATATGGCTAACTACACTATGAACCTACTTAAGGTGTATCCTTTAAGGTGTATCTTCAATTGCATAAGCATAACTAGCTCATAACCAAAAGAAATGAATTGATTTTGCAGTAAAAACTAAAGTTATTGTGGTGATCTTAGACTGTTAAGCAGTAAATTGTTCTGTGAATATTCTTATGGAAAGACAAGCCATTTGTCATTTTGTGCATTTGCATATTGAAGAAATTACTTTATTGGGCCAAAGAGTCAATAAAAAAAAGGAAAAGAAGCTGTAGGCTTTGCATTTTAATGGAAAATTCAAAAAGATAAAAGTTATGTAGCAGTCTTGTGAGACTGTACGATCGGTTATTAAGAAGACACCCCAATATTTCAGGCAGGATGTGTGCATTACTTTTTGGTTGTGGAAAGTGTTGAGGTGAAAAAAGAAAGGAAGCACCATGCAAAAATCTAGGTACCCCAGGAGATGTGAACTACTAGATTATTACTATTTATAATGGCTGATTATGTTATTAGCTTGTCAGAGCTTTGACTTGCTCATATTAATGAACATCGACTCTTTAACAATGATTAGCAGTCATGGGACCTCTAACAGCTGCTCCGTACCCTGAAAATAAAAATGATGTCCACAAGCAGAAAAATAATAAAGCTTGTTTAAATGATAGTTTTCTCAGTTTATATTGTCATTAAGAAAAGGAAGTTAACAGGAGTGATGGGTATCAAGGTGAAGTGTGGAACATATAAGAAGCATTCTTTCTTGTAGGATTTCTAGAAAAGCAAAAAATATTGTGTGTTCACTTTAGGATTCCAAGCAAAAATGAAATGTGCAAACATGACCCCCATGGAAGAGTCATCTGAAGAAAAAAAACAGCTTTCTAAATTAATAAACTGTGGATTTAAAAAGTTTAGACAAAATAAATATTTTCTTTTTTTTCTTTTTTTTTTTTAAGCGTGCGGAAAGTGCAAGAATTTTCTGAAAGAAATAACTCTTAATCGGAATCAAGGAATCAAATCATGCTTTAGGTTTGTGTTGCAGCCAGTGGTGCATCAATGCCTATAATATCTATTTAAAAAAAGTTAATAAAAATACAGAAGATAAAAATACAGAAGACAAAAAATAGAAGCCACACTCTCTTCAAAATCAACATTGTTTTACATCAAGAGGCACAAAACAAAAGGTTTCCATCTCTATCTTTGCTGTCTAACCCAAATAATGTAAAATAACTGTCCACATATTTATTTATTTGTCAAAAAAGCACTGAATACATGACAGTCCAAACCCCCCCAGTTCGAAGAAAGTCTAAAATACCTCAATCAAAAATTGAAAGAGTTTTTGCTACAAAGTGTTATAAGCTATAAGGTACCTTCCATAGAGTAGTGTTCCCCCATTTAAGCTCTCTGCCCTACATGCTTTAGATGTGTCCCGGCTCCACTACACCTGATTCAAATAAATAAGTTATTAACAGGCTTTGTAGGCCTTGATGACAAACTGATGGTGATCCATCAGTTGAATCAAGTTTTTTGGGGGGCAGGGAAACATCTAAAACATGCAGGACAGTGGCCCCTCAGGGACCTGGAGTGGGGAACACTGCCATAGAAGGTGTTAGTGAGAAGTAACTTTGTCGGGTTTCTGAACTTTTGCTTCAGGCTGTCTTCCATCGGTGTCATTCCGTAAAAGTGTGAAAAGTTACAGACTGGATTTTTCTCAGCTTTATGCATTTCAGTACAAATAAAATCCAAATGAAATCAAAATAGCTTGAAAATATTGTAGTTTTAAATGAACTGATGCTGCAACTAAATACCAGGACATGAAAAGAAAACGGGACGATGCCAACCGAAGCAACAGCTGGAGCCACAGATAGCACAAGCCCCCCCCCCCAAGAGCAGGATAAAAAAAGAGAGAGACAAATAAAAGCATAGAGGCACTGGCAGCCACAGAGACAGGGCTTGCTGAATAGGAGCAGCCAGATGCAAGGACACAAGAGAAGAAGGCAACGGCAGTGCTGCTGACTGAGGGTTGAAGTGGACTGTCATGCATGCAAACACACTATCAGAGGCACAGAATAACACGGAGACATACATGCAAACACTGTATGTGTTAATGTCGATAATCACACATTTTTGCAATAAATATCCATCAAAGCAGCACTCTACATGCATGCACATGGCAACAAAGACACTGAAGGCAGGCTTGAGAAGCACAGATGTCAGCAGTGAAAAGTGTTGCTGCTACAAAGCGTTAAAGTTATGTCTTAGCCTAAAAACTGTTTCTTTGAGTGCTGTCAATCACAGCATTCTCTCAGAGCTGACACACATAAGATTAATCGGAAGGGAATAATGAGTACACATCATAATGCACACACTGGGAAAAATACCTGAAGCCCTAGAGGACCAAAGAACATTTTATACAAGGCTGCTGGGCATGCAGCCTTTACTTCAAAGTGCAATAAACTGATGAAAACCATCTCACAGGAAGAAGCCTTTGACAGCTTATACCGATGTCAACAAAAAAAGACGAGGACGCAAATGCATGATCTCAAACAACCCTAACCCCCCTCTCAGCTTTCCACAATGAGGAGTGACTACCTCATTCACATCACAACATCCCAATTCCACTCACTGCTAAAGCCTCTCAGGCAGCTTCTACGAACACAAACAAGCTTTGTATACTATCTGCACACACCCACAGACCCTAATCGCAGCAGGCATGTGGATGATGAAGGAGGAGTGTATGCAGGCTGCTCTCTATGGGTCACTCTCATTATGTGGCTGATTATTTATGTGATTACCAATCATTCCCTAAAAGTCAAACATGTACCAGCCTGAGCATACATAAACACACAAAAACAGTCAGCGTCTCTGGGGTAAATAGTTCACACACAAGGCAGTGGTTGTAATCAGGGTGGTTGGGGGTAGTTGTGTGGGGGTGGCAGCATACTCACAGGCTTTCATCAGGAGACAGGCTGTCCGTGAAGAATGAACAATTCTGGTTCTCTATTTCTGCTAGTCTGTATATAAATGGACACATATATACACCACGTCAAACATGTCCGAATTCATATGTGTATACAAACAGACAAACAAAAGAAAAACACAGGAGAGTGGGTGAGGAAAAACAAATGTAGTAGAAAAAAACATCAAAACATCAATATTATCACACACTGGGGAAATATGTTTCAGCTAACATATTGTAACAGAAAATAATATAAACAGTTTAACCTTTAGGTAGCATGGGTAAGACCTCTGGTGTTTCAGTAAATGCAGCAGAATAGCAAGCTGTCTGAAAATATCTGACAAACAAAATGGAAGAAATTGTTCTCGATTTAGTATATAACCTATAAAAAAATCCACAAGGAGAGAGGATAAAACTGTTGTACACACTGTCTACCACCATGCAGGCAATAAAAAGCCTTTTAGTAATGTGCTGTTGTCCAGCACCATGGACAACAGATGTGCGGAGTGTGAGAGCCTGTTAGGAAGCAGTGTGGTGTTTCAGTACCAAGGACAGCGCTCCCAGCTCACATTATGTCCTGCTGACTGCCAGCAGACAGCCGCAAACATGCTGCTCTGAAAGCTGGCTCACTAAATACCACCCAATAAAGTGTGCTGTATTTAAAAATCAAGTTGTTTTTTTTATAAAAAAAATATAGGGGAAAATTGAAAGGCTATTAAGGACATTCAGTCTCAGAATTTCTTAATATTTTGGAGAATAATTTCTGGCAGTATGTGAAAGGCTTTTATATTGTTGAGTTACTCATTATTTTTGTGTTAAGGATTTTTTGTTAAGGCCAAAACTGAGGTACCATGGATCTATACTTAGAATAAATTTTGAATAAAGTATCATTATCTTTTAAACTATACCACCTACATGTGTATTTAATATATAACGAGAGAACTATCCTATTTTCATCAAATGTCTCCTCCATAGCTGTCAGAACTTGCTGAACATCTTGGTCTTTTGACACAAATTTCCTAAGACTGATTAAGATGAAGAGGTGATCTTCATTTGTTCATGTGCTACACACCCACACACAACCTAAGTGTCTGGAGATTCAGTGGATTCATTTCGTGAAAAGCAACACTGATGGAGAGTCGAGGATTATCACAAAGACAAGTTTCTGCAGGCACTTCCATTTTACACTAGGTAGTTTTAACTGTCATTGAAGATGAAGGGGATTGACTGGAAAGCACTGTTACTGGTAAAAGTGGATGAAAGGACTTCAACTTCTGGTGCAGCTTTAACAGAATTCGGCTTGCGTGTTTTTGAATTGCATGAAAATTGCATCATCTGATGTTGGCAACTCATTACTCACCTGTAAAACAAAGACATATTTCAGGTCTACAGTATTTTTGAATAACAATTCTGTACGCTTGCTGAATATTTAAATTGTGCTAGGTGATTAATAATGCATTTCTCTGTGTTTTGACAATCTTTGAACAAGCATTTAGTTCTGATGTTAACAGATTTAACACTAAAACAGAGCACATTTGCTGCCATCAGCGATGTTTAGGTTTGATTATTATAAATAATATTTTTCTGTTGACGCATTTTTACTTTTGTGTGCATACTCACAATCATTTCCAGGCTCATTACTACATAAAGTCCATCATGCATATCTTTCCTTAGCTATTGCCTCAGGTACCTTAATACATATGTAGAACTTGCACTTGTATGCAAACGGCTTGCAATATTACTTGCAAAAGACTAGAAAGTTTAATGAATCATCAGCATCTGCTGTGCACTAAATATGATGTTAATGACATATGAAAGCAGCACATGATCAGAGTGTGGGTTTTCCCTCGGGCCTGGTAATTAAACATCACAGAGGACCAACCCACTGATGCAAATCCACAATGAGCCCACATATGTCAAACACATGCTTCATAAATTTGTCTTAAATCTTTGCAGCAGCATTTCTTGTGCACACTGACACACTCTTTGCCACATAATTTTTCACACTGTTGTCAACTGAAGGATTGAGGGATGGGGGCAAGGGAGGTGACTGATGTGGAGGCTGTCAGGAGCTTCCACACCACATCCCATTTCTCTCCATTTTCCAGTGAGACCACAACACAATTCAGGATTTATCCATGTCCTGTTATAGGAGCCCCGACCTGTGAAGCTAACTGCTTGTAATTCAATCAGCGACACTATTCATCAGAGAGGCTCTAAAGGAAGACACAGTCAGGGGACAACAGCAAATGGGATAAGAAAGGGCAGAAATAGGAAATAGTAGTGTGTTTGAGAGTGCACAGATGTGTGTTTAGCTTCTTGAATTAATGTAAATAGATGACAGAGGAAATAAATGAAGGAAAAAAAACAAGAGGAGGGGAGCAAGGGTTGGAGAGGAACTCCAAGAGGTTTTAATCAACTTCTTCTTAGCCATCCTCTATGAGATGTCAAAGCTTTGATGATGATGAAAGGAATGATGATCTCCTTGAAGGTGGAAAAAGCAGCAAAGAAATATAGGATGGAAAGCAGAAAGCAGAAGTGACAGAGGTTGTCTTTATGTTTGACATGACTTGAAATTTGAATGTTCTAACGTTTAACACTCAACTGTTATGGTTTAATCAATTTAGTTATGTTCTCCCTTCCCTTGTTTGATTGTGAACCTTTTGATTTTCTGTGCTTTGGTTTTGTTTTCTTTTTCTTGTTTTAGTTTTCATATTTTTTTTACTTCAGATTTCCATCTTTTAGTATTTTCCTGTTTTTGTATTTTTAAGCAGCTTCTTCTTTGTGCATCCTGTTTTGTTTTGCTTGCTTCCTCCTGCGCATCACACCTGGGTTCTGACACTGAATGTCACACTTGCATCATGTTGCTCATTACCTCCCTCAGTGTTTCTACTTGAGGTTTCCTTTGTTCCCTGTCAGATCTTGTCTTTGTTTGACTTTGTTTAGATGGCTTGGTTCCCCCTGCCCGTTTCTTGTCTCAGCATATATATATATAAATATACATACAGTGGGGAAAACAAGTATTTGATCCC
>JBAMYA010000002.1:4342573-4359307 GCA_037176975.1 Arrhamphus sclerolepis | reverse complement strand
GACAACTCTTTAAACACAGCTGCTCTATAACACAAGTGTACACACACACACACACACGCACGCACACACACACACACACATATACATACACAGACACACACATATTACATATATATATTTACACACACACATATATGCCGCCTGCATCTGCCTGTGAGTCTGGAGTTGATTCCTTCCTCCACTCAGCTCTATTCCTGACAGAGATATCCATATCTGTGGGTTTCCATTTAGCTGTCTGAAAAACACCTCTAGAAGTAACTTGTTCTATTCAAATACTGCTATTAAAAGCTCCACTAACATCTACCTTTAAATGTAGTATACCCAACAACAAGCTTGATCATTTTTCTCAGAGAGACAGCTTCAGTCAAACCAAGAGGCTTTTAATTCAATTCAATTTATTTATATAGCGCCTATTTACGACAAGTCATCTCTAGTCATCTCTCTTATACAAAGGCAGTGATTTGTGCACTTTCATACGGTGGAAACTCTGATTCCAGCTTAGTCACCGGCAATATTTGCTGCCATTTTACATTTCTGGAAACCACAGTCTTATGAAATGTACATTCTTCAGATGGAAGGTCCCAGTGTGCTTGGCACCATGTTACATAGTGGTGATTTGTGAGGAGTAAATCATACCTTTAGCTCTAAGCAGCTATTTTTTTCTTTTCTAATCCTTTCCAAGTAGCTCTGGTGAATATGTACCCAATGAAAAGCTTATAAAAAAACAGGAAAGAAATGAAACTGACAAAACTTTCCCCAAAGTGAGACAGTGATATTCAAGTAAAGCATGAGAAGGAGACCAATCACCCACAGGACTCAGACTGGGTTCTTTTATGGGAACTTCTGGTAAACCTTATGGGTGTTATTCCTTTATGTGTGCTGAAACTGAGCTGTCGGGTATGACTAAAATGTTTAATTTACTAATTTATTTTTAATTAAAAAGTTAAACAACTACATGAGGAATGCAGACATTGAATGCAACTGTGGTTTCCACAAACATAAAATTGCAACGCATTTTCCTGGTGACTGGAGTGCTGAAACATCTTTTACACGTCTGGAAGATGCTATCTGATGCTATGACAACCACAAAAAGAATAATTGAAAAGAATTCAACAGGGTCTGATGTTAAACACATGAAGACACATGTTTGTGCTTGTGAACTGTTAAGACTAAAGGAGGTTTAAATCCAGTAACCATCCTCTTTATCCCTAGCTTTGTGCTGATTTTACGTTCTTGTGAATTGTATGAACACTGCTGGTCCCAAAAGAAAAAAAAAACCCACTGCATTAATTTTTCACCAAGATCTTGCATTGATGATGGGAGAGTCGGACCGCTCCATAAAGTCTTCTCCAGCACATCCAAAAGATTCTCAGTATGGACTCTGTGTGAAAATTATGTCTCATGCTCCCTGAACTATTCTTTAGCTATTTGAGCCTGATGAATCCTGGTGTTGTCTTCTTGGAATACGAATATGCCATCAGGGAAGAAAAAAATCTGGATATTTACTCCTAACCCTAAAGTCAGGTAGTCAGCTGACCTCATAACGTTGCTGAACCATGACCTGACCAACTGCAGGAACCCCAGATCATAGCACTGCCCCCACAGGCTTGAACAGTAGACACTAAGCATGATGGGAGCATCACTTTACCCTGATGCATCCATCACTCTGGAACACAGTAAATCTGGACTCAGACCACATGACCTTCTTCCATTGCTTCAAAGTCAGTTCTTCATGTTCCCTAGCAAACTGAAGCTTTTTTTTTGCCACTAATAAGCAGTTTTTCTGAGGCTACGCAGCTGTTTAGTTCCAGTCCCTTGAGTTTCCTTCACATTGTGCATGTGAAAATGCTTTTTCAGTATTAAACATAGCCGTGAGTTCTAAAGTTTTTATTTATTTTATTTTACGACTTGATTTCACCAAAAAGTGATCCCCAGTCATGATCATTCAAGATTTTTTTTCTGACCACATTTCTTCCTCAAAGATGATGGTTTCCCATAATCTTTCCAGTTTTCAGTTATGCGCTGAACAGTTCTTAACCTAATTTTAGTAGTTTCAGCAGTCTCTTTGGATCTTTCCTTTGCTTGATTCATGCCAATAATTTGACTTCTGAAACAGATTAACATCTTTTTCCCGAAGACAGGATATGACTTACAACATTATTGTTTGGGAAGTGAAAAGCGACTCACTGCATCAGTTAGGACTAAATAACTAGCCAGCTGAAACATAATTAGCCAATGGGAAGCTCTTATCTGTTTACTTATCCAGGTGGTGACTTTTTTTTATGTGATTGGCTAAGCAGGTAGATTTATGATGAAAGCAAGTCATGAGCAGATGTAATGAGCATTGCTGCCATTTATAGGCTTTATACTCTACATGTTTCACTTCCATGTTTGCTATGAATTGAATCCATCTGACCTTTCTCTGGTGGAAGTGGCTTACAAAAGTAAGGGGAAGATACCCAGGAAGATCTGTTCCGCACAGATAGAAAACAATTTCATCTTTCATTCACAGAAAGGCACCTTGACACACGTACAGATATGCTTGTCGAATAATTCACCCTGACCTGTCAGTGATGTAACCAGCATTTTCATATCAACTCAACTTTCTATTAGTGTTCAAAGTGAATGGCAAGTTATGATTAGGACTTGGAATAAATTATAATAAGAAGTGTAATATTCCCCCATTTCATCTTGGAAGGAAAAAAGAAAGAGAAAGAAAGAAAGAGGAGAGAAAGACTCAGAGCTCTGATGTTTGATTCAATACCCGAAGTAAGGCTTCAGAAATGACTAGATTTGGGTTATTGATTTCTCAATGAAAAATAAACTACACAACACACATGAGCAGTGCATCAGAGTATTCAGGGAAAATGTACAGTACTCGTATCGATACATTTTATGAAGGTGGTTATTAAAACAAGAATTTTAATGCTGTAACTATGACACAAAAAGACAGTTATACGTTGATTGTTTGGCATTCTTAAAATAATCCAGTGACGATGTTTGCTCTGTCCAAACCCCTGAATGAACACAATAAATAACCAGCAAATTCAACTCTACTTTATCTAATGTATAATATATAAAGAAGCATTGCACAGTATTTCATGAGATCTTTTTACATTCTGTTTGATAAGTAAATGGTAGCTGAATCTGTCAGTTAAAAAGAACATTAGCATCCTCTGAAATATTTCAGTTTAGAAGTTTTGAAAAAGCTTATTGGGTGTGATGCTTAAATAAAAGCCATTAGTCACACCACCATTTGTTTCAGTGCTGCATTTCTTTGCTCTCCATGATTTCCTTAGTTTGAAATGTTTACTTCTGTTGGAGGGTTGAGTTTAGGAAATGCTGTAAGTATTGAAACAGTATTGCAATTCTCAAAATGTCAGCTTGCAACAAGTTTAACCCTAACTGATGCACAGAGAAGCCTCTCATTGCTTAAACAAACATATCGGATTGCTGGATCTGGTGTTCTTTCAGGATCCAGCCCTCTGCTAACCTTCTCTGGGCATGTGCTGTCTGGCTCCTCCCCTCCTCCTGGTAAATGCTGCACACCTGCAAGTCACCTGTCAGCTGAGGAGTACACATGATATCCCAGATCATCCTGTCCAGCACATGTGGTTGTGTTGCCTGGCTAAGTTTTTACCTTCTTCAATAATATTAGGTTTTCAGTATGGTGAAATAAGATATAAGGGAACCAACAATGTGACTCACAGTAATCTTTACTAGTCTAAGTAAGAGCATTTCCGCTCAATCAGTTAAAAAAGCAAACAAACAAGCTTAAGGTGTTCCCTTTTTTCTTTATTTTTCTGAAGCTTGAAGGGAAAAGGGAACATTTATCAGTGAAGCTAATGGGGAAAAATACTTTACTTAGCGAGGAAGCACAAAGGCTGGACTCTGTAGCAATGATAAAACTGCATGTTGCTGATGAGTCCATATTTTCTTTGTTCCTAAGGCTTGCCTTGGGTGCAGGCCTGTTGGGCTGTATGACGATCAAAGGTTGCATCAGTGAGTCAGGTCTTGGTTCAACAATCTTACGTGCCCACAAAATGGAAATGAGGTCAGCTGACCACCTGAATATAAATGAATGACCAGATTTTGCTTCAACATTTAAAAAAAAAATTACTTTTTTTTTCTTTAATGTAAGAGACATATTCCAACATGGCAATAACAGGCTGTGTTTTTTCAGGGAACACTAGTAATCGTTCAATATTTTGCATATACTGGGGAACGTTCTACAGCTCTCGGACTCTCCCATCATCACTGAAAATATCTTTGTGAAAATTTAATGTAACTCTGAATTGAAAATGAATGCTTATATTGCTCAAGCTGTGCTACAATAAAAGCTAAAGATGGCGCAACAATAGTAGAGTGTGACATTTCCCATGACCAAACAGTGTAAATGTGTGGGACAGGGACAATAGGATAGCGGGATCAAGGATAAAAAAGAAAAGAAAAAGGCAAACAGAGAACAGGTGAAAAGGCAAAATGGGGGAAATAGGAGTTCTAATGAGGACAACTGTGCCTGCTCTCTCAATGGTGTGTGTTGCTTTTGTTTTGGCAACATGTAAAGTGTGTAAGGGCCTCGGGGACGGGAGAAGCAAATGCACACTTACCGGCACATGAGCACACACTCCCATTCATGTACTGCGGGCTCACTGGAAAGGGATGTATGTATCCAGCCCTGCCCATAGAGCAGAGCTGCCAGCAGCGTGGGGGTCCAGGACTGCGCCCTGTTTATAACCTGTCACACAAACACTAATCCACACCGACAGCCCCCGGTGACCAGTGGGCTCAGTGCCCTCACGACTGACGGGCCGCTATGCATGCTGAACCTCACTAACCTCCACACACAGACACACATACAAAGCTAAAACTGCACTGCTTTGTGAAAAAATATGGCAAAAAGGAAAGAGGTGGGCAGAACAGCCTTTGCTTTGACCGGAGTACAGTACACAAAGCAGGCAAATCAATACCACAATCAGTGAAAAGAATAAAGGGTGAGAGATGTAAGAAAGGTGGGGAGGGATTTTAAGTGAGAGGGAGTGAATTTACACACACACAAAATGAATAATCTGGAGAAGGAGTAGTCAAAGAGGCAGCTACCATTGTGCTATAATGATTTAAAATAAAGCAGAGCTCTGAAAGGCACATACCTGCTTGCATAATGTTCAATCCTGCTGTGCGTGTCTGCGTGGGGCAGCCTGGGTGAGGAGCACGGTCTGGTAAGAAGAGGAGCCAAGTTCAATACTTCTCAGAGGCAGTCTTAACAAGTCACATTTAAACTTTGCGGACATGCTTATTGCAACATTTCAAAGGGTTTAGATTACAGACAGTCAAGAGTCTTGGGCATAATTAGGCAAAAGCTTTTTTTGTCTGCAAAAATTCAAGTTGACTATATTTCTAAAGCAAAGTTCAAACACAGCAAGCCGCCTAGAAAGATGGAGAATTCATGACTTGTGTGTTCATGAAAAGCAAGCTGTGGTGGGAAGAGCTCTCAGTTCGACTGACATGATAGTGTGCTAATGTGCTCTGCACATCTTTAATTCTCCTCCACTGAGTTTATAGCAGTCAACACTTGTCTTTAATATACGTCTCTTTCATCTAACTGCTTCCAGATTGCTCATAAGATTCTTCATCTTAATCAAGTATCGGACAGTTTTGAGAACTGCACGTGAGGATTTCCATTTTAAGCCACCGAGGTTGTCATCCACTACTTTTATTTGAGAGGTTTCATTTAGTCACTTTGTTGATTTTAAACAACAAAGTGATGATTTTGAGTATTTAGTCTGGAGTCGTGAAGTTTCAGAAAGGGGGCCACTGGATAGTGTGCACAGCCCTCTGCTCTTTACTTTGTACAACTTTGATTGTATATGAAGTTATTCTAGTTTGAATTTCATACAAATCATCATCTGTAATATTACAAACGATGGTAACGGTGCACAGTGAATAATTGGCAGCCAAACAAGTGAGCTGATCAATGACTTTAGAATAAAAAGGACAAACACACACACTCCTGTCAGTTCAAAGATATTCAGGAATCAATATCACAGAACTTCTTATAGTTATCATACATCAGAAAAAAACAAACAAATGGTTAAAGGCTCAGACAACACTGCACTCCTTAAGAGCGCTACAGGAAGTTAGATTCCAAAGCCATCTCCTAACAACATTTCCAACATCACAAACTGATATGAAATATACACAGCGCAAGACAGGAAGGCTCTGCAGCAGGTTTTTAAATCCGAGGCAAACACAAAATGCAGTCCAGCCAGAGCCTGCTGACCCTGAGAACATCTGGCCAGAGATAGTGTCTGCATCACACTCAGGAGCAGCAGGAGGTCCTTCCTCAGGCTCTTTGACCACTACACACACAACTCTAAGTTGTATATTTTATTTATGAATTAATAAATAATTCATTTTCACAAACAACATTTTTTTCCTGCCTCTTGTATTTTATTGTAGAACCTCAAGCTAAAAGATGATAATTAGTATAATCTTGAAATGAAATATAATAAAATTGAGAGCTTTTAAACCAAAGCAAAGATGTGTGTATAATGGCCTCTGATGTTGCAAATGATAGACTGGACTCTATCCAAATATTTAGGCTTGTGCTCTGTTTTTTGTTTTCCCTCATGCTTGATTGATAATGTATGGATGGTTTTGAAAATGACATTGTTTAGAGCTTGAGGCAACTAAAACTTGTTCAGTTAACAAGTGGCAGCTGCAAGCATGGCACTTCCAAACTGAAGAGGCTATCTAATATTACTGAAAAAAAGTATACTTTTGGTCTATTAAAATGTAAATCACTGTTATGAATTATTTAATATGTAATAGAGGTTACGCAGGGTCAACAAAATGGTGCTATTTGTATCCGCTAGATGGAAGTTATGTGTCCCTTTGGGGCTTTTTGCAGACACAACCACTTTAAATAAAGACAGCAACAAGCCAAAACAAGCGATCGAGATCATTCATTTTTACTTCACTTTCTACCTTCAAACGACCATGGTGCACCACACGATGCTGCAGAGTATAAATAACACCGACCTGAAAAGCAAAGACGCTACACATCTATCCCTTCATGACATGATGTGGGTAAACTGGGCAAAGAAAAATCACTCGCACAGAAAAGATGGAAGGCTCTGATTCAGTGTGCAAGGAAGGTCAAAACAGGTAAAAATGTCAACTTGCTGAACCTCACAAGAAGTTCCAGGCTATGTCCACACGATTTCAACAAGGAAAAGGTCAGCCCTGATGGCTACAAGAGTGGTGATCCTGTTTATTTTGCCCAGAACAACTGAGGCCACTAGCAAACAGGTAAGATCAGAACAGCAAATATCTGCACCGGATGAGTGTGATGACAGGAATTAGGTGTCTTTTATCAACAGCTCATGGGCTGATCAGTTCAGCCTCATGCTTGTGGAACTCTCACTTATTCTATATAAAGATTGTTTTTTAGTTTGAAGCTGGTGAGTACCACTTTCTATTAAGATCAACAGTGACACAACAGCGCAACAAATGTTATTTAAGTAAAGTCTTCTCACAATTTATTTTCCTTTAGAATAAGACTGATGCACTAATTCATCAGAGTCAGAATGAGATCAGGAGATTAAGGTTTTTGCTGACTGCTGATGCTTTAAAATCATCTCACTGAATTAACATCATTATGAACGTACTGTAAATCAGAAGAGGTGTGTGTGTGTGTGTGTGTGTGTGTGTGTGTGTTTTGTGGGACTCACGTCTCTGAACTCTCAGCTTCCAGCACAGACTGCACTGGCAGGTAGCCTCTCTGTGGGTGCTTTGTGAAGTACTGCTTTGACCTGAACTTGTTCTTTAGCGTCTTGGCAAAGTCCCTCATCTTTTCTCCCGAGGTTGTCTGCAGTCACCAGGGTTGGTGGAGGAGGGAGGGGTGACAAGAGGAGGTTGAAATGATGCATGGGTGAAAGACAAATTGCACCACTTCACAAATGCTGGAAGTGTTGCTTTCTCCACAAACTCATGTAAAATATGTATATCCACTGTTTAGACTTCACTGTCTTTTCCCTCCATCTATAATAAAAATTTAGCTACCATTCCTCTCTGTTTTTTTATGCTCACTTTTCTGTCCTATTTAAACTATTCCCTCTTCTAATTGCAGCTGTTTTCGTATTTCTCACCGTGTCCTGCTGTAGAAATCTATGAGGGCTTGCCTGCCTAGCTGCTGAGAAAAAACTGTACTCTGAGATCATAAAATACTGTCCACTGAAACAAACAAACAAAAAAAATCATTATACAGATGGCCTTTTGCCATGTTTTACAGTTTGGAATTGATTCAAGTTTTAATCTGTTTAACTCTTTTGGAGACAGCTCAACCTTGCACACTTGTCTGAGACTTGGGTTTTATGGGGGTTTCTTGCTCTCCACGGCACTTTAAATGTGCATCGGTTGAGCCACAAAATGATGCTACTGATGATAGGTAGCTAGTCTTTACATACTGTAAATCTTGACGTACTGATGCACTGGCTTAGACTCTTACTTAACCTATGTTTGGCAGCAGAAATGAAGAATAAGGAGTGTATATTTCACTAAGTTTCATTTATCCGTGCGGCTTGAAACCGTGATAAAGCACTGCATAATGCTCGTCTTACTGGGGTGTAGTACTCCATGATGGGGTAGTGCAGCTTCTTTCCCTTAGATGTGCGGCCAGTTAGAAAACATGTTTGGCAGATATCCACGTTGAACTGCTTCAAACTGCGATACCTGCAGAGATCAATAAATCAGGTAAACTCAACAGATGTTTGTGAGAGAAGCGGATGAGTAGAGTGAACTCGTGTCAGACTCGTCTTACGCTGCGGGGGCATAAATCTGTTTAGGAGAAACTTGACTTCCTTTTTGAAGAGCAAACGAGGTTTAAAAGTTGGTTAGGTGTGATGTTAATTTTAACTTTGGATTAAAAACAAATGTAAGCCAATTAAATGTGAGAACACATGCTGCAACATACATGTAAAGCAGTTTTGACCAAATGTAAGCGAGTAATACAAATTAATAATATTACCAATAAATTTATAGAAGTGCACTTAATCGGGAATTATCCATCTTACATGAGAGACGCTCTGGAGTTGGAGTTCATGTGTCCTTCATATGTTAGAAAACACAGTTTCTGGAAATATTATACTAGTTAAAATGATCAGCACTGTCATCAGTGGCTGCAGTTTTTTACAATAAAAGTGCCAGTGGTACATTTCCTGAATTAATTCATTCACTTTCATTAAATCTAATACATGGATCGTGTTGACTGCTCTAAATATAGTTTCTGTATTGGAGCCTATTATTTCAGCCTCAGAAAACAGAAAAACAAAGAACCTGGTTGGTTGCCTTACTGCATTTACCAGACAGGTGACTTTTACGATACATTATTATTTCTTCAGTGTGTCTAGTTGTATATGTAATTCTTTTTTCATGGTTGGACATACATTACGTTCCATGTGTACATATATCCCAGACTGTACTTTTCTTGCACTAACGAAGGCTTACCTGAAGCCCTTGATGGGACACTGTTTGCAGATATAGCATTTGGCCTGGTGCTTAGTTGACTCTGCAGCAGCTACACGGTGGAGGACAGGCAGCCAAACCATTGACTGGGGCTCAAGACTCGTCCACTCCAGGAAGTGAGAAACCTCAATGGCAGGTTTCCCCGGAGCCTGGTTGGAGTAAGAAGAAAAAAAAAACAGACTAACAACCAAAATAATATAAAAGGAAGATGTGTTTCCATTTCAAATGTGGTATGGAGTGGAGGGAATGAAAGATGTTCAGCACTAAAGGATGTCTCATGTTTTTATGCAAAAGCTTAGACGGTTAAAAAGCTAAAATACAACAGACAAACATTCTGTGTATGTGTGTTTGCATGTTGTCCATTTCTCTTTCTCATGAAGACAGCTTGTTGAGAACTGAGAGAGCGGAATAAAAAGGAAGCCAGCCTAATAAAGGAATAACTTCCTAAGTGCGAAGAATCTGTGATGTGCTAAATTCTCATTAAGTGTGCATCACAGATGCATTAAGGGGTTGATTTCCCTCGGGCTCACCTTACTGCTCAAGCAGAGTAACACAGTAAATGTGTGTCTGTCTGTGTGTGTGTGTGTACACTGATCACAGGCTGTGAGGTGTATAGAGGTGTGCAGTCTCCAGGGCATGAAGGAGCTCTTCTCTTAGCGGAGTAGCCAGATTCGCTGCCTCTGGGAGGTCAAAAGGCAGCTCCTTGCATACCGAACACCTGGAACCAGCTCTGCCTCAACTGAGCATGCCCTGCATCTCAGGGCAGCACACACAGCAGATGGGATGCTTTTTCTCCTCATTGAATTTGCCTCTGTGCACTCTGTAACATTTTGAGGAAAATCAGATTATTCTGGGTAACTGCCTTACTCAGCCTGATGTGTGTCGAGTCACTTTCAACTGCTCCTCTATCAGGACATTTGAACAGTCAACATGGGATAGTGACAAATGTTAAACCTACATCTCCACAACTGGATGTCTCACATTTCCACATCAAGTAATAAAATAGCTAATGGGTCACTCTCCAATTCACATTAGATAGATATTTCATCTGCAAGTAAATGCCCTGACATGCAGCAAATGGTGAAACAAATTGACTTTAATCAGCCATAGCAGATACAGCAAGCTTGGACCAGAATACTATGTGTATAATTAGGACGTGCCGTGAAAATGAGGGAATTATGAACACTTGCCTTAGCTACCTTTTGGAAAAAAACAAAAAACATTTGACACTAAGTGTTACAACTTAAAGGTCTTGCAGTTTTTGCTAAATGTTAAAGTTCAAACACAGATATTCTCATGGTCTGATTTCAATTGACTGTTTACTGTTTTGTTAATTTAAAAACATCTTTTGTGTCATGTTCCATTTCACCTCCTGTCTCTGTCCTGCTTTCCAGCCTGTCGTGGTCTGACCATTCACACCTGTTCCACATTATTCTGATGTGTCCACCTGTGCGTTTCTCCTCCTTTCTTTGCCAGTTCATCTGTTTGTCCCACTCTTTGTCTTTCGCCGTTCGTCTTCCTACTGAGTTTTTGTACTTTATTTTGGAATCTGCTGTTAACTTGGTGGGAAGTTCTGTATGATAATAATATGGTAAAGGACAAGCACTTTTTTTAAAACATGTACTTAGTAGTAGACTGGATAAACCACTTGTCCTACTTCCTCCAGTGTGTAACACATGCAAATCGCACAGCGTAAGATGTTATAATCTTACATGACTGCAGAAATTGTGCAGTGTGCGGGATCATCCCCTTGCTGAACAGCAACGACTGAGCAGTGAACACATCAAACTTTCCCTGTCTTAGCTGTATTACCTCCTGTGCAGCAAAGCCATAGCCTGGCTGTGATCTCCACAGGTGTAACAGTTATTTAACATCCAAGTACAACCGCAAACACTGTCAAGGGTGATTTTAGTAGACAGCTAGAGCATTCATATAAAAAAATTCCTCCTGGCTATTATCTATTCTTGACATTTTTACAAATTCTGACAACTGTGCTACTTTATAACAGAACCCAGTCAAATATATATAAAAAAAGATCAACTTTAAGAATTAAGATGTTTTAAAATGTTGAATATAAAAAGCTCAAGAAACCTGATGACACTGATTGTCAGTAAGTAGAATGCAAATACTTTTTTTTTCTATAGTTTTCTATAAGAATCGGTGTTACATGTACTATGTTGTGCTGTTGTGTCTGGAAGCATCATTTTTTTGGACATGTTACCGAGCACTTCAAAGCTGTAGTAGCTTAAATATGTATCTGTGTTATCTGATCAAATGGATTGACTTTAGAATTTGAAAAAAAATGGTTCAAGAAATACTTTTTATCTAGCTGGGACGCTGTGTGAATTGTAAATAAAATGTAAATGTCAGTCCTCTCTTAAAACTCTTAAAACTCCAGCAAATGGCCCCAGCACTTCACAAGCATTTACACACAGTTGTTAAAAGAAGAGGGGATGCTAAACAATGGTAAACATCACTTTGATCCATCCTATATAAGATGCGCTGCTGCCCTCATAGTGAGCTAATATTTTCCTTCAAATCGTAAATGGTCTCACTTTCAGCATCTGATATGTTCTTTTTGTTCTACAGGGAATAAAATATGGGTTAATGAGATTTGCATATCAATGCATTCTGTAATTATTTAGGTTTTACATAGTGTCCCAACTTCTTTTGGAGTTGGGGTTGTACAACACATACTGTATGTGTTGAACAGCATGCCCATTAATGTATTTAGGTGCTGAATGAATGACTGCGACAGTTTCCTCACCATACGGAAGCAGCTACGAACGCTCGGCTCCACATTGCTGCCGCCAAAAGCAGCAACTTCACCCAGCTGGCGAGGGATCTGAATGGCTTCGTGGAGCAGCATGCTGAGGTGACGCTGGTCTGTCAAACCTCCAGGACCAGATACCTGACGGAATAAATCTGCAAAACATGCACGGAAATATCTATCAATTACGAAGTAACTAATCTGCATTATCATCACATCTGCCTGTTTTTTTCTTCTTCCTTTTTTCTCTCTCTCTAAAGAGCTACATTTGTTGATTTGGAGCAGTTGGATTTCCTGCTGCATCTGAGCTTTTTGAAATGTAAATGTTAATTCCTAATGCAAACGTGACTTTAGTAAAAATGAGCACAACTGTATAAGTCAAATCAGTTTTTAATAAGTCAAATCAGAGTCTCAAATTCAAAGCAATAAGTCTTATCTAACCCAGTTTTACAGAATAAAACTTATTTCAGTGGCACAGAGAAAGAGATGGAATCAGTAAAAGTGGTCTGGCTGGGGGTTTCAAAATGAAAAAGCTGCGTTAGTAGTGTCTTGTCAGATTTTGAATGAGTTTCTTACTATGTTAGCTGGGAGACTGCATGTCACTGAGGAGATGAATTCTGGCAGGCATGTGAGCCCGCTGCACAATGCCAGCATAAGCATCCTGTATACCTCTCTTTGTATACTTACTTATCCCCATTGGGAAAACGTTTTATCACACCAGCCCCGCTTTATCACCTGCATCTTAAACAGCTCCCCCACCCCCCGTACCGTCCTCACAACCAGAGCAGAGGTGTGTTTGACATTTTAAATGCACCTACAAAACTCAAGATATTACTTTGGAAAGTTTTATGGCGACAGTTCCACAGTATATTTGTCTGTTATACCTTAAATTTGACTTTTTCCACGTTGCAGATGCTGTGAGAAGACTATTTTAATCCTGGGCTTGGTCGCAAAAGGCAGAAATGATCTTGATGGTTGTTGGGATAATTCAGTACCAAAATGGTGGACAAATTGAGAAAGAATGCAAGTGCAACCAATTATATCTTTGCAACGTCAGAATATATTAAATATAGCATATTAAGGAATTATTCTAAGATTAATTCTGTTGCAAAAAAACAAAAACAAAAAAAACCTTTCAGATTAATTGAAATACTAGAGACTACTTTATGATTTTTAGAACATTCAAAGAGAAACTCAGTCAGGAAAGACCACCGCATACTTATCTAGCCACTACTCTTCGAAGGCGAATCTGTTATCATTCAGTCTTAGATCTCACGCAGATGTTGTGCCGAGCACGACTAATCCTGGCATGGCTTTGTGACTGCTGTGTCAGATGCTGCATAAACTAGAAGCTGCTCGAGTTCCAGCTACGATCACTTTAAATGGTTACGTTCCCTTTCACCTATGTGTACAAAGGAGAATCTTTAGCTGGTGTTACATTAGCTCAGCGGATGCCTGTCTCAGGCCACAGCTGCACACTAATAATAAACCACATATATCCCATCATAATTTATATTCAGAAAAGGATGAAAGGATTACCTGAGCTCTTTGCAAGTTGACTTGTTAAAAAACGAGTGAGAGCGATAGATGTAGAGTGTGTATGAATAGTGTCTTGGGCGAGCAAACCTTTTAAGGCCTCTGGTGTACTTTGCAGAAAGAAAGCTTTCTCCGTTATGGCAGCAGAGCCATTTCCTCCATTACTCTAAGTGCATGTCTTTATGTGACATTGACAATGAGGGCTGCTTTGTTTTAGATCAATTTCTTTCTTTCTTTCTTTCTTTCTTTCTTTCTTTCTTTCTTTCTCTGTTGAGAACATGTATTCACCTAGATGAACGAGCATTTGACTCACATTTGTACTTCTCCTGGACATCGGCATTACACAAGCTCACCAATCCCATCTTGAAGCTGAGAACTCGCATTTTGCCATTTCGGCCACTGCAGAAAAGGAAAGTGAAGACAAAGAGTAATTCTAAAGGAATTATTACTTGAGAGGTGAATAATCTCAAATCGCTGCTGCTTACTGGGTCATGATAATAAATTCATACAATGCTTGAGCCCTGCTGGGAGGAATTACATGGGTCAAAGCACCACAATAAAGGTCAGTGAAATAGTGTGAAATTGTATTAGAGAACATAAAGGCACTATAGGGACTTGATGAAGTGTTCTGTCTATGGGCCTATGCCTAGAAGTGCAATAACAATCTCATTTGTCACTTACAAACACATATATAGTTTGCATTTCCCATACTTGTGAGGTCCAAAGTGCTTTTCCTGAATGAATAAATGGTTTTACCATTAGCCAGCAGCGAGGTTGATGAAAATGATTTTTTTTCCAGCTTGCAATAGGAAATTTAAAAAAAAAACAAAAAAACAAAAAGATGTGGAATATGGGAATAGAAATGAGGAAAGACCGAATTAGAGGCAACGCATTAACACTGTTCTCAACTCTGGTGCCAAAACAGCGTGGAGGAATTTACTGCCAAGCTGAGCCACGCTGGCAGAAACCGGACTAATCAAATCAACATTTCAATCGTTAAGTGAGAAATCAAGAACATCAAATCAATGAAGTATGAAATTGAATAAGAGAGAGTTCAATTTACAGAGCTGGATATTACTTTGAATGTGTTTCGGAAAAAGGAAGTACATCTTTAATTCAAAGTGTTGTCATAACTCAAGTTACCAAAAATGTAAATACACACACACACACACACACACACACAGAGGACAGATGTGATGGAGAGCATCACCGTCCTTTCCATATTAGAGTCAGAGGCTGGATTGAGTCGAGCAGGAGGGCCCATGTGAATTCGAGCTTTACCACTTCTATCACGCAGTCACTTTCTCCTGTCTGTTGCATACTGTCTTCAACACACAACACACTTCTGCTCCTCAGAGCCCACATCACTCCTGCACACCCTGCTTGAGTAACAACTCTCTGTTGGGCACTTATTAATGTATGTGCACACACGCATGCTGCTGTGTAAAGCACATGCAACTGCATAAGAACATAGAAACATGTACTCTTAACATCCCAGTTTCATTCAGGCATTCATTAGGATTCAAAAAGCAATTACTGAAATTTATCCAGAGGATAAACCCTTTGATTGTGTCTCATTAGTAGCTTGTAGTTAAGAGCTGCAAACTGGATTTAGAGCACTCTTTGAGTTATTTTTTTCTGTTTTGTGTCTGCGCTCTGGGCTTTCTGCTTTCTCAAAATAGTCAACTGGGAACAAAGATGGGTGAGTGTTGGTGTCAAAGAGGATTTGTTTCTATTGTGTCTCAGAGGGAGTGATTGGCTCTTTGCCAGGACAAGGTTATTGCAGCTTTAGCTGTTGTTCCTCTTTATTGATGTCTGTACAACAAGCTATAGAACTGGTTACACCAGTCTGCAGACATGCTGCTGTCCTGTGACTGCTGAGAAAAAGCTTTTTCGCTTATGACATCAATACAAGTAAGGCTGCTTACTTTCCTGGATGGATGGATGGATGGATGGATACTTTATTAATCCAGAAGGAAATTCAAAGCATTCAGCAGCTGCATAGATGCCAGAGGGCAGGTTAGTATCAACAACAAACTCAATTAGTAACAGCATAATAGTGCAGAGCATTACGGTAAAAGTGTAGTAGGATGTAAACACAAATAAATATAAAAAATGTGCAATGTACTCATGTGCAAATGATTCTGATACGCATGTGAAGGGTATGTGTATGTGATATAGGTTTATTGTGTATAATGACAATGGAAATGAGTTGTAAGCCTTGCAAAGCACACTGACAAATATACATGGCTCTGCGAGACTTCTGGATCTATTACAGGAATGTCTGCAGGAATGTCTGCAGACTAATACCTCAGTTTGAGGCATTTATCCATAAAATGATCAAGACCTACCAGCATACCACTCTTGCATCGTGTGGTGTTGCGTCTAAACCGGCGTAACTGTTTTTGATTTTAAATATTTAGGAACTACAATGTCCGCCTTTAGTTTACATGTATTCTGGGATGGTGATTATGTCAGCCAATTTCCATCTCAGCGATGGTACAATTTGGCTTCAGACATTAGGCTACAGATAGCCCATCATCTCAGTTCTACATCATGGGACCATTTCTGGTTATAACTTAGAGCAAGCGGGGCTTGAGTCTGGGGTGCGTGTCCGTTTCCAGCCTGGGTTGTATAGACAGAGCCCACTGGTTACTGAGAACCAGTGAGTGCACCCCTTGCCAGGCTGCAGCTCAACTACCGTGACCTGCTGACGCACAGCGCGCAGAAGAAAGCACCCATGCATAACAGACAACACGGACGTTTCCAGACGACCTGTAAAGAAGGACGGCCCTGCTGCCAGCAACACTACATCCTTCATCTCATAGGAGAGAGAGAGAGAGAGAGAGAGAGAGAGAGAGAGAGAGAGAGAGAGAGAGAGAGAGAGAGAGAGAGAGAGAGAG
>JBAMYA010000002.1:4320110-4342473 GCA_037176975.1 Arrhamphus sclerolepis | reverse complement strand
ACACACACACACACACACACACACACACACACACACCCACACACACACACACACACACACACACACACACACACACATATTTGATTTGTAGAAGATGAGCGAAGAAGCTGCAGGTTTCAGTCATGCAGGAAGCCAAAGGTATGGTGTAAGATAACACATTTTACTAAAGGTGAAACATACACTTTGCCAATCCATCTATGGCTAAACCAGTTTGTTGGTTAAGAAGAAAAAAACAAACAAAAAAAACCCCTAAATAAATAAATAAATGATCCCAACTTGAATCCAGCCACTTAACCTGCCATGAAAAAGTAAATTCCCTTCGACAATGCAGACACTGACCCTGAAGTCTCCACTTACTTGATGTAGTAGGGCACTTTGTTTGGGGAGATGGCACGCTCCCATGGTATCTGCACTGAACCTGAGCAAATACAGAGAGAAAGAAATCAATTTCAGAATGGGCATGTCAAGCATGAAATGCCATTGTGCTCAGTGTGCCTGACAGTGTGTCAAGACAGTGTCCATTCAGACCTTCTTAACCGAGCTGCAGCAGGCGCAGTGAAGCCAAAGAGACAAGTCTATTGTGGGAGGTTTCCACACAGTGTTGGTTTGCTTGGCACGGCCTAATAGATTACTGTGAGAAGAGGAGTCTATGCGACAGGGTCACTGTAGCATTTTAACCGGCCTCCATACTGAACCACAGGGGGTTTGCCCATGGATCAAAGAGGACAGACTGAATTAGGAGGAGCCTGAGGCAGGTTTTACACACATCATGTCACTGTTCAACACTACTATGGCACACCGCAAACACTCATGTAGTTGCTCTACATAGACAAGTACACTGATCCCATATACTTACACAGATTTTATTTCACTATTACGATGTAAAAATCTGCCCCTGTAAGTTATAGCATCCAGTTTAGACAAAATATATTGCTATATGCTGTATTTCCATGATACGACTGTAACTGATTAGTCAGGAGTTGTGAAACAATCGATAGGCAAGTGAAGCAAATATGTTATAGTTGATCATTTATTCACTGAAGAGATTCATGCAACGCTAGAATTTTGTTAGTGACGTAAGTTTGTGGAAGTAGCTGATGTGAGCAGCAATATCTACAACTAAGCACTTGTAAATACTGTTGATCAGTCCTGTACATCAGCTTGCAGGAATTTAAGTCCGGCTTCACCTCACTGGCTTCCAGTAACAGTTCAGGATCCAGTTTAAGATTTTATTGCATGTTTTTAAGTCTTAATAGTACAGCACCACCTTACTTATCAGAGCTTTTAAACTTTCACAGTCCTGTCAAAGCACTGAAAGCAACCAACCAGCTGCTCTCAGTTATATATTACTTTATCTGTTTTTATTATAGAAGCTATTTCACTCTTGTATTTTGTTTTATTAGATGTATTTGTTTATTTTTATTGTTGACTTTGGGATTTTATTTGTTTTGTCCTATACAGCACTTTGGGTAATTGAGGTTATTTTTTAAATGTTCTTTACAAATAAACTTGACTTGACCTGATTTAACTGCGCGATGATTTTTTTTATGACTTCACAGTTTTTACCCTTTTTGTTGCTTGACAACAATCTTTTCATGGGTTGTTTTGTGACTTTTCTCAGCCTGGTGAACAATTAGGACTTCTTATCTGAGATTTAAAGCACCTGAGTCTAATTCTTTCATATATTTTAGAGCTGTACATGACTTTATTACTCACTGTTATAAAAGAGTGAGTTATTTTGGTCAAAATAATCCAAATGTGTAATCCATAGTAATCCATATTTGATTTAATTGGGTTTATGTGGCTACGTTTAGGATTGCTGGGGAAATTAGGTGCCTTTTAGATCCTCTTAAAAGGCATCAGCGCTGGCATTATATGTTATATAAAACAGTATGAATTACTGACATATTGGTGGATAAAAACTACAAAACATGTAAATCCAGTTTCACTTAGACGCACTGCACTGGGTTTGACTGGGTTTGGAGTAGAGCTAAATAAATCTGGATGGGTTTGGTTAGGAAGCAAGCACATAAGTAGATGCTGCCACTTCATATACACTCACACAGAGATTCCTGTAACTTACATCTTCTAAAATTCAACGTCAGTTGAATTTAAATTACTTTTTCACCTCTGTGCTGCTTCACCGCAGCCTCTGAAGAGCAGCAGGTAGAAGGAGAGCCTGAGTTCACGAACGCTCAGCTGAGAGTCACGTGTACTGGATCTGATGAAGACAGACTAACAAAGCCTGCCAGCAGCACATCTAACCCAAACGCAAACACAACTCCACACACATACACACAAACTTAACAATTTATGCTCTCATCAGCTTAGATGTAGCATACCAGACTCCCTTATTCCCTCATCCCACAGACACACACATAAATACACACACACTCTTTGAGATGGTGCTCTGGCACAGCATGCCACACTGGTGAAACATGAGGCACCAACTTCAAATAGCAGAAGAGGACTCTTACTGGAAAGGAAGTGCTGCGATCCAGGGCCAAAGTCTCTGTGTGCATCCTGAAGCTGCTTTAGCCGCTCCTCTATGGATCCCTGAGGACAGAGACAAACCGTCCCCCCCAACACAGACACACACACACACACGCACACATACATACATGCAGTTAATTCAAAAGGAATCATGCTATTTGTCCCTCTCTATCACTTCATCCCCACAGTAGGAATAAACAGATACCACCTGGTTGTCCTCCATTGGTTAACCACTGAACATAAATTATGCCTTTATTTTCTGTGCTGCTCTAGCTCATGAAGGACTTTGAAAGCCTTTGAAGAGCATCAGGTAGGAAATGAAGACTGCATTTTTAAAATAGTGCATTTGGTGAAAATGAGGACAGCAGATCTATGCTGTGGTGTCAGTGTGGAAAAAAGAGCTGGAGAAAAATGAAATGAAATAAAACAGAATGTGGAGGTTCGCAAAGCCTTTAATGTGTCGAGTCAATAACCATGGAGACTAAGTTGACAGAATTAAGTTTGCAATTGCCTTCATGAGGAAACATGCACCAAATGAGATTCAGTGTGCATAATCCTGGTTTATTTTTAAAGTATTGGATTACGCACGGGGTCTTTGTTAGCAGGGTGTTGAAATGCACTCGCAAACAAAGGAGGTAAAACTGTGAGGTGAAAAGACAGATGAAGATAAAGAACAAAATGAGAAAGAATGAGGAGCTCCTTGACTTCTAAAAGAAGCTCAGATCTAATTTTTCAGGTTGACATTTCTCAGAGTACATATATCACAACCCCCCCCCCCAGGAAATAAAACTGACAATATAGAATGTGATTTTTATTCTGTTGAAACCAATACGGAGCGTTGTCAATGCGCTATGGAAATGTATCTGCCACCTGCGATGTTGCAAAGTCTATTTTGTACAGGCAGTTTAGGCTGCCATAAGGAAGATAAAGGGCAAAATTATCCATGATAGATAAATATTAACTAATCAAATTTGGAAATAGATTTATGTTTGCATCAGTGCAGCCAAAATAAACGGGGTGCACAATATTGCTGGGATTTAACATGTATCATTTTAATTAAGATAGAACTGGGGAGAAGAAAAATGTTGATCTGTTCTGCTTGCATTTAAAATTCATGCCTGTGCAGCCTTTTCCATGAATATTAATAATGTTTATAACTTCAGGTAGCAGATCTACTAAGGTGCATTCAAGGCAGCTCAAAGAAGGCTGACACGATTTTGTCTCTAAGACCTTTTGCAATACCTGAGCCTTCAGATGTCTTTTAGGCTCAACTGATATAATGGAAAATCCTGAGAGCCAACCAAGATCTGAATATCTGCTGGTCACCATGGATACTAAAAGTTATTCTGATCATATGATCATCAGGGGTTTTTAAAGGCTTTTACTTACTTCCTCAATCAAGACTGAGAGAGCACACAGCCCCCACTGTGGCAAATAATATGCAGGATGAAAACAGGGATGAACAAGATGATTCATTTTACCTCTGGAGCAAAATGACATGAATCCAACATCATACGATGATTGATTGATGATTCCAGTTTGAGAGACTTGTGTGATTGGACCAGAAGTAAAGCCTTCATTGTGCATTGTGTCAGTTACAGATGCAAGCCCTCATACATTCGTATGTATATGTATATATACGTATATGTGTGTATGTATATACACAAAGACTTGATCTTGACCAGTTTAGTCAGATAAGTTTACTAAAAAGAAATAAATTGAAATAGCTCAAAATAAACATAAGAACCCTCCAGAGGTAGTGTCCTGGTAACTGGACACAAACTGTATCCCAAGATATCAATTATATGATCTTTAAACCAGTTATTGTTATACAACATGTTGTTAGCTAGCTCACAATGAATTGTTGGTGTTTTCTTCAGATGTCAATAATAATGACATCATCACTGGTTACCTTATCCAGAAACTGCTTTTAATATGTATATCATTTGTCACGGTACAGTATGACGTAATAACATCTCCATGCTATTTTCTGTGCAGATCTGCACATTTAAATGGAGCAGCAAATTAATTAAATGCTGCTAACATTTTCTGAGTGCTTTTACTATGATGTTTTACATATTCTTTGCAGGTTTCTACGTACTAATTTTAGAATTGTATTAAAACTAAGAGGAATGCATCCGGCTCTGCAGATATCCTGTTAGTAACCAAAATTAAGTTCTGGAACCACAAAAGTGGGAGACATGAAGGTGTGCATACACCTCCACCTCCTCTAAGTGGAAGATTATCAACTTCATGGAGTTTGAAAGGAAATGTTGGAGGCTGGTGGTCATTATTGATAAAAACAAAAAGTATTTTGGGACGTGAATGTCACTGTAAAATGTCATTGTAACTCATCCTATATCTAAAGATGGTTCAGTTTAAACCAGTGTAGTGGGCTGACCAGCTAGCCGACCAACAACACTACTACACAACACTCTTCTTCTACATGTTAATCTGAGCCAATGCAGGGAGAACATCTTCACAGAGCACTGTCATGAAGCTCTGTTTAACTGTGCTCATTTGTAGAAAACCGTCCAGTGTGGTTTCACTCGGAAGGGAAAGGCTTAAAGCAGTGTACTTTATTTACTTTACCGAGGACAGCAAGCATGAAAAAACACTGGCCTTCAAAATCAAACACGCAGCCACTCTCTACTGATCTGCTCGGCGTTTGTTATGTTTTGTTCTCTAGAATGAAATGTGTGATTCTGTGCAATTTCAGAGCCGCAGAGTCCAGGTGCAGCAAGGGCACATCGTGCAGGCTGGAAATTAATTTCCAACAATCGTTCAGGGGAACCTACATCATCATCATGTTTAAAGGAGAGAGACTGAGAGCAGAAGAGGTTGCATTGTACCTACTAAGGCAACATTTTAAGCTGTGGAAAAAGGTGTCCTGAAGGTTATCTAATAGGAACAGGATGTTCTGACATAAGGTGACAGCTGAGTGGGTTTTTGTTATGCTTGTAGAAGCACAAGCAGTTCGCTGATGCTGGATACAGCTGATGCTTGAAAAAACATTGCAGTCACATTAATGTTCTGTGAACGGCACATCCATACTTCTGCTGTAGACAGGCATTAATGGGAGGGAAAGTTCAGTTCAATCTTTAAAAGGCTTTAAGAGTAAGTGTTGCAAGATCACTGTCGTATTGTCCTGCTCATGTACATACGTGCTGGGTTCAAACTGGAAAGCTGAATATTTCTACTGTACATCCTTAGTTTGAAACATTTATTTTAAAGGAGAACCAAGCTGGTGGAGGTTTCAGATTACCATTATTTTGTGACACAGTGCATTATTTTACTAGCAGAGGCTAGCAGTACAATCAGTTGAATTCAGTTCAATTCAATATTTCAAAGGTAAATATAATCCACTTAAATCCAAATTAGCGTATTCCGATTTGTGTCCCATTCATTATGATTCACGCATCATCAAATCTATTCCAATCCATAATCATATTCATTCCAATTCATAATCAAAGTAATTTCAATTCATAATCCGGATCATTCCAACTGAGTAAAAAAAAATAAATCATGAAAAAATTTTAAATTCCCTATTTATTAAAATAAAGAAATGGCATAGTTTGCTAAGGAATCAAACAGATTGCATTGAATTTTTGCTTTGATATAATCCCCCCAAATAATACATCAATATATAATTTTGTAACGTAACAAGCATAAATAAATGATTGATAGATGATAAGTGATTTTACAATGATAGTCAGTGATACATTCTTGGATTTCTAGAACATTCTTGCTAACTACATTTCCAGCCAATATCAGCTTCTGTAAAGATGTAAACAAATGTACATATACAGGCCTTTCAGTGTGGTTCATCTTTCGTTGCTTTAGTTTACACACAGCTCACATAGGTGTATATAAAGTCTACATGAGATTTACTCTTGTAAATTGTTCATTCTCACATTTTCTCTGTCTGTTGTTACTTACTTTGGTTTTTTGGTTACTTCTGCCATGTGGTTCGCTATTCAAAACATGATAAAAATGATCTAGCTCTGTGTGTTAGCCTCAATTTATTGTTGATATGTGATTAAGTGGCATAAAGTGACATAAAGCTGTTGCAACAACATGCCACCTCAGGATTGAAAAGTTAACTTGTGGGTTTCTGCTGACAGGATGCCAGGATGGGTCTGAGATCTCAATAATAGTTCCTAAAAATAACCAAATGTTCATTTATAAGGTAATTGAAACTGATACTTTATGATGATAAAGTTATTTTGTTGAGCTTTAATGGCATAATGTGTAATTTAAGTAATTATTCAGCTGATGCTCGAGGCGTAGTTCGCTTTTAAACTCACATTAAACCAGTTCTTATTACATTTAGGTTCCATTTGAACCCGATGGACTTACAGTAAGAGAATCAAAAAGGATTCAATTTGGCAGTCAATTGAGCAAATTAATTAATGAGTGAAATAGCTATTGCTTTTATTTCTTTAGTTTAATCTGATTATTTTCTAATTATAGGGAAGCTTATATCAGGTCCCATCAGGCAAAAGTACACTCTGGTCAGGTCAACAGTTGATCACAGAGCCATAGAGATGATGAGCATGCTCCCCCCAACAGACGATTTCAAAATGACCACTCAGCCTAACATACATGATTTTTGACTGTGGCGCAGAGTAAACCCACAGTCACAGGAAGAAGATCCAAACTCCACACAGAAAAACTCCAGCTGGGGCTCAAACTAGGAAGCTTTGACCTGTGAGGTGACGGCGCTAACTACCTTAATGACCTTTCAGCTTGTCTTTATTCAAACGGCCTGAGAAGAAGTTCGACTTTGGAAACTTCTCTTGGCTCTGTTTTGAGACTATAAGCCCAAATGGGAAACTTTCTTGATTTTTTCAATGAAAAGTCCCTGCAAAGAGAAGGCTGCTGAGATGATTTTGGTTTAATTTATTGCTTCTGCCAGAGGAAAAGGCTTCAAGTCCATTTGATTATCTGCTCAAGATGTTTTACCTACTTAATAAACTACAGACTGCATTATTTTTGTTCAAAATTCTGCCCCAGAGATTTTGTCCTTTGAAAAAAAAAGGAAGCATCAGTTTATCTATAGTCATTTGTTTTTATCATGTACTGGGTGACAATGCTTTAGGAAAACAGCTCCTAAAGTTTAAAACTTATAATAAAATGTTTATACAAATGAAGGCAGTCGCTGACAACAGACAGCAAAGGTTACCAACTCCAAACTAGTTAGCACCATCTAAATTATATTCTCATTTCATTAAAATGTCCTCTTATGAATGAATACATTTAAAAAATAAAATGAAATAAACAGATAAATAATTTAAACAAATAAAAAAAATGACATGATATAAAAGAGTGTCAAATACATGATCAGGAAGTGTTAAAACAATAAATAAAAATGTGTAACATGACTTTAATTAAAATAATAGTTCCACATATTGTAAAGAATTCTTGTTACACAGAAAGTGTACCACTAACATGTCCAGATGTCTTGTAGTAACCAAGAGCAAGGAGAAATCTATTCAACTGAGCATAAAAATTGGAAGCATGAGCAAGCATCTAACCTATTTCCCTCCAAGGTACTTGTGTTAGAATATCTAATGGAGCCTATCGACAGTGACTCAGGGCAGCTCTGATTAATTCAGTTTATCGAAAAGCAGCCACATGGTAAAATGAGCTTTTCAGATAGGTTGTGGGGCAATATACTGATGCAGGACACCCAACCTTAAAGTCCCAAAGTTTACTTGTGTATTTGCTCCTTCAAGTGCTTGAAATATTGCTGGAGAAGCTGCTGGTGACACACTCAAATAGAAAAACACAAACCCAGCTGTGAACACTACCTGAAGTACTTTCCATCTGTTGTTGAGATGCTCCAGGGCGCGAGCATTCTCCATGGACAAATGGACATCTGAGATTGCCAGCTGGTGGGCCAGGTCATTGATGTGTTTCATGCCCTCCTTCACCTGGGTCAGCTCCTCCTTGAATAACTGCTCGATCAGAGACGGGAACCAGCAGATTGGTGAGAGGTGAATTGAGAAAATGGATGAAATACAAAATACGACAAATATAGAAGCAGGCCAGATAGACACATTAATTAGGCAGTCCAAAAATGTGCAGTCGAGACCAGCTTCTTTCAAAATCAATTGGAACTTGATCCTTCAAAGCTTTCAGCTCTGTTGTAACATCTGTTTGCCAGCAACTGTGAACTAACATCTTCAAATCAAAGAAATACAATGTATAATGATATTGACAGGCACCACCATGTGTGTAAATAACGAAGGAACCCAGGGAATGTGTGGAACAAACAGAAGAGTAGGGGGATGTGATAGTGTGGGTAGTTTCTGTGTGCATGTTCTGTACATTTACACGTGACTTGAACAGGAACAAGACTGAAATGACAAAAGAAATGAGGACAGGGGTCTGAATTCTTAAAGCATAAACCTACAATGAAAACAAATGAGCCCATGGCTGATGGAGTTCTATGAGGCTGCAGAAGAGATAAAAGTAATCATCTATAAAAATATCAAATATATTGAAACTGACTGTTAAGTCAATGGGGTATTAAATGAAAAATCTATTGTGATACCGTCTGTAACACTCGTATTTACCCCCTTCAGAACTGGGAGCAGGAACAGCTTCTTTTTTTTTTTTTAAAGAAAAACTACAGTGTTTTTTGTTCCAGTGCTTTTTGTTGTGAAACAGTTTGTAATGTTTGTCTGTAATGACATTGTAGATCATTTATACATTAGTTTGCTCCTGTGGTGAGAAAGTCGAATGAAGGATAGAAAACTTATGAACAAAGACACACAGTTACTTCTTGACCTTGACCATATCGTACATACACATTTTGTTAGTTTAATCATCCCATTTCTTCTAAAATTTACTGCAACTATGAATGTATCACTCTGCCTCAGAAGATTTTTACTTGCCTAGAGGGAACAAGGCTGCAGCCACCACGTGAATGCCCACTCACTGCATGAATACAGATTTTGGCTTAAATGTTTCTCTGTATTTATGAGCTATAGTAGTTCAGATTTTTTTTCTCTCTTTCTTTCTCTCTTTTTCTTGTTTTTTATGTTTGATATTTTGTTTCAGCTTTTAAAAATACCTAACCAGCAGAGAAAAAAATGCTTGAAAAAACTGGATCTGAAAACAATATTATTCAACTTTATGGGCAGAAGTGTATTGTTACATGGTTTGACTTTTGTTTGAGTTTTTGTTACTTTGCAATATAATTGCCTGTGATTCTCTTACTTTTGCCCTCTGTCACCATGCTAGCGCACATCTGTATTTTATCAAACCTCCACGTGGCCATTGTGGTTCCTTTTAGGAACTAGTAGTGACCATATTTGGATGGAAGGACAAAGTTAAAGAGGAACACATGAAATCTGGTTGGAAAAATATCTTTGAGACTACTAAACATTTAATATGATCATGAATACCACAAGAACAATGTTCAGAAGGAGTGAATCTTATGTAGTGATACCACAATTACTTGCTGGGGAAAAAAATTGTTGACTTTATATTTTTAAAGAGAAACTGTCAGTTTCTATTATTACCTTCCCTTCGTGTTTTCTCTTTTGAGATTATTAAAAAGCACAAAGCAGCGCAAAGGAACATTTGTCATTTATAGCTCATTGGGTTCCTTTATAGCCTTTTGCAATATTTACTCTTGTTTGGTCTCTGTCACTCTCTCGTTTTCTCCTCTGTCATTTCTTTCTTCATGGAAGCCCCATGCATACAGCCAGTTCGTTTTTGGCTCTGTAGCCCCTTTTGTCCGCCCTGTTCAACATTTTTGTTCCGTATCTGGGAGCCTGGGAGGTAGTAATAGAGCTGTAGGGCCAAATGAGTGCTGTGTGAACCAGCAATAACAGATCCGTGCTGCCATGCTTAGCAGCCTGGGGGAGTCTCCACCAGCTGAAGCCGGCCAGCGTCTCCCGCCCTTTGAAGCTCCCTCCTCCAACTTACACCAGTGCAAAAATCACAAACTCTCTCAGTGAATGCACAGCTGGAGAGTGAAGGTGGAATGAAGAGGGGATAGCCAGTACGTCTTTGTCACTGTACAATCTGTGTTTGAAAGTCACTTTAGTCGCCTCCATCCACCACAGCTCTGTGAGTTAGTTTATTCACTTTTGATGTGTAACATAGGCTATGTTCCAAATTGCATGTTTGTGAATTTATTACTTTGAGTACATAAATGTGTTCACACTGCAAGCACCCAAAAGGATGCACTCAAAACATTCAGAGATGTGCAATTTTGGACACTTCACACACTTAATGGTTGCAAACTTGTCAACACAACCAAAGTGGTGGGACACATGTTTACTTTATTTTTTTGTTTAAAAATCAAAAAAAAAAAAAGAAAGAGGACAGAAGCCCATCTTTCTCTCCAACAACATCAGCTTTAATCTCTTGTAAAGTAATGCAAGAAATTAGACACAGATTCATTTTGTTTGGAATTTATGGATAAATTCTTTTTCAAAAGAAGCAGAAAAGTTTGTTTTGTTTTTTTTTCCCCATTTCCTGTAATGTCACTCCATGGTAGTGTAATGTGTTTGAGGCTACCACCAAAGTGTGCCATTAGGAAGATACCCATAACACTGTCATAGAGATGACTGGGACAGGAGTCCAAAGTTACATTGGCCTGGCTAGTTTTGTTGTTTGTTTGTTTGTTTGTTTGTTTGTTATTTCTGACAGTACACAGCTAGACAATGCTTTCTAAAGTAATCAAATATTCCTTCAGTAGTTCAAAATTCAGTACGTGTTAACAGTGCATGATAGTTGTTGATCTAATCGAGCCTCAGCTAGCTGTTTCCAAACTGTTTAGATGTGAAACTCAATAAATGGAAGTGAATAAGACCCTGAGAGCTCTATATGTGCCACTCAAGTCAACAAAAGTTATTGGTGAAAATGAATAAAACAAAAAAAACAAAAAATAACAAAAGAAATCTTATTAATGGAGTGTCGTATTTTGAAAAGAAATAAAAGGGAAATGTGCTTATAGTCACATCCCAGGTGCAGCCATTTGATTTTTTTGTGCATGTTTGTTTGTCAGTGAGTACAGATGAGACTAGATGATGAGGCGTCCCTGAAGACCAAACTGAGCATGTACTGCCTGTGACAAGAGTTCAAACAGTGACACATGATGATTCGGGAGGCCCTCACTTACAATGAATAGTGCTGCACAATTACAGGCAGCAGCAGCACGTGGTACTGCATAATGACTAAACCAATGACCTGCCATTTGTTTAACAGCATCTATTCAACTAAGGTTTGTAGCCTGCCATCTCACCGCCTCATTTTGAAGTGCCACGAGCTTGTCACCATCTGTCAGTTCGAAACAACTCCATAAGGAATCAGGCAGGCAAAACAAACATTTTAAAGCAACACAGGCCTGATATATTCATATATTCATGAGTGACATATCATTGCTGTGTTTTCTGTTTGAAAACCAAGGTGCATACCAGTGCTATGATGGTTGTTTACAGTGTGCCAAAGTGTCACTATCTGTGCTTAGCTTGAGGCAATTAGCTCTAACTATACAATTAAATTACTCTGCAGGTAATAACAATAATACTCTGCAGGGGTAATAATGAACACAGATATCTGTGCTTCAGTGTTTTGTTGTGCAGGTCTACCTTGGTCGCATCTATGTGGTCCTGAAGAGAGTCGATAAAAAGATCACCAACAGGCTCCCAGGCATCTCTGACCCCCTCTGCCTGCTCCAGGGCCCCCGCGAGCTCCTCCATGGCTGCCTGGATCTGTAAAAGACGCTCCAGTGTCCTTTCCATATGTCTGGAGGGTTTAAAAAAAGAAAAAAGAAAAAGCAATTCATTCCACTTAGCTGCCTGAAAATTAGCTGTATTAAAATTAAAGTAAAACCTCACAATGTACATTAATTTATAATTGTTGATTTTTATAGGCGTGTGTGCAAAATAACATAACTTCAGTGAAAAATGTATGAAGTCCCTCAATTCCAGTAGTTAGAAAACATGAAACAAATGTTACCTGACAGGCTTTGAATGGTGAATAAATAAAGTCTTTTTTTTTTTTTTTTGGATGCAAAAATCCATTTCTTAATTAGTTTTGCTATGAATTATAGTCGCCCCACTTTCTAATCAAATTATGGCAAAAAAAATAATTTGTCATAACACTGGTACAGTTTAGCATACACACAGTCATGAGATTTATGTGTAGAGGCCTAAAATTCCCAGGCACGAGAATTCTTCTTTTAAAGTCTTTTCCAGAAAAATGTATACAATTTCTCACCAGACATCGTTGAACTGATGTCACAACATATACACATTTATATACATGCATTTATTTATTTATTTTAATACAAACTGCTGCTTGCTGCTCTTTATGAACACATATAATCCCCAAAAGTATCTTTATTGAGTATTGACCTTGGTTATACACAATGCAGGGTCATTACACTGAAGATTTTTCTGTAACCTTTAGCTTATAAAGCTATCTTCTCGGCCAAGAGATCTGAGAAACTGTAGAGATCCAGGGGTGAAAGAAGTTCATTTTTGAAGAAAAAAAAGAGTGACAACTTGTACAAAAGCAAAACCTAAGTAGTTGTTTTAATGTAGCTCCTGGAGAGCAGTCAAAAGATGAATCTGTCAGTTTGTAAGATGATTAATGGGACTGAGACGATATAAGAACAAAAGAAGAAAGTTATATTCAACAAATTCATGGTCTTCTAATCTTTCTTTCATCCTTTGGAACTCAACACATTTAAAATTGGGATGGGACTGTGGGATCTTTGGTAGATCTTCAAACAACTCCATTATGGCCAGTTTTGAAATAAATTTATAGAGCAATGTTTTTTCTGATTAAAGTGTAGCAGAACAGAAGAAAAACACTTTTAACATCATCACGAAACAGGATCTGCTTTATTCCGAGAAAATACTGTACCTGTGGCGGTCAACGCAGCGTGCTGTCAGTTTCTCCCATAGATCACTGGCCACATTTGCTTGCTTCCACACGGAGCGACTCACATTCAAGATCCGCCGACGTGGAGACACCTCTGCAGAAGGAGGAAGAAGTTATATGAGAGGATTAAGGGGGACAAAGCGTAAAGACGCATATTCCTTAGTCTCGTACCTCTCCATATGCACTTTACTCTATATGGGCAGAAACAGACTGCAGACGGAGCAGTAAAAGTAAAGGAGAAGGGTTTACATTGCTTGTTAGAGTTGGAGTTGTCAGTTTGCTTCTTGCCAGGCTATATATGAAATATTCCTAAAAATGAATGATGATCTCTCCAGATATCTTTTTTTCTTTAAAGATTTTTTGGCCATTACAGTTATAAGAAGGGGAGGTTACACAGGACAGGGTTGCAGACCAGGAACTGAGCCTGCAATTGCTGCAGGACTGTAGCCTCCGTACCTGGGCCACCTGCACCATCTAAACCATGATCCAACCCCATAACCCTCACTGTTACGCTTCAAATTTTACAAACTGTCAGATTTTCTTTGTTTTGTTTTGTTTTTTTAAATATATTTTGTACTTTTTGTATTTATTTTTTCCCAATAATTCATAGTGCAATAGTTTAACTTCTATTTGTAGCTCATTAAACTGTTATTCAATTTAAATTCCTTTTTTCTTTAAAAAGAGCTAATGAAATAGAGCAGGTGGAGAAATAAAACAAGAGAGGGGGAATGATTTAAAGAAAATTGTATGATAACACTTTAAAAGAAAAGGAAATGATATAAAGTAGGCAAGAGAAGTTGGAGAACTCGGTAAGAGAAGTTGCTAGAGTATTCCCCAAGTAAGCACCCAGGCATGAGAGAAAACCATTAAGAAGAGGATCTGACAGTGGGAAAATGGATGAGCGTGCTGTATTGATCAGGACAGATGGTACTGTAGAGCTGGTAAACTACAGCTAATTGGTTCCCAACCTTTTCTCTCAGCTCTGTGTAACACCAGAGGATAGATTACTGCTACTAATGCAAAATTTCACCTGCATGGGCCCTGTCAAATGATCTCTGGGTGTCAGCTGAGGGGGATCATGACATTTTGGCTGCCAGTGAAGATGACCCAGAGTACAGAGGGAGCAGACCTTTTCCATCAGTCAGGGTCTCCTCTGGCTCCTGGAATGGGTGCTGAGCGAGAAAGGCCTGGGCAGACTCCAAAACAGAATAGATGAAGGGCCCACGAGATTTAACATCCTCCATGAATGCCTGCAGGGAAACAGAGAATGAAGAATGAAAGATATAAGCAGTCCCCAAATGCAAGACGTGGAGGAGTGCTGTATGCTTGGAAAAAAAAAAACCTTGGCCAAAATGATTCATATGGCTTTTTTAGATCATTTGTCTTGCTCTCCCTCATGTATGTCATGTGACTGGTGCCTGTCAATCATTACATTTAGATGCACAGTTTATTTGAGCTTAAGCTTAACAGGCCATTTCATTGGCCTTTCTTGGTCCCTTTGCCCTCTAACTGGAAGGTTGCCTGATCTCCACCAGCTCTAACAGATGACAAAGTAGACAGGCCACTGAACCCCACATTGCTCCTTTTGCCCAAGCCATCAAGGGGTCACAGTGGTTCTCACAGATCCAGTCAGTCCCCATCTCAGATAAATGGGGAGGGGCAGCCAGCGGGAAAAAATAAAGGTATGCTAAATACACGATGATCACTAAAAAGGGAAAGTGTGCCGTCTGCAGAGGAAAATGGTGAAGAAAGCCAAATTCATCCCATGGTTCGTACCATTTTCGATCCATGTTCAGCAGCAAAGACTTGAAGAACTTGTTGTTTTAGTTCATTGAGGTTTGTGAGCATTTCGTTAAGCAGCACTGTACCAGAACCCAGTGTAGTGCTGCTTAATCTAATCATTAATTAGTATTGAAGACAGTAACTGCTTATAGCCCTTGTGCACTGAAGCATCCTCCTCAGCATGGAGAGTCAGAGATTTCAAGGTTTATCGGCAGAAAACTGCCCCCTTCAAGAAAGGACAATAAACACCTGATAGTCATATTACAAATTAATTCACAATGCCATCTCAAAGTGAAAAAAACACACAAGAACAAATAAGATTAACATAATTAAAAAGAATGATTAAAATAATAAACAATTAAAAGCAGTTTTTTTCCTTCTTTCATATACTGTTGTTGCATAGATTGTAAAACACGAGGCAAACTTGAATTTTAATGCACTAGAAATAAACTCAGTTTGATATCCAGGCTGCAAACAAAAACAAAAGAGAAGATCTCAGACTTGTCTTATCATCAACCTGCAGTGGCATTTTAATGATCTAGTTAAAGTGATTTATTACCAGTCAGCAGCGTTGTGACCACCTGGGTGAAAACACATGGTACACACAGCAATGATTTATCGTTTACAGTTTTACAAGATAAAATTATGATGACACATTACAAGTACAGCACAAGAAGAAAAAGAGAAAAGAAGCAGAAGGATAGAAAAAAAAACTTTTATCAAAGATGAATCTTTTGAATGTCACTCATCTTCAACATAAAAGTGAAGAACCTCAGCCACATTCAAAGTATTAAGATCTTACTTTTAAGAAAGCACTCTAAAGCCTTTTTTCATTGAAAACACATTTCTATAAGCTTAAGATTTCTAGAAAACTTAACAAGTTTGTCATAGCTGCCTGAAACTCCATTTTCCAGCCTTTGAAGAAAGTTTTAAAAAAACAACAATAAAGAAATGAAAAGCATTTAGACTCTTGTGTTATTGCACTTGGCTTGATGTGCATAGATATTTAAAAAAAATATATTCGCATCATAAAATTGCTCTCAACATCTTAAAGGGAGCTGCATATAGATTTAGAAATAACTGAGTTTCAATTAAGACGAGGTCTTGATAAAGAGTCTGTATCAAAACAAACCTCAGCATCCAATCTGCCCAAATATTTGCAGAAAAGCTGAAAAACTGTACCAAGTGAATTTCAACATTATCTATGTTTAACATGGATAATGCTGACATTCACCTGGTTAAGTGATCCATGGCAGTGATCCTACTTCAGCTTCAGCTAACAGCACTGCTGTTCAACAACTCTCTCTCTTTCCAGACCCCTGCATCGCTGTAGATTTTCCCAAAGAGGCTAAGAAATGTGTAGTTCTCTCTTACTTAGAATGCATATTCATCATGTTTCCATGGTAACTGTTTCTAACATGAGTTGACCAACATTTATAATAAGTTAGTGGTAACAGCTGTGACTAGAAGGGTTGTTAACCATTCTGATCCCTGGTGAGATACTAAACCAAGCCCACATTGTCCCTAATTTGATGATCTTTTTATGAGTGTGTGTGACATGCAATTTAACTGTATGAATTTGTGAGGATGTGGTGTGTATCAGTTGTAACTGGCTGCAACAAAGCAGAAAGTATGGTTTGGCAATGTGGAGAAAAACAAAATCTGAATATCATGTAAAACACAAACTTCATCTTTGTAGCGCCAACTTCAGAAGACATCAGACTGTAGTACAACATCTTCTATGTGCACTGAAATGAACAAGTGTTTTTGTTTCAGAGCTTTTGTCTTGTAAGAGAATTAATGCCTTTTATTTTCTAGGCCTACTTAAATTTACCCCATTTCACAAAGGCCAAGAAACAAAGATGTTCAAAAAACACCAAAACATATAGCTAGAACAAAAAGTCTGCACAAGTTATAGCTCAAGTCACTGGAAGTACACACACAAACACAGAGCATCACATTATGTGATCAACAGACAGGATCCCATGAGATTACAGGGCTGTCTGCTGGTACAGATATCCCAGAGCACAACCAGAGACTGAATCTACTGGGAATAATGGTCATCTGGCCACCATACACAGAAGTGCCAATTAGCTGAGAGCCCAGATCTTCTAGCCCTCTCTAGTCTCTAAATTACAGATGAGAACTTGACTGTGTAGACGCACACACGCCTTAACTTTGTGCTCAAGCACTGAGAAGATACCCAGAGCTTCCAGAGCGGCCCTTGAAGAAAAGTCAGTGTGTCAACCTTCCCTATTCTTCTACACTAATCTTTACTCTGTATGAAACACACTGCAGGTGTAAGACTTACTGCCAGGGATATTCCCTCTCTTCACAGTAATTTATTTAGGTGAAGCCAGCATTCTCAATCCTCTTACAGCATAAAGAGATTACAATTTCTTCTAAAAAATCTACATAACCAGTTTGAATTAGCACCGTTGTGAATCTTAGCGGTGACAGTGTTTCAGAGCCTATTAAAAACCCCAGGACTAGGGCCCGCCAGGCCTGATAAGGCCCATTGAGTAAAGTTAAACAGAGAGCCCCAAATGAATCGCCAACAAACACCAGCTGGCACCAAGCAAACAAGCGGAAATGTGCAATGATGGAAAGCTGGAGCCTGAGATAAAATTTCCAGCGCAACAGTCAGGGAGGAAACCTGCCATGTCTCTTTCTCCTTTTCCTTTCTGACACCTGGTCTCCAATCAAAAACATCATCCTCAACCTTGCATCCTTGCTTCCTTCCCATCCTGCTCCCTCCTTTCATCCTCTCTAGCTTTCTTTTCTTTCCACCCTCTCTTTAGCTGCTTTGCTGCCCAAAGAGGAGCTGAGCCATGGATTCCCTGAGCCAGCTGTCATGTTAAAACTTTAATTCCAGCTAAATTTCACACTCAGAGGCTTCATCTTTGGTTGGAGGAACATTAAGAGCGGAGCCTTCAGATCAGATTAAGATACATTATGCATGGAATGGTAAAAATTCAGGGGGAGGAAATGGCTTCATTGACTTGGTTAAACCCTGTTGATGGCATTCCTTTTACTCCCTCTGGATACTTCTTCTTAATGTGCTTCTAACACAGATGAGGATAAATTTTCATTTTATTTTCCTTTTCAGGTGGAGCAGATCATTTTCTGCAGCTGCAGACACACAAAATCCCATCATAGCAGGAATGCTCACTCATCCCAACACCCAAACACACACATCCAGACAAGTCTCACCCTCAGACATATCCTATACCATCTGTTATCATCCCAAATACATGCAAGGTAGATATGCTCTCTCTCTCTCTCTCTCTCTCTCTCACACACACACACACACATGTGCAGTACATACCGCACTCCCTGACAACATCAGAATAAATCCACTTAAGATAAATAATTCACATTTTTTAAAACTGTTTAATTCTCTAAAGAAAACTGGAAGGCAATTTCCCCCTCTGCTTTGCTGGAACAGTTTTAGTACAACCAGACACTTGGGAAGCGGAGGCATCACAGATTATCAAGACGTGCACTGCTGAAAATGGAAAGAGGAAAAAGAAGAATAATGTTCAAAAGCAAATGTTATATTTAAACAGACGTTTCCCTACGATGGTTTTATCTGAAAACATTGGGTCGTCCTATAGTCGGGGGTCTACGCTTTATTGGTACATCCAGGTGCAACTTAGCACTGACGATTTGAAAATGAACCTTATGATCACAACCCAAAGCATAAACTCATGTCGTGAAAAGTAATGGCCAACCCAAAAGGGCTTTGCCTTAACAACACCTAAAACTCTAAGAAAAGCCTATGTGGTGCTTTCATGGAACTGAACAATGCATATGAGTACGGCTGAAAAAAGACTGCCCATCAATTTTCATTTTACATTTCTTGGAAATCACCAGAGAGTTGAATACAGCCAGCACTACGTTTAAAGCTTCCCTGGCTGGTAGCCTATTCACAAATGATGCAGTGTAATGGACTTCATTTTTGATGCAGGGGAGATCTCTCCAAGCTCCTGCCCTCAGATTTTAGAGAGAAGCTGCTGACTTTAGTAACACAAAAATGTTGTGCTCATGTAATATCTTTCCAGAAGATGTACCTTGAAGAAAAGAGGAGCTATCCAGCAAGCAGGGTCCTATATCTGAGTCAGTGTGATGTCATTAATGATAACAATATGATACTATTACCATAAATAGTAGGACATTATGAGACGGCTCCAACAGTTTTGAAGGTCTGGATGTGGTAAAGAGACCAACAGCCTTGGCTTTAAAACATAACAGGTAGAGTAATAAAAGGAAAGGAAAAGACAGAGAGAGGTTTTATGTTGCTGTAGTCCTGTTAACCTGACTTCTAAAGCTGACTCCACAGTGTACCGGCTCAGGTAGATGTTAGTGAGCTGAAGCAGGAGCCAGAAACTTCTGTCAGTACATGCTGCCTTTCAGAACCACAGAACACTGGACAGCAAGATGGAACGGAAAGTACTGCTGTTGTTCTTATGAGTTCATATAAGTTACGTAAGCAAGTGTGCGTGCATCTGAGTACTTATTTTAACCTTCAGTTTCTTGAGTCAGATTTTGTTGGCAATGTTTAGTTTTAAACTCCAAATGTAAGAATTAAAAAACATTATTGCTATTATGATAAAATAAGCGGCAGTCAAAAAGGGATATCATCCAGTGCATTTATCAATCAGAGCAATAAAACATGATGCAGCAGGTGAGAAAATGCAAAAAGAAAGAGCTGAGTATGTTTACAAAGTAGAAATCAGTTATTTCAATTAGTTTGTTGGTCATTGGCTCTTTATAGTTGTTCACAGACGAACAGTTGCTTCATACTGTTGTGGCGCTGGAGACAAGTTTGTAGCTGCCAGCAGCTCCTCAGACGATGCTGGCTGGGCTGAATCACTGAGGCTTGGTTACAAGCACACACTGTAGCTGGAAGCATGAGATTCTCTGGATCGTTTTGATTTATCAAAGCTGATTTGGTTCATGTGTAAACTTCTGAGAGAGAGTGACTATCTGGATTGTTCTGCAAATCCACAGTTACTTGCTTCCAAATGCCCACAGCCTTGATATGTAGTCTGCATATGTATGAGCATGTTTTATAGAAAAAAAGAAAGAAAAAGAAAATCCAGCTTTAAAATGACATATGCCACAGTCAGAAGTCTAAACATAGCAGGGCAGGGGGGGGGACATGAACACTGACATGTCGTAGACAGGAGGCCAGTGAGTGCGTGATTTGGAGTTAACATTATGAGAGAAACTTTATTTTCAGTTTCATAATAATTCTTTGACTGCCCATTACAAATATTTGTGTGGGCAAATTTCTGCTTTGCCTTGAAATTAGTTAAAACAAATTAATGTTTATTGTTACAAATTATTGTTACATCTGGTTAAGTCATTTCTTTTTGTGGTTGCGAGCATTTTCAGACTTGATATATTGAAAAATTTGTCTGAAAGAATTCCCTCAACCATGTATATGATCAAAAAAATTCTGTCCCACAAATGAGATGACTCCATTCACTATGTGGCATGCCCAGTCTGTAACATACACTTCAGGAGGCAGCAATTATTGTAAACGATGGACGAGGCATAAGGAAACAAATCTACAAGATGCAGTCATGTTATTTTTCAAAAATATAAGCGTCATCGTCAGAAATGTGGATTTTTCTTCTTGAAAACAGCCAATGCAGACACGCAGAACTCATTATGATGTGTAAATGGTTGCTAGATTGGCAGGTATCTCAGAAACATAAATATGTACCAAGACAGCTCAAAGAACATTTTCAATTCTCCAAAAAGAAAGCATCAAAACGCAGATACATACTAAACATGGACCAGTTAAATGGGCTTAAAATTCTGTCTGATGGTGATAATATTCAGCATGACTTCACATTTGACAATACATTGGAGACACTGCTTCCACCGTAGTTATATTTCTTATCAAGAAAATGAAGCGCTCCTTTTAAAGTTAAAGACTTTATACAAAAATGATTGGGTACACAGGAGGTCTTTTAATGCCATCAGGTTCCACACTCGGAGGGGAATTATTATCAACGAGACACTAAAGGGCTGACGCAAAGTCTGTGTAGTTGCAAGGTTGTTTCAAAATGACGAGAAGAAATGGGAAACCTGTTATTGATCTGAAAGCTGAAGCTTGACCAGATTTGATTTCTAGAATGCTGAAGATCAAAGTCTTTTTGAAAAAAGATGGTGAGACAGTTAAAGCTGTGGCTGAAGTTAAATGGTTCAAACAACATGATGACAAATATTAGTAAAAGTGATTCATGTTCTGTTTGGGAAGTAGGTTATGAACCTTTTTCATATGCAACATACGTACCACTGTTGTGCCTATACCAAGGCAAACATTGCAAACTGCAAACACTTGTTCCAGCGTCGTCACTGAGATGCATTTAGGGACAAGGATGTGTTTAGATTGAAAAAGCTATTGGCTTCATTTGTTAATTTTGTTATTTTATTGTAAATAATCTTATGGATTAAAAGAAGAACAACATCCAAAGTGCATTCCTGCTGCTCATATTCTGGGTAAGTGAGGGAAAACTAAAAATACAAACAAACTTTGCTTTCATGATTTTGGAATGTGATTTGTCGTTCCTCTTATAAGATATGTGACAAGTCATATTTTGTAATATTCTAATAAACAAGGCTGATTTGAGAGTTGAGAAGCTCCTTCAAGTTATTTTTGTTGGGGTTTTTTTGTAACACTTATGAGTATTTCAAGAAAATTACACAGGTATGTCAGAGTAAAAATATGACTATAATTGATTTAACTAACTGCAACGAATACCAGCGATGAACAGAAAGAGCACAGGTTCAGATGTTTGTGACAGTCCTAATGGAGGTGGTGAGAAGGTGAGAAGGTGATGCTTGAACTGAAACATACAATCTCATCCCGATTGCAAATGAATGCAACTGCAAGCAGCAGTGACAACAGTTCCCATTTATCACAACTTCTAATAGCTGAGGATTAGACATCCTTTTACGAGTTTACAGCCATAAACTTCCACAGCTGAAATTAAAAACAATTGCGTTAGGGCGATCACCAACAATGGTGCAAATGTTTGCCATGAAAAGATTCAATCATATGCCTTCAAAGGTTACATTGATAATTATTTATGAGTCTGCCCTGTACTAACAAAGGACACAGAAACTTTTAAACCAAAAAAAAAAACATTTTTATTTATAA
>JBAMYA010000002.1:4289567-4314930 GCA_037176975.1 Arrhamphus sclerolepis | reverse complement strand
CAAAGACATGCTTGATAGGTTAATTGGAGTTCCTAAATTGTCCCTAGGAGTGAGTGAGTGTGTGAATGGTTGTTTGTATGTGGCCCTGTGATGGACTGGAGACCTGTCCAGGGTGTACCCCTGCCTTTTGCCCAAAGTACGCTGGGATAGGCTCCAGCAGACCCCCGTGACCCTGCACAGGACATAGCAGGTATAGATAATGGATTTCTTGACCATGTAAACATGCACTTAGCAATTGGAGTTGCATTGATATCATTATTAGTTTCAATAGTTTTTTCGCGAAAATGGACATTTCTGTCATGGCAGTTTTCTTCTGGATCCAGCTCCATAACTATTATAGATACTTCAAATCTGTTAACATACTTCTGTTTCAGCAGACTGTCAGCTACGATTTGGTGTTAGTTACATGTCCATATCTTCGTTTGTTACCTCACAGTGTTGAAAAAGATGATAACCCTCGACTTTTTTCATGTTCTCTATCTTAGTATCCAGAATATTGTCAGGATCTGGATCAGACTTTTACACATTACTGATGATGTCATAACCATGTCCCGTATTTGTTTTTCCAAACATTCAGGGCATTTATTGTGGAAATATATACACATATCCTGAAAATGGCCCTATCTCGCAATGACAAAGAATCCTTTAAAAAATTCCTGGATCCAGACAGTGATCCGGATCACCTCCAAAATTTTATCATTCTTTCGCTGTCCCCAATTTGGACATATCCTGAAATTTTATGAAAATCTGATAGATGTAGATGGTTATTTATCATACGTTGACCAGCCACCATCTTCACTTCCTGTTTTGTATCAACTTAAAAGCAGCAGCACAATTTTTATTGTATATTCAGGTGAACCTTCTAAACAGTCATATGAGAAGCAGCTACACAAACGCCACCCCCACCTTTGCTCCTGTCCTGTAGCAAAAGCGGCGGATGGAGCGAGCACTCCTCAGCAGCACCAAATAAAAGCAGACAGAATTAATTGCAGCTCGCCATACTGACCTTTTGTGTTTGATAAATCATAGAGGCTTAGAAACCGCCATTAGCCTCATAGCTGGAAAATACTCAGCTTTGAGAAATGATCTTGGATCTGGGGATCTAGAGCTTTATCAATCCAGCTAGTCTTTGCTTGCAGGACATACCACAGTACAGACACGTATACATGCACACTCTCGCTTGCAAAATATGCAGAATTCTTCCCTTTTGCACTTTAAAGGGGACACAGACACCACATTATTGTCTAGAGGAGTAAAATTCCTATTTCATCATTTGGTAAGGAGAAACATTTCCCTGATTCTCTATTAAAATTCTGCAGGTTGAGTCACACAAGTCACATTAATGTAGAGTGTCACAAGGCTGATTCCTGAATCATTTTCCCAGAATGCCACATTTCAATAGCTTGAGATGATGTCAAAGAAGAGGCTTTTACATTTCCTTACTTGTGCAGATCCAACTTTCAATCTGTAGCTTTTATCCGAATTGTCAAGGTGAAGCATGCAGACTAAGAATCAAGTGTGATTTTTTCAAGCAATTTCATCATGATAAACTAATTTGTATTTATCAGCTGTGCGACGTGAAGTCATGAGCTCCAAATGGCCGTATGTGTGACCTCTGACAAAGAAGCTCACAGCTGAAAAGATGAACTGATCATCCAAAATTAATTTGAATTTGCGTTATATTCACATTGAAGATAGACAGATACAAGCATCACGTTACAACTGAGGTATTCTTATTGTTTTTTTGATAATTAACTTGATAATGTGTTGAAGGCTGCATGTTATTTTGTTATAATGGAATTGTCAGAAACACAAGACAGAAAGTTACTGGTTGGTCCAAAAAAAATGTAAATATGGATTTCTTTGTGCTGTAATATTTTACATCTGGGCTGAAAGACCTGTCCTGGAGTCATTTGTAGGTTTGTATCATACTGTTAAATGTAGTTTTTGTCTCTGAGCTTCTGTAGTTGCACACTCTTGTTACATGATACACCAAAGACTTTATATAACCTTATTTACTATATACATGTACTGTATGTTTGTTTGTTTTTAATCAAATCCTTGAATTACAATGAATGGGATTTTTTTTGCTATGTTGTTGTTATTTTTTTAGCAAGACCAGGTTGACATATTAACTTTGTGAAATGCTACCTCGACGACAGTTTGACCTCAAAAGAAGTTGCACGGACTTTACTTGCTAATGTCATTTTCTCAAAGCTCAGATTTCATAAATACTGCCACATTAGTATGGCAGTGATGATAAACTAATTTGCTATTGAAATTAGGGCGCATGGCTATCGCGCTGTTGAGTCTGCTTGATAAAGTTTAGATTTATATGAAGCCAGAAAATGTTTTGACCCATTTGTCATTTCGGTTTTACACCATGAAGACCATATCTGGGGAGAACTCAGAAAATGTTATTCATTCACAAAATTGTTTTTGCTTTCACATTGTTGTTTGACCATGTTTCCTCTTCTTCAGCTGGACAGACTATTGAGATGCTTTACTGTTTAATAATGTAATACGGTGAATGAAACACAGTTCTTTATAGTTACCCTTATCTCTACTTTAATGTAACCTTTTCTTTTGTTTTATCAGCTTTGTTTCATTAAGTAAGTAATGGTTATTGATACAAGTTATATATTATTATTGAATGCAATAATTATTAAGTCCGTTCAGTTATACCCCGATAGAACAACTCATTAGGTTACTTCTAAAGTCAACTTTTTTGAGATTTTACTCATTGGTAGACAAAGGTAGTTGCTATAACTTTATTAAATATGAAAGGATTGTAAACTAATATATGATACATTTAAAAAATCATTTTCTATTCAGTGTGGTGTGTAATTTACATGCATGGAGTGTAAGCACCTTTCATGCTATGTTTGTAAGTTACATCCTCATTAGGGGCTGAGCCCCCGAGAAAGCTGAGCCTATGATTGCCCCTGGCAGAATCTTTTTTTTTTCCCCTCTCTCTTTTTCTTTTTTCTTCCTTGTGATTAGTGGTCTCTGTCTTACTGGCTGGTAGCCTAGTGCAACATCTCTGACACATTTCTATTAAATTACCAAAGAAATGGGATTGTTCTACCTTTAGGGAAGCTGTTTTCTGCTGAACACCAGAATGCTATCTGTGCTGATACTGGATCAGGCCATGTGATGATCCCCATTCAATATAGTTTGAGTCTATGAAATTACATGTAATACATTTATTTATTTATTTGATTTTTTTTTTTTAAAAACTTTTTTATGTGCACTTATTCCTGATACATTTTGTGAGAACAGTTAAATGCCTACCAGGGAGGACTGTCAGAAAGCATGTGCAGCTATTCCTTCAGTGAGTGCGGCCGTTATGAAAGACCGGAGACATTCCTGCCTTCCAACTCCGTCAAACAGCATCACACGCAAACTTATTTTCTACTGCAACCAATTTTTTAAAAGTCATAACCAGTATAGTAAGATTTACAAAAAAAAATTTTTTTTTTATCTTATCGCCGTTGAAGCTCATTAATTATTGAAGCACATGAGTGTTGGGGAGCCAATCAGATCAGTCTATCCTCATAGAGTCTCTGAGAGGACTTAATGCGATGACGACAGAGCTGCGATGTTGTAGTTTGAATCCGCTTTGACATCAACGGTTAATTAAAGACTTCTGTGAAAATCTTACAGACTGTGGTGCATGAGCCTCATTTCATTTACAAATGATAAGAGACATCTGGTAAACTTGGTCTAACGATAAAGGAAGCTATTCAATAAGTAACCTGAACATGATTGTGTATAATCTGACTAATGTTAACTGTCCAACATCTGTCTGATCCATCGGGCAAAAAAGGTCAGGACTCCAAAAGTAAATATTGCAAATAAAGAAACACACAAAAATCATGATTAAATGCATCCACATCTAGGTTTTATTTGTCCAGAATGTGATCTTATCTAAACACATAATTGCTTCGGCTATGCAGACTATACAATACACACTTGTCTACACACACACACACACACACAAAATACATTAAACAAGAGATGGAATGAAATGCAAATGTTTGAGCACTTATGATCAAAATTTCTGATGAAGTGCATAATGAGCCAAATAAAACATGACTTTACTTCCAATGGGCACAAAGTTTAGCATAACATAGTTCAAGAATATTTCCGGAATGTTTTCTTTAAAATCAATAAAGAGAAAGAACAAGATCTCAACTTGCATGACCTTTTTACAGCCCAGCAACGAGGCTTTCAGTTCTTTTTTTTTTTTTTTTTTTGGAGGATAATTTGCTTGCTCTTCCAACAAAAATGCTGTCAGTTTTCTGGGATCCTTCAGCTGTCTCACTCTCTCGAGGTTCAACCACAGATTTTACATGATATTAAAATCAGTGGACTGAAATGGCCTTAGCAAGCCAGAACCTTCAACCCTCGAGTTAGTCCATTGTGGATTTTGAGGCGCATGTTAAGGATTATACATCTATACACTACACACCACTGGGGTCACATTCCCAGCTCAGTGCAAGCCTGCTGCATAACTAATACACCTCTGTGCTTAACAGTTTTTTTGTTCTCTTTTCTCTGCAAACATTTTTTTTAATTATGGCCAAATCATACTAGCATGACTTAGTTGGAGTTTCTTGGTAAACTTCTCAAGCTAACCTTGAAGGTAGGACAAAACAAACATTTTTCCATGATGACTCTTACTCTTACAAAGTCATATTTGTAAAGTCATCACTGCACAAATATCTTTTGTAATCAAACTGGATTTGATCTATGAGACACCAAGTTGTATTGGTCTTCAAGACCAATAGCCTTTGCAGCACTGGTGGCCTTTATTGAAGCTGAGAGAGAGGATGTGGGGAGGAGGAAGAACGGCGAGGACACGCAGCAAACGGTCACAAGCCAGGAGTTTGCAACCGCTGCAGGAGGACTGCAGCCTCTGTACATGGGCCCGGTTTAAACCACCAGGCTCTGCAGCAGCCCTCGCAGTTCTTTTTAATTAGCACTACAAACTGATGAAAAACTTCTCTGAAAGCTCTTACACATATCCAGTTAATTATTTTTAATGAGTTCTAGGCAACAAAAGAGAGGATCCCTTGGCTGGTGATTGTTAAGAAAATGTTTAAGGAGACAGGGTTTTTATGACGACTGTGAACAAGTTTGCAAACAAACTACAGTCCGAGACCTTGGTAGGAGTTATGCAAGACCTCAGATATCTTTGGGTATTCAAACCGCTGAATGCCACTTCTTTCCTTTTTTTTTTTCCAAAGCAAAAAAATGATAATAATAATAATAGATGAAACACTGGGCCAGGGCAGCACTGTTGCTCTCCGTTTCATAGCCTGGAGGTGAAACTGGGGAGGGAGACAATCAGGATCAACTTCTAATGAGTTCAGCACCTGGTGTTTGACAAAGGAGTTGTTCAAACTGGTGTAGATATGCTATTAAGCCTGCAAAACGGCGTGAAATAACTGTCACCTGTCTGAGTCAATCTTGTTGCCTGAATTTAGCAATGGCAAGAAAAAAATATATATCTAATCTCTGAGGTGTGAGCCCGGAGCATTTTTCACAACAGAACTGCAGTACGTCTGTGCAGATTGCTAATGGTAACTGCATTCCATTTCACTCACAAATTGCAGAAAGTTCTACACTTTTCTCCACGCTCCCATGCTTCTTCAACTCTTAATGAGTTACAGACCCCAAAATTAACACAAGTGAAAATGATTTTGTTTTTGAGTTGCAGCACTTATATATGTGTGTGTATGTGTGTGTGTGTGTGTGTGTGTGTGTGTGTGTATCATATGGAATGAGCCGATAAACCAAGATATGGCTGAATGAGGACAGCTAAGCTCGACAAAAGGCCAAACTGCCAGGCATCGCAGTACTGATCACAACATTAGAACATCTCAGCTTTAATTAGATGTTCACACATGTGTGGAAGATGAAGCATGACCACTGAAGGAGCGGATGCCACATTACGCTAAACAGATTTGACACAAGAATGATCGGTCCAGTCGAGAGTAAAATTTGCAGGATACAGTATGGAAGCACTTAAATTACCCGGCAACGTATGGAAAAGATGCTGCAACGAGGGACACACAGTCAGCAGCAGCCACAAGAAGCACGCTGTACTCGGTGTAGGAGACATTAAGTACAATTAGAGGGAAGCAGCAGGAGAAGACTGCCGAGTGTCTTCAACAAGCTGAAGATCTATCCCGAGCGGTTCTATATTTGAGAGTCCATTTGAACAGATGATGCAGCAACCCATTTGAATGATGCTATTTCATTTTAAGCTTGAATGGAACATTAAACCACTGCAGTGCTCAGAAAAAAAAAAAGACTATGTACTGGACTTCATTTTTATTAAGGTAGACTATTTCTCAAATGTCTACGTTTGCAGTGAAGTGTTTTTTGTCAGAACGTAGAAATTTATTGTTGCTTAGCATGAAAGCAGAGAAGTTCAGGCAGTGGGCAGTTAGTCAAAGCTATGATCTCACTGCTGACAAATACAGATAAAAAGCAAAGTCAGTACCTGCAGTGCTGAGGATGGTAGGATTAAGATATCAGCCTGCATCTTTAGTTTATCCGACTGCTGCCTCATAGTCATACTGTGAAGCATATCGGATCTCTTTTACAGTTTGAAACAGACAGAGAAGCTTACACATTCCATCCGGTGATGGAAAATCTCAATGAAAAGCCACCAAAGTCAGTCGGCATCAACCTGCGAAGGCTTCAAATTGTCTTTGTAGTAGCCGTCGAGAGACCTCAGTTCGAGTAAAATAGCGGGCTGATCAGCTCACACTGCCGCCCCTGCAGCTGTGCCACAGATATGGCTGAAACCACATGCTAGCATACAAGCAGCAACACCACAGAGAGAGATTTATCAGCAACCACTGCTCTGCAGACATGAAGACTCATATATATCCACAACATTTTCACATACGGCAAACTAAGCTCCTGGTTGGCAGTATGCTCCCCTCCCTTCCCGCAATATTACAGATGACTGTGCCACGTGGGGCCACGCCATGAGCAGGTCCTCAGAGCAAGGCCTGCAGCCCCGGGTAGTAAATAAGCAGCATAAACGTGTCGCAGAAGACAACCTGCAAACGCCAACCCATTTAATGTTAATAGGAAAGCATCGGTTACCAGATTCTAAATAATAGCTCGCAGTCACCACGGCCAAGGATGGTTACCACAGCCACGGGAATTTATGGAGTTAGCAAATTGCCTTTCTATCCCCATTCTTCCCCTATTTGTCCATTTTTTCAGCTATCTGTGCTGGATGAGGATGATGGAGAGGTGCACGGGGACGATGGGACTGTGGGAGCCAGCTTGACTGAGCACACATGTCTTCTGGCCACAGAGCTCCGGATGATGATGCTCCAAGGTGCACAAATGCTATCCGTCCATCTGGGTCTCAGATGAGAAGCCAATTGACAGGGCACTGAGTTGTTTGTATTCCAGCAGGGCCTGAGGTGCTTGAGAGTGACAGGTGGCACATCTTTGTTGGGCAGGAAAATGTGGAAGCTCACAATACAGAGCTGGTCTGCAGACAGACAAGGCACTACAGACGCACACCTGTTTGTCTTTTCTGCCCCCCCCCCCACGAACACTGGTCACTGTGAAGATTTTGGACTTTTCCCAGCAGTATGGGTGTCTGCTTTCAGACTAAAAGAAAAAATCATGTCAGAATTTTAGATATTAATTAGGAAGCATATTTAAAACCATCATTTAAAGCAGCGCAGGGAAGTGTGGAGGTTGAGATGAGAATAGAAAGGAATGACTGTGTTAAAAGACAACACTCCCTGAGTGAAAATCTAAACTAATATGTTAAATACATTTAATTAATTGTTTAACTTAAAAAGAAAACTCCTTTGAGTTGCTTTAAATGTTTTTTTTAAGAACTTACACAAAAAAAGGGTAAAAATCTAGGTAATTAGCTGGGTAGAAGGGCAGAGGTAGCATCAGTATTCATTTCTAGTTTCAGGTAAATAGTAACAAGTTCAAACCATCCATCAGTTATCTAGTATATCCACTTCTTCATATTCAAGGTTATGGGAATCTGCTGGAATTTATCTCAGCTGTCTTTAGGCAAAAGGTGAAGTAAACCCTGGAGGCCACCAAAACATTGCAAAGCTAGTAGAGAGCTTTATTTATAACCTTATTTTAAGGCTCTGTTCACATATAGTGATAAGCCTAATTCATCCAGCATTTTATTCCTAAACCACTGCAAAATTATTTTCTTTCTGGCCTGATGTAAAGCAGTGATTTAGAAACCTGGGGGCCAGTAAAGGAAGAAAAAAAGTCTTTATTCTAATACATACTTCTCGTCATTGTCTTCCGTCATTTGTTCAGGACCACTTTAATCCACAGATTTCTTACTTGAACAAATGTCACAACGAGTGTATGTGTACACTTCTGACAACAGCTGCAGTGAAGGAGGTTGCTGACAGTGAAAAAGCTATGACACCAAGAGCTAAGCCCCAATAATCCCTGGCTGTGACTTTTTAAGTATGAGCCCTTAAGTTTTTGTGCATTAACATTAATCAATATTTCACCAGACTTAAACATAAACAGAGCTGTTAAAGCCACTCTGTGCAGTTATGCCACTTCTGACCATATGGGGGCGCATAGACTTGAGCCACTGACAATACAGTGCCAATAAGTGGGGATGATCCAGGATGCCCTCTAATACCAATTTTGTTCATTTATAAAACCGCGTATCGGATCCTTACTAAAATTTTATACACACCTAAAAGCCAGAAATGGTATGTGGCAAAGAAACGATCTGATTCATGAAACTGTGCATACACACACTTGCAAGCAGTTTCCCTTTATAAATCACAGACTATGTGGGAGTTGGTGGTTTAGCTGCATATTCAGCCCTCAGCACTTCCACATTTTACCATAAATGGTCAACATAAAAGACATTGTGAATGTTTTCTGCATATAAATCAGCTGCTGCTGTTGTGCATGTGCCTGCCTGTCTGTTCTCTGTGTGGATCCAGACCACCGTGACCCTAAGTTTGTCACAACCATGTTTGAGTCACAAATAACTTGTACATCAATCATATGCACATTTTTACGCTTCATATAAACAAAATCATCTTCATTCAGAGCCCTTATAGCAAGATGACTGCAGTCAACTGCACCAGTTCCATTTGTGAAACTGAACATTGCTGTAAATTGACTTTTAATGTTGTTGTTCTCCCACAATGTAAGGAAACTGGATGTTCCGACCAGTTAAAAGTGTCATCCAATTTCACATTATATATTGTTAATCATATCAAAAACATACCTGTTGATTAATTCCCACTGGAGTTGGTCTGTTTAACACGAAACCCAATTAAGCACCTACGTCCAAAAGCACTGATCTCTTAGCCATCAGGATCCAGGAAATCTTGGGATTCTCTATAAACTCTTTCCATCCTGATCCCGTAATTCTCCAGGAGTGCCAGCGCATATATGCAACATTACTTATGTGGAGACGCTGAACTTTTTTATTACTCAGCGATTAGACTGACTGTTACACACCTTTTCACAATTAATGCACCAGTCAGTGCTATTGACTGCTGTAGGATATCATTTGATGATGGAAGTATGGTGTCTGCGTAAAGGTGCGCACATTCTCTGGTCCAGTTTTCTTTTTTTTTTTATTGATCACCATCTTTGCATGGAAAGGGACGTGCACAACTTTCAGGTCCCCGTTTTGTTGTGCGTGCAACCCAGAAATGACCACTGAGTTTAGCCAACACTTGAGTAGCACAAGATGCCTGCTGCTTAGCTCAATCATGGCAATCTGTTATCAAAACACCTTCTCCTTCAAATATCTCTGTTAGGTCTTTAATCACAGCTCCGAAGTTCAAGCCATAAACTAAACTCACTTCCTGGTTGCATTAGCCCCTTGTGTCTTACGCCAGGGGCTGGACATGAACGTTCTTGTGACATGCTGCCCTCATGTGGCCAGAAGTGGTATTTCTCCATAGTGAGGCTTTAAGGAAGCTAGTCCAAACAAGAAGGCAGAGAATGGCCAATCAGTTTTCTTAATGTCGTTACCACTGAGCCAAACATACAATGCAGCTTAGTCTTAAACCACACCAGCACTTACTTAAGCACATCTTCTTCCTTTACTCTGTCTTTCCCGTCGCATACAATCTGAAATGCTCTTTGCTTCCTGCATGTTTGGTAAGAAGTCAAACGCAGCAACAGAAACTGTAACCAATTCTAATTGAAGTTTCATGAGATACGGACTCAGTGGGTTACTGAGTTATTTTCTGTAAAAGTCTGATGACAAATGGCTTCTTCTGACGGGAGGAAAATGAGCCCCGATATCCCCAGCTACATTGACTGTGTGCACATTCCGGTGGGAGCACACTGCATTACTACTAATTATATTTATGCAAAGAAGAAGGGGCAGTCTGGAGAAAAAGCTCATACTAAAATACAAACATTGAGCTACAAAAGCTCTTTCGTTGCAGCACATAAAACTATGTGGTAAAACAATTCAGAGAGGTCCTCGCTGCAACACTGAAGAGCCAGGTCGCATCAATAAGCAGGGGTCAACACTAATTTAATCACAACACCAGTTCAACTCCAGGAAGCCCCACTGGGGTCACAACTAGTAAACTCATCACTGCTGTCCTCTTAAGTGAGCCAATAAGGGATTGGACTGATTATTCATAATCGTAGCATCTGACCTACAAATCACGTTTTTATTGTAAATAAAGGAAAACTCTTCTGGCTAAGAACGTCTAATGCCACAGCAGTTGGTAGGTTGCTAATTCTTAACGCTCTGCTAGAGTTACTGGAGACATCGGGCAGATTTTAACAAAGGATGACATTTTCAGATCACTCTCCTGAATTAAAAACTGGGTGGGTGGGTGGGACATGCCTGAGATAATCTTTAACACAGCTTGGAATAAAATAAATAAATAAGAGCACATTTATATTTAGGATTTCTTGAGGAAGATATAAAGAGAAAACAAGGCTCTGCCTTCAGAGCAGCGAGATTACCTTTTCAGGATTAACATTTTACACTTTCAAAACTGTGAAAAGACAAGAGTCCTGAAGGCAGCGGGCGGGGGCTTGCACACATAAATTTACTGACATCAAATGCAAACCAAGTCATCATTTCTAAAGAAGGCATCTATTGCAATTTATCCACACACTGAATCACCTGAGCCTTTCACAATAAATTGCTTAGAGAGCTCACTAAAAATTATATGGAACAATTTGCAGGGTTAAAACTGGGTATCAATTTTTGAACAGGAAAAAAAAAGACCAAAAAAACCTGCTAAATTTTTATACAAGGCTAGAATAATCTTCACAAGGCTGGGAAAAGATGAATTTCAATTAGTTAAATTAGAATAAAGCATCAAATGAAATTGTCTCAGTAGCCAAGAACTTTTAATTGGATGTTCAGGTTCCCACATCTGCAAAAGGACAATTGATGTCGATGAAGAAGTGGTTGAGCTGCAGTTCTGTTCAGTTTTGAACAAAAAAGAAAGAAAGAAAGAAAGAAAGAAAGAACTCAACCTTATCTGAGACGTGTGGAAGAGGTACTGTCCTTTTAAGAATAAATAAATCAAATCAGAATTGAATGATGCTTTATTATTTCATCTGAAATCCAGCTGGAGAGGAAGAGTGTGGGAAAAGCCTGGTCTAAAAATGACTGGACCGCATGCAGAAGCAGTGAGGCAGTGAAAATGTTGCAGATTGATCAGGAGTGGAGGAGGTCCTGCTGAATGGAAAACCCACCTTTATAATGTCTAAGTGTCACTTTAAGTTGTTCAGCTTCTGTCAAGCACTTAAAGCTTACAGGGACCTTCAGTTTAACCTTGGGTTGAGCAATAAACAGCCATGGACGAGAGGACGCAGAATTCTGATGAGGAGGGAGACTGAACAAACTTTACTGTAGTTAATGCTTCAGATTAGTGCTTTTATTTGTGTTGGTTGTGGTTTGAATAGCCTATAGGCTGCAATTCATCCCCCCTTCTAAATACGTCCCTAAAGTCTGCCACTGCGTTGCAACGTGGAGACCTCAGAGGAGTTTTGTGGCTGAAGACGCACACCGCCTATACTTGTAACCATAAATACTCGCGACGCTCGGAGTTACTTCAAATCCGGCTCAGCACCTCAATCTGCCATCACCAGTCAGTCTCGACCCGAAACAAATCGATGAGGCGTGAGGCACACGTCTTCCCACCACCACCACCGAAATACGCTGCTTTTATTCTGCGGGGACAGAGCGTCGCCGACCTGCAGGAAGACATCTGTTGGGCTCCTTTCCATCAAAACAAAACAAAACAAACAAGTGCACTCTCTCAAACAGCATCACAAAATTCACTTCATCACCCGCATTTAGCGAATTGAGAGACAGACTGCCTTGTTCATAAACTGCTCTGAATGAGAGAGAGAGTCGTAAATATAACAGGAGGCTGTTTCCACTTGCTGCCAAAACATCCAGTTGCGCACAAATGCAACACAAAACAGGGGCTTTAAGTCGCCAGGAACGCCACATCCATCCATCACACTCAGCTCTTGGATGTCTTGCTTCTGGGAACCCAGCTGCCAAACTGTGACCTGGACGATGCGCAGAGCCCTAACTGCAGTCAGAGTCACCCAGAGAGGATTTAAGAGCTCGCTGCTGCGAGCTCAGCAGGACCAGAGTCCACCACCACACACGTCTCCAAACTGTCAACGAGCAGCCCTTTCGAGGAGATTCTTACCTTTCTCCCTCTGTGGCGAGGATTTTGGCTCAGATAGGACCGCTACTGAAACAAGCTACTCCCGTGGATGCAGCGGAGACATGAGGAAAGTGAGGAGAGAGATTTGAAACGGAGGAGCGCCCACGGAGGAGGACGCTGACATCAGAGGGCGGCTTTTAAAAACCGGATCCGCTCTGTTCACATTCAGACACACAGGATGCGATGGAGGAAGGGGTCTAATGTTGGGGATCTAACAACAAACAAAAGAAAAACTTGGGTTGAAAAATCAAAACGTACCTCCCGTGGGACGGTGGTCCTGGGGGAAGTCACAGCTCAATTACTGAGTGAATTAATTATTAGTCTGGCCCAACTGTCTTTTTCTGTAGCTTTGTCTTAAAGGAGACATAATGCTTTGCACTTACGACGTTTTATTTTAGTGTATGAAGTCGTTGCCAACTCAAAATCTCCAATAAAAAAATACAGTCCCCTCTTTGGAGCAGCTCATGAGTCTGAACATTTCTACTTCAACCAGCTGTCTCAGATCTACCTGGTACAGTGACGTCACAGACCCCGAGTCAAGAGGAGAATTATCCGGCTTCCCAACCCAAATTTCACATCTTGAATAGGTGTGGTGGCCCTCCCATTCAGAGCCAGTTAAATCTGTATAGAACAAACCAAACCAATCACAAAATAGCAGAGCGAGCTCCCAGCATCCACTCCACACTACAGGAGCACCAAAACACCTACACAATTACTAGTAACACCTCACATCACCAGTGTTTCTGCTTGGTGCATGTCATTTTGACTGCCTTTTCTTAATATTTGTCTGGTTGCATACCTGTCCAGCAGCATCCAGAGGCAGTTTGTTCTTTCTCCATCAATACTGTAACCTGCGCATCAAAGTCCAATCCAGAAACAGAACTAACTCTTATAGAACAAGAAGAGAACCAGGATTGTTAAGTCAACAAAAGCCTAGCTTACACGGCCATTAAGACCCCAGGAAATTGTGCAAACTTAAAAAAATAAAAATAAAATAGAAAAATTCATAATGTCCACCTTCTAATCATTCATGGATGCAAACTGTTCCTTCCAGTTAACCAATAATTCAAGGTTTCTCAATTCATTAAACAATCTGGTGCAGCCTTTATATTCTGCAATCAATCCTTTTTCCGACTGAGACCAACAGCTTGAACTTAAACAAAGTGGCTCACGCCAGTGTTTTACATTTCCTCAAAAATAACTCAAAGGAAGACATGCGGCCAATATGCAAACGGAGCAAGTGGCAGGTACACAGGGTCAAAGTCACAGCATCACATTTTCAGCTTGTTTAAAGGGATCCATGAGCCTATAAACCATCCAGATGGTGTGTTTTTCTTCTTTGCATAATTCTAACTTGCATCTGTAGATGGAGATAATCTGTGTTTATTGATAATGGCTCTCTGAGCCCATGCAGTTGGGATTCTCCGTCTGTTTTTGGGGGGAGACGGAATAAAGTTGTAACAAGTGTATCCTGTACGCTGCCAAACCGCACATCATCATCACTGGACAACACTGAAGCCTCTTCTTTTGATGTGCACCATGATGGCTAAACAATCCATTTTACTTGCTTTTTATGGAAAATCGTTTGGAGGCCTGATGGTCACTTCACCTCATTATTCACGCTGTTCCCATTAGTGCAAGTTATTCTTTAACGTGACAGTTTATTATTATCAATGACTACGTACTAAAGACGTGACGATTATTTCCTAAAGCAAGGATATTTTTCGTTCTGTATTACAACAACCCATTTTAGTTTAGCGAGGCTACACGTCCTCATTAACAGATGTATGTTTATGTACAATATTAATACTTTATTTACATGGCATTATTCACACACAGAAAGCTCAATATGCTTTAGCATTAAGAAAAAAAGAAAATCTATACATAGAAGGTTTTTTCTTGGAAGTAGCACATATAAAAGATGGGACTGGAGATGGAATATGTACAAGTCTTTAAAATAAGAAGGGGTGGGGGGGGAATAAGACACAAGTGGTTGTTTTCCCTCCTGCTCCAAGTTGAGCTTCTACCGCTGATGCGCATCGTTCTGCCCGTCGCTTCCCGTCACCTGCCGGCTGATGTTACTCTGAACAAAGTCTTTCAGGCCGTCAAAGCCCTGATTGAAAAGATACTCCAGGTACCAGTTCCATGGCTTTGAGTTCTGAAAGGAAAAGAGGAAAAAACAGTTGTGTCAAAGGCATCTGAAGATTTGTACGATCAAAAGTACCTTTGATGCATGTCAAACTACAGGTGAAGTCTATTAAGAGTACGAAAATGAAACGGAGACCTCGCTCACCTTTATGGAATTGAGATCCATGTCCTTTTTGTCTGGCCAGCACTGATAAAGAGACAGAGAGAGAACAGAGATATTTATTTTCAGAAAACCCTGGTAAATCTTGCAAGATCACCGCTTGTCGCTGCAGGTGATCTGAACCAAAAATAGGAAGGTGTATTATTAAAGATGATGAAAAGTACATCTCGTGCAGCACACATTAATAATAAAATATCCCTCTGTATTAATGTATCATCTATGAAAGGTACATTAATACTGATTTGTCCAGCCCGTAGGTCTATTAAGCTGTAAAGTATAAACTGTAAAGGACAGCTGCATGCTGAGTCATCAGGTGCCTTATACACTTTGAAAATAAGCAAGGAGCAACTTTTGTTTAATAGGACACAGAGGACACATTTTCCTGGACGTAGAGTCCAGGCCCCGGTCCAAATCACAACGTAAATGACTGAACACCCACCCTCTGGTGAAAGTCCACAGCGTAGCTCATGAAGGCTGGGTGGTGGATGAAGTCGAAGCACGCCCTGTATTGCGACACATTGCTCTTCAGGAGCAGGTCCTCTCCAACTTTCACGTCCATGCATGAATGAAACACTCTGGAGTTCCACAGGCAGTTGACCATGAACGCCACGTACTGGTTGAACTCACGGAAAGTCTGGCGGCTGATGTGAAAGGCCTGCTGAAGAATAGCAGTGAAAGAAGCGGCAGAATGAGGAGAAAGTGGATTGAGGGTCCAACTAAACCTCCCACATCACATGTTTGTGATGATTCATTTGAAAGCCTACTTTCTTTCTTTTTTAATTATTATTATAAAATAGTGCATTTACATCTTCAAGGGAGAATACTGGCTGTGTGACATGGAATCCTGTTTAAAAACTCAAAACTCACAGGAACAGCTGTATTGAAATTAATGCATTTTTAAATCGTTATTTAAATTGTTACAAAGCTGTTTCCTTCTGGGAAAACTCAGGTCCTCATGAGCCTTTTCCACCAAAGTGGCTCCAGTGCTAGTTCAAAGATTAAAATGCCAGTGGCTACATTAGAACAACTACTTTAGTTTTTGACGGCCAACCACAAAGAAAGCACCAGTTCAAAGCCAGGAAAACGGGTGCTGCTCTGACCCCAAACTTTTCTGGGCTAGACGCAGGAAGCGTTTACAGAAGTGGCTCCTTACCAACCCGGCTTATTCTAAAAACAGTGTTTGCATCTTCTTTAACATCGTTGGGTGTTAGTCCGTTGGGGTATAATCTGTTTACGTGTTTCACATCCAGCTGCAAAGCCAATCAGTGTCACACATGAATAGACATTTCTTCTTACCTCTGTCTGCTTCTCTTGGTTCTTGGCTGATGTCAAGTTCACTTTGTACCTGACAAAATACAAAAAAGAGGAAACATTAACCTGTAATCATAAATCTCTTATCCTCTTGTGTCTGTCAAGAAAATATAATATAATTACTGTCCACTTTTCTTTTTCATGGTCTTTTTTTTTTTACACTTTCAGCTTTGATTAAATTATTTCAGAACCTCAAGGTTTGGCATTTAACTACAAATATGAAGAATTAGTCTTATTACAGCCTGGAGTAACAGATGCTACCAGTTCTGTTTCTTCATCAAATATGCAGAAGCCTGTGACATACAGCATTGAAGTTCTTGCAAACGTATGCATTAAGACAAGCTTGTGGCAGGCTGTTAGCAGAGAAATGAAAAGCCCCCCCACCTGTGCATGATGTAGGCCAATCTGTCCACACTGACGGGGTCAGTGGCAAACAGGGCAGGGTAAAAGACTCCTGGGGGAGGCATCACCACGAGGGGAAGGCCGAACTTCAGAAATGTGTCACACACCTGAGGGTGGAGGGGAATATGAGGTCAACACCCACGGGTACTTAAAGAGAGAACAGTTGGAACCGCTGCATAAAATGTTTGACACATAAATGTTGTGGCTTGCAGGACAAGCCTGGAGAAGACCTCTTGGGCATCTTATCTTCTAACTAACACCATTATGCTGAGGTAAATTAACACTAAGAATTACTGTGTACGCTACGTAAATCATCCCTCTGTTTTCAAGGTATGCAGTGAATGGGAAAAAAGAGCCCTTGACAATCTTATTTTGCATTCAAGCCTCAGTCCCATGTAATTAACAAGAATCAAAGCATGTCTGTGTGAGGCCAGAATCATTAAATACAAAGCCAGAGCACAGTTCATACCTCGCCTCAATTAGTACTTTTCAAAGCAGACTCAATTAGCAGCTTCGGCTCACTTACAGTTTCATAGAAGTCCAGGATGAAGCTGAGGAGAAGAGAGTGACAGCGTTCAAGCTGGAGGCCCAGAGAGGCCAGCCGACCCACGAAGTGAATCAGCTCCATCACTGAATCCTTGAAGCCTGACAGGGTCATGTTTCTGGGGTGGACAGAGGAAAGAGTCATACTCTAGCTTTAGAAAAGACAAAGGAAAACTCACACGCCAGTCAGAATAATTGCTCATAACAGCATAAAAGGCCAAACAATGAATCAAAATTGACGTTTGGAAAGTGTAACACAAGCACAATCTATAATCAATCACTTTTCCAGTGAGACGTCCAAAGACCAGAGTAAGCTCTGAAATGGCAGCGAATAAAAATGGATCTTTCTACTTCCTCCTTTTTATTGTGGAATTAAATATGCGATAAACCCCAGGTATTTAGCACAACTGACAACAAATCCACCCTGTAATTTCTAAGATTGAGAGTAATTCAACTGACCAATAGCACTAGTGCCATAACTCTTACTCCATCAGGTAAATTCGCAAGGTGTTTCGGATCCATTTGTTTATGCTCGGGGCGTAAACAAGTAGATGTGAGACTTACATGGACGTGTGGCTGTTGAGACTGATGTCCAGATCGTCCTCCAAAGCGTACACCGAGTGCCAGATCAGCCACTTTAACAGCATGTTGTTTAAACTCTCCATCAGTCCACACTGCAGACACCCGGAGAAAAAGCACCAGGCACACAGTAGTTAAATCTCTGCATTAATTACAGGATCTATAATGAATGCTCCGGGACCACAAGTCAAACACTGCTGCGTATTTTCTGTTAACTTGCAACAGTTATACAATTGTAGGACAATAAGTGAGAGGAGGCTTACTTTGAAAAAGAGGGAGGATGTGAAAAAGAGCTGCATGAGGGGCTCGAACAAAAGCCTTCCGATTTCTGAACAGAAGAGAAAACGTCACATGTGTAGCTGCGCTGTAATTCTGGGTCGTACAATTCCCAACACATGGCACAATGTGAAAGGAGTCACATGAGAACATGACTGTGACTTTATCTGAGCAGCCAACATAGTCATGGAGAAAAGCAATGAGAAAAAAATAACTAAACAATACACACATATATACATTATATATGCATGTAAAGAATGGTGATTGAAAAGGGGCGTCTGTAGAGGAAAAACTCACGTGAGCTTGGTATTACAGGAATATTGCTCAGAAGACCGAGGATCTGTGGACGGAGCAGAGAGCCATCCCAGACATTGAGGAATTTGTAAAGGAAAGCATCAGAACTGGAAAACCCCTCCTGGAGGAGAAAATGTGACAAATGAAAAACAATAAATCACTGTCTCTCTTTCCTTTATTAGTACACAACAGGGTAGCAGCTACATCCAAGGTCAGGCTACACGACTCTCAAGTGTCGCCACTGTATTATACACAGTATACTTTATTCTTTTCCTGCAATTAGGAATTTGGAAATCATCGAGGGTTCCTGCTAATTAGTGGCAGCGTCACGCTGATCAGACTGAACCCAACTCAACTGTCTCGTCTTCATCAAGCAGTCAAGTAAGCATTAAACAAATCTATATTATCATTTTCGATACAAATACCTCAAGGGGAATCAACCTGTTTTGCTCACCTGGATTTTAAATGATAAATAGCAGTTTCCCCTCTAACATTGCACGCTGGAAACATCAAAAAGGCAAAACTCAAATTCAACTAAATTTTGCCGCTTCCCTGAGTTCAAGCAGCAGATGTTTTCTCTTCCATGCCCCCTGAATTATATTGTATTTGGTGTATTCTATTCTGATTTAGCCACAAAGTGTTTGCACGATGTGATTGGTTGAGCATACATCGAACTCTAATTTCAAGCATTTGCCAGGAACCTCCAGTATTTGTTTTTAAGCATATGGCTGCAGGTTACTGAACACACAAGTTAACTGACAAGATTCCCACCTGGAGGAAGTGCTGTGCAGACAGCAACTTGATCAAAAACTGACGAGCTTCTTCTGAATTTTGGGTGGCTCCTCCATCACCACAGAACAAAAACTCTGAGAAAAAAACAGCCAGCAAAAACAAGGACACTTTGTTAGAAATAAAAAGTCAAGATGGATGAAAAAGAAAAATCAGCAGGAGCTTTTAGATGCACACAATGAGATCCCTCTGGTGTCTTTTAAACTCTTTACTGAAAGAATCCCTTTGATATGTCTACTTAGTTATATTTCTCAGTTCAGCTCAAGGTCAACTTTGCTTGGGAAACATCTTCCCCAAACAGGTTCCCACCCTCTCCTCTTACCTTCGTGGAGAGCGCAGCCCAGCCAGAAATTGAGGCGTAGGAGGGCAGACTCATCCTGCACACAATCGAGGTACTGCAGAGCCAGACTGGAACCAAGCAGCGAGCCCATCTGAGCGGGCAGCTGGTGGAGGTAAGATGACGAAAACAGGAAGCGCAGACAAACAAGCATGAGTGAGAGGCTTCAATAATCACAACAGTCACAAACAGATGCAATGAAGCACAAAAAAAATATGCCATGTAACCATGCTTGGAAAGTCAAACATCACATTAAAAATGCATTAAAACTGCTCCGTGAGAGTGAGAGTATTACTTTTAAAATCGATCCGCCTACTGTCAGAAGAATAAAAATAAACAGATGCTCATGTCCTTAACGGTGTGTGGGCAAACAAACCAGTACTAGGCCAATTCTCCACTATCCAGTAATCCTCATAATGGCAGCACTGGGACATTTTTTCCTACCACATGGATAGTTTATACAGTCTCTGACTGTACATGAACAGCTGCCTCTTAAGGAGATTTTGTCAGTATTATAAATAAATTAGAATGGTAAAAAGACAGACTGTGAATGGACACAATCAGATCTTCAATAATTATGGCGCAACTGTCTCATTAAACTGAGAAGTTCCTACTTTTGACAGCAAGAGCGCAGGCAGTGAGGGAAGTATCAATGATCTTCTGTCAACATTGCGAACCAACAGTTTAATGGGGGAGGACGATTATGCTCATCCATGTTTCCTAACGCGAAGCAAAGTGGAGCAACAAACACATTTCGCCCTTTAAAAGCTTCGCTGTTCTCATTGGCTTTGTGGCCAGTGAAAGAGATGAATTTATGTAGCACGACACATAAAACTCTGAAAGCCATATTCAAATGCTTTATAGTAGTTTATCAGGTCACTGAATCTGCAGGGCAAATAGGCATTTATGGAGGAGCAAATGACCATGTGCTTCATAACTTTGTCCAATGAATTACTGATATATCTCCTGTTAGATCTTTTGCTTTCATTACTCTTTCAACACAGACAGTCCACCCATTAAAGTTGTTTAAACAAAAACAAAAAGTGTTTATGCTCTAATCTAATAAAATAATCACCGTTACAGGCCACCTCTTCTGTGGTTTGTGTGGGAGAAAAGTTGTAAATGGTCTTGCTCAAAGTACAAGAACAGTAACACAGTGCCACCCGGTGGTTGTAGAATTATATCACAATGAGAATAAATTGAACAGTGTTCACTTGCATGTGCCTACAGTATGTTTGTATGTTATTTGTTTCAGTGGAGAACATTATATAATTCATAGTATGCACACTAGTGAAATCTAAAATAACAGAATAGCACATAAGTGATTATTCTAAAGCAGCTGACGGATGCAGAGCCCAGAGAGAGAAATTACCTCAATGCGATGCATATTTTTCAGCAGATGAGCAAAGGAGTGGAGCTGCACCAGGGGAAGCAGCTTTCTGCTGGACGGCTGCTCAGTCTGAGCCTCTTTATTGATAACAGTACTCAAATTTGGAAGTTCCAGGTGGTAATGTTTCTGTGAAAGGAAAGAACAAGAAAATAAAGGACCAAGTCTCTTACACAAAGCTATCTGTACTCATTTAATTTCTTCCTTAATGAATTATTTTTATAATTTCAGACGGAAACTTTTCCAACAGCATAGAATTTTTTATATACATACACCAACTCTGGGTGTTCTCGATACATCACTACTAAAAAAAAAAAAGAAAACAACTAATCAGACTCAAGCCAATAAAATGCTCAAAAAACAAATAAAATAAGTTTTGCTCTCAGAACAGTTGTGTGAAACTATTTTCTAGCTGTGGGCTTAAATAGGGACTGGTTAGTCGTGTAGCTATGTGCCTGCCTGTCTCACGCCTGGCTGAATGACAAATGACTGAGGTCACCGATCTGCTCAAAAAAAGCCATTAACAGACTGCATGTGGATCTGCTCTTGTGCTTAACATCATAACTGCAGGGAATCAGAAGGGACACCAAGGCCTCGCTGCGTGCCTTTACGTTTTCCTACTGGGAAAGGTGAATACCGTGAGCAGCGTAAATGCAGCCCTTGGATTTGCAGAAGCAGAGGAGCGTAGCTAAGTTGGTTTGGACGTTGTGTCTGCAAGAGTTTACAGAAATATGTGGCTTGGTATGACTTTAAGCAGAGGAAAAGTGTTGGAAGCCGTTCAAAATGTGTGAAGGTAAGTGATGAGAAAGCACATGTGCTGACCCAATTTAATCCTGGTTTCTTTTAAAATCAAGTACTTGTATTACTCTGCCATCATAAAATCAATTGAAAAGAAACAGTTGTTGGGGTTTTTTTTTCACTATTTTATGCTGTTTTTATGTCTGATCAAATTCATAGAAAATACATTCATCACATGAAGATGAATCAAGTGTCTCAATTTAGTAAAAGCTATTTTCTAACAGCTAATCTAGAACATTACATGCAGAGTGATCGGAAAAAAATTAATGGCTGCTTCAAGTCAATAATATTTTATTAATCCCCAAAGGGAAATTATTCCAATTAAATTCAATTCAAAAATACTTTAATCATCCCTCAAGGGAAATTCAGTAGTATTTTTTGTTTTCGGTGTAGTCTTATCCTCGACTCGACTGTCAAAATGCATCACTCCCTGCATCTAATACGATGAGAGAGCAATGAGTGAGTTTTATCTCTGGAGAAAACCTACAGAGCCTGGAGGTGAATGTTGTTGTGGATGCTGAGGGGCTGATGAAATGCTGCAATGATATGAGAAAGCAGCAGCAGTAACTGAAGCGCAACAGGATTCATTTGCAAAAGTGGCAAGAAGAGCAAGAGGCAATGTACCCTTTTCCTGGAGATGGTTTTATCTTTGATTGTAAAGGCTGGACTGAAGCCGGGCGCAACCTGCAGACCATTCCTCTTCTGAACGGCGATCAGCGCTGATTTCCAGGGGGATATGTAGTTCTTAAACCCGCTCTGTGAGGGCGCAAACAACACTGGGTTTATAGCTGTTTTAGAGCGATCATACGCACTGAAACAGTAGTAACTTCACAATCCTTGTACAAACCCGCATCCGTGATGGAATGGAGAGTGTCACGAGTTCAGGGCAAAACACTTTATAAAGTGACAGCAGATGCAAGAGAAAAGGCTGCCTTCCCTGGAGAAAGGAGCGAGAAAATAAATAAATAACACATTCAAATACCATTTATATTCCAAAATTTCCTGAAAATAAAATAGAAACAATAATCTGGGATCAATCTAATCTCTTTGGTTGCTGAAATCCAATTAGCTCAGATGAATCCCATGTTCTGTCGAGCAGTAGTATGACAGCTGCCAGGTTTCTAGGCTTAAAATGTGATGGTGAATTCTTACAGGGCTAGGTCACAGAAAAAAGAAAAGTACTCGCTTTTAATTAAGACTAATTGCAAATAATGTGATGCATTTAACCCAAGTATCATCTGGGCTCTGATGTTGCTTACAGTTGCAAATTAAAGTAAATGTTCCAAGAACAAGAGACTTCACATCACTTCAGTGCTCACCCTTCTAGTCCCCTGTAAGATTTACATTGATTTTAAAATCTTAACATTTAAAATTGCTCTGCTTCTAAATAAGTTTCAGACTTATTGACTTGGCGTGTCCTTTATGACCACTGAGACCTGTGAATGGAGCTCTGCTGGTTACCCATTTAATGCAATTTATGACAAAGGAGGAGTGAAGAGAAACTATTTTCTTTTTGTGTAAAAAGCTCAGAGAAGCAATGACAAGACGAAAAGGAAGAAAAAGAATTAAGTACAGATAAAGAAAAATATAGAGAGAATTTGCACATATTTGGCTCACCACTTTCCTTTCTGGTCAAAAGGTACAGCAGATGGCAGATAAAAGGGCACTGAAAATACAACCAAACGTTCATCACTTTATGTGTAATTTTATAACCGTATAAACAAGTAAATACCAACAAGGTTGTAAATATAAACACACAAATATTCATAGTTTGGAGCAGCAGTTGGATGTATGCAGTAAGCCTTCTTAGAAGGGGTAATAAAGTATTTTGCTGCTAATAAATTAAGACCAGATAAATGTGCACTTTACCATTTAAACCTGGTGCAAGGTGCAAGCCACACAAAAACTCTTAAATAAACCTTAGGTCTGAATGTGTTAAATAACTTAAGATAAATTAACCTCAGCATCATAACCCTCTTCTTTTAACTTTTATATCTGTTTTTTTCTCCACCAAGGCAGGCATAACTATAAAAGAAACACAAACTTAAAATACCCCATGACTCAAACTGTTATGGGGTTTAAATGACAATTCCAACAATGCAGGAATAAGGAGGCCTGTACCAGATTTTCCTCCGTGACGAAGCTGAAGATGAAGCCGTAAATAGCTCGAAGTTGGTCCTTTGCATCAATCATATCAAATACAGTCAACACCCACTTTATGAAAAGAACCTGAAAGATGTGCATGTAGATGGACACAAGCACAGATTCAATTATGTCAGAAGCTCATTGATAACACACAAAATCAAAAGTCCATAATCATCTGCAATGTCTATAATATAATTTCAACAACTCTCTAGTAACTACAAAGTTCAATTTTTTTTCTTTTTAAATGTTGCAACTGAATTCTTAGATTTCATAAAAAGAGATTGGAGCAAACAAAGACTGTCAGATCGTTTAATTTACAGTTAGTCAATAAAACAAACTTGTGAATCAGAGCAATGTAAAAAAAATTAAATTAAATTAAAATTATGGTAATGATGACTGATCAAAATATTAGCTATCCAACATCATAGACAGTACTTACTGAGATAGTTACAGACATTAAAAGTGATCCTATACTGTAATTTTCTGACATTTACTAACATGAGTTTCAACATTTTTACCCACCTGCGTGCTCATCGGCATTTTGCCAACGCTTAACCAAACGACTGCTCGTACTACAGCCTCCTGCGGGACCACAGTGGCAGGAATCAGACACTTGAGCACGCGCTGACATGGACTGCTGCCTGTACGGGTAACAACAAAACCAGTTCAAAGAAGTAAACGTTCAAACTGGTTGTGAACATTAATCCAATAAGCACCACATGCTCTCTAGCTGCACACGTGTTCAGCAATTCTGGAAGGAAGAAAACTTTGTCCAAAACGTTTACATTTTGTTCAAAATTTGTGCTTAATTCAGAATGACAAGACAGCACTATCACAACATCTAAAAGCAATAATGCTTCATTGTGCAGCTACAGAAGAAGTCCAAACACAGAGCTAAAAATTGCTTTAAAATTCCACTGAGGTCTTGATATGAGTGTGAAGAGTTGTTGTGCCATGTGATAAACTTGATGTGTGACGAAACACACATTTATGGTTAGAGTGAGAGGAGGATGTTGGTAAAGCTGACACCTGGCATGGACAACCCCTCCCACCCCCTGCATCAGACACTAGGAGACCTCAACAGCTCCTTCAGCATCCACACTGCAAAAAGGAATGCTACCGCAAGTCATTCATCCCATCTGCTGTAACACTGTACAATACCAGTCTTTAACTTGAACTCAAGCCATATTGTTTTTTTTAAATGTCAAATAAAATATGTCATCTATGCAGATGACACATATATACTGCAATGTCACCAGGAGACAGAGGCCCTGTACAGGCCCTTGGTAAATGCATTGACATTAATGACTGGATGTGCCAGAACTTTCAACAGTTAAACAAAAATAAAACTGAGGTTTATGTCTTTGGAGCCAAAGAGAAATTACAGGTCACCACAGAGCTTTAATCTATACTATGAGACCACTGTGACCAGTTTTGGGTTGGCCTGGAAGGGTTTGAAGGCAAAG
>JBAMYA010000002.1:4244668-4282301 GCA_037176975.1 Arrhamphus sclerolepis | reverse complement strand
CCCCCCCCCCCCCCCCCCCCCCCCCCCCCCCCCCCCCCCCCCCCCCCCCCCCCCCCCCCCCCCCCCCCCCCACTACTTGTTTCTTTTTGTCCTGACTGCCCTCTGCTGGAGCCTCATACCTGAACAAGTGTTTTAAACCAAGAAAGAAATCATAATAGTGGATCGCTTACTTGAAATGGCATATCTTAGATCAGCGTTTTGTCAGTGATTAATTCCTTAAAGCCCTGCTTAAAGTTTTCTAAATCTGCTGACATAAAAACCTCTGATACTTTTTTTTTTTTTTTTTTAAACTATTGAATTTATAAATCCTGCTTTTCTTATGTGTTCACACTGTGATTTTTAAATGTAAACGTCACAAACATCTCAACGTACCTTTTGTGACGTCCTAATGCTTTTGCTTGATGTAGCACTGCCATCTTTTGGTGTTAAAATATAACTGCGCTTCCCTCTTTCCCTTTTTTGTTTCCTTCTTTGAACTCCACAGGTGCTTTGAGGCCCTGGTGGTTTATTTCAAGGCTGGCAAACGGGAGGAGCCTTATGTCACCATCTCCAGGAAGATCAGCCTGAAAAAGGGGCAACAGATGCCCATGGAGCTTGAAATCGGCCAGTCAGAGCGCACCCTGGCCACGCACAGGAACGCCTTCAAACGCACCGCTGTCATCCAGGCCTTCCTGGGCTCCACGCCTCAGCTGACGCTGCAGCTGTACGCCACCATCCAGGAGAAGTACGTCCTCCTTCCAACAAGATGTAAGAAACTCCAGGGGTCAGGGGTTTAAAGTCTGATGTGAAGTATTACAGCGTTGTACCTAGTTTTATATTCTCTATTCTCTGTTGTTCAGGTAATTTATGTAATAATCAAGCTAATCTTTACAAGGAAATTCAACATAATGAATACGCACAGTCTGTAGGTGCGTTCTGGTTTGCATTTCTTGTCTCATCATCTCCAGTCACATCTCATGCAGTGTGTGTGTACGGATTAGAACGGGTCAGAACACCATGTACACTCACACCAGTGTTTTTTAACAGAAAAAAACCCAACACATTCACCGGGTAATGGACACAGTGTTCTGTGCTTCTGGGCCTAATGCAGATGCATTTATGACTGTTTCATTTCCAAAGAAGTGAAGTAACTGTTTATTTATTTTTTTTAGTTTGATATGCATTGCTGCTGGTTAGGGAACTTTGTTTTAAGTGGAAGTTGGACTCCATCGGGACTGCTGCCTCCATGAACGGAAGATGCATCCAAGGGGCGGAGGGAGTCCCATTTGGTGGCCTCGGGATCACGTCTTTGCTTTTTGCAGATGATGTGGTCTTGTTGGTTTCATCCAGACAAGTGCAAAGGATTATTAAATTAGCAAATAAGCAGAAGGCAGTGGCGCATCAGCAGGTTTAAAGCGACGCCTTCATCTTCTGTAAAGTTAGCCAGTTACAGATATCCCAGGAAGTGACAGTAGGGAGTCTTTCTTGGCCGTAATTTAATGACTCCTGTGTTGCAACAAGAAACGGTTTGAGTCATTGTTTTTAGCAAGTCACATGACTCTTGATTATCATGTGCGCGCCTCTTTATGACTGCTGGGAGATTACTCTGGCCATTATCGAAATGATCGGGTGCTCCTGTGTTTGTAGAGCAGACTCATTATTTGCAGTTGCGCTATGATTTCCCCAATTTAGTGAGTCTTTCCTGCTATCTTCAAATACACTTTGCTTTGATGTAGAAATTGCGGTTAAATCAGTGACAGTAAGCTGCCCTTTCAGTGAGGAGGAGAAACAGCAGCAGAGCATGACATGTCCACTACCGTGCTTCATGAAAGTGATGTCATCAATCTGCTGAGTCTGCTGTTGCAGCTTTATCTTTGATTGACACATTGCAATTGTGGCTTTGGTCTGGAATTTGCAAATCCCCAATTGCGATTTTTTTTTTTTTTTCTGTTTAGTCATCTCTAAAGCAGAGAGCAGAATTTCTCTTCCTTCAGGGATAAATCTGGTGTGAATGCTGTGATAAATATACTCAGTTATTTAATCCAAATGACTATTTTTCATTGAAACTATAACAGAATCTATCAAAAAAGGCAGTTTTTCATTTCTTTGGCATATGTTCAGAGGACTAGGTGTCTGTTTTTTTTCCTTTGGGCGCGCTTTGAATTTGTCTTAAATTGTAGCTGAAAGCTGAGAGACTATTTTTAGTCAGATGTTCCCAAAAACTATCCAGCAAGTCTGCTCCCACGCTGGCACTTTACCATTTATTGCAGTCTTTTAACGTGCTCACAGTTGCCAAACAACACAATCCTTTTTCTTTCTTTTTTCCAACAGACTAAAGCATTTGGACTGATGATGGCAGCAGAGAGAAAATTATAATAATTTGTCTTGAGTAGTGAACCTCGAGGAGTTCAACTAGTAAACTAATCAACAGGCTCCTATTTTCCATTTTATGTGGTCAAAAATGCAGTGTTGGTACTTTAAAGCATTTTTTTTTTATTTAAAGAAACCATCATCCTCTTCAATGAGTTGTTTAACTTCCATTTTAAGCTCTGTGGAACATTGTTAAATGATGCTGGGATAATATTCATGAGGGGGCAAGAAAAGAGTAGAACTATATCCTGTCAAAGCATGGTGACTCCATCCAAAGGAACATCTCTGATGTGTTGGTAGAGCAGCACAACGCCTTCAACACATGTGAGCAAGGTGGCGGAAGGCGACAGTCACTTCCCTCGTGTGCTGTTATTGATCCTCTGATCCTGTTTCATCCTGACTATCGCTGACCCCGGACACCGTGCCTCCTAGTGAGGATTTATAGCTATTGGTCGATAACTGATTTGGTTGAGAGAGCCTCTTCTAAGAAGGTTAGATCTGATAGAAGTGAAAGGTGATCAGTGGAAGGGCGTGAGCTTTTCTACAAGGAGTTAATGACTTACATCCTCATAATTTTATGTCTCGTAATTTGGCACATTTGTAAATGTTTCTTGACCTTCAGCTTTCCGTGTTTCAATGTTTTCAGTGTTGCATTTAAAAAAAAAAAGTCAGATGTTAATTGTTGAGAGTAAAGTTTCTTTGCTTTAGATGAAAACATTCCTGAATGGAATAGTGTTGCTGTTCATTTCAAGCCCAACGCGTGACTTGTGTTTGTCTTCACAGTGGCTCTGATGATCATCACCCTCATCTCCATCACGTACGGGGCCCTGGTGTGCAGCGTTCTGGCCATTCAGATCAGATACGACGACTACAAGGTGCGGCTGCGACCTGCGGCGTACCTCTGCATGATTGTATGGAGAGGCTTGGAGATCGCCACCCGGGTCACCACTCTGGTCCTCTTCAGCACGGCTCTCACCCACTGGGTGATCCTTGTGGGCATGGCGAACCTGCTTTTCTTCTTCTTCCTCCCCTGGGGTGAGTTCTGGGCCAAGAGGGGGTCACTGACTGAAGGCGTGGAGAAAAACTTCTCAAAGCTGGGCACCACGGTTGTGCTGTGCATGTTCACGTTGCTCTACGCCTGCATCAACGTCTTCTGCTGGTCAGCGGTGCAGCTCGATCTCACCCATCGAGAGCTCATCGAGAGGAAGCAGCGCTGGGGCCGGCTGGCCATGTACTACTCTGGACGCTTCGTCGAGAACTTCCTCCTCATCACACTCTGGTACTTCTTCAAGTCGGACTTCTACGAGTACGTGTGCGCGCCGCTGCTGGCCGTCCAGCTGCTGATCTGCTACAGCCTGGCCGTGCTCTTCATGCTCCTCTTCTACCAGTTCTGCCACCCCTGCCGGCGTCTCTTCAAGTACAACGTGCACGACTGCCTGCACTGCATCTGCTGCCGTAAAAGGAAGCGCGAAGAGAGGGGGAGGCGGGCGAACATGCCGCCTTCGTACTCCACGGCTGGGACGATGGTGCTGGTGCCGGAGGAGCCGCTGGAGCTGCTGGACCCTCAAAACTCACATCATCCTGACCTCACGAGTCAGCCAGGAGAGCAGGAGACGGCTATTATTGAAGACATGATGGAGGCGGCCTGAGAGGACGCTGCAAGGAAAGACCCCAGCGCTGCAACGTTTCCTCCCAAACTCTTTCAAAGAGGATGCTTTAGGGAACAAACATTTACCTTTTTTTTTTCCCTCTGAAGTGCAACAAGCTACTCATTTCTGATTGTTCGAAGGTCGCAGGTGAACTCCTGGTGTCTTTTTCAACAATTATTGCATACGCTGAGGGCTCCACGAGGTCCCAGCCTACCAAAGAATGTAGCACGTCAAGATATGCAGCCATGCACAAAGGCTGCTGTTGAGAGAGCGGCACCGTGCCAGGTGTGAGAGAAATGTGCCAAGTGTGTCCGAAGCGGCAGAAACACTGACCAGGACACCCCACCAGTTCGCTTTCTCTCAGGGTCTCCGTGCTCTCCACAAAAGCCTGTTTGCACATGTTTGCACCTGCACTAAGTAGACTGAAAATAAATAAATAATAAAAGAGGGGAAAAAAATACAGCAGGAAGGCAGAAAATGGTGGAAGGATTCATTTTACTTCCCCGTACTCTACTGCTGTCATGAATGCTGTGTTTGTTGTTCACTGTCCAGTTGCCTTGAATGAAAGAAAATATTGTTTCAGCGTTGCGAAAGAACAAAATTTTGGAAGAAAAAAAAAAAAAACACGTCGAAGGCCTGTGAGAATTTTGTGATTTAAAAAGTGCTGTCCAGTATATTTGAGGGAACACAAAATGAATCTTAATATTGTTGCATTAACACGACACTGAATGAGCTTCTCCTGTTCTGAAGTGCTTTAACTTTGCTTGTTGTTTTTTACGTTTTGTCTAGTTTGTTTTACAGTGCCTTGACTACAGTTGTACTACTTGAACCTTGAATAAAATGATAACAAAAATGAATCCCTTCTTTCTTTTTTTTTCTTCCTTTCTAAAGTACAATAAAATATCACATATTCTCGCAACATGGGCAATAAAGCTTTTCTCCTTCCAACAACATGTCATGCGTCATGGACCTGCCAGATAAGATTTCCAGCACGGATACTTCCTCATTCCTGCCGTCCATGAAGTTTGTCCGGCCTCAGCCTACAGCCTGCAGGAATGTGGTCATTCAGCTGTGTGTGATTTCCCGAACCCACTCTGCAGGTTTGTTTTTCCTTGTGCTTCCTCAACCTGTAAACTTGGGAGGAGCCCTAACGGCCAGGTATAAAGCACACACACCACACACCTGAGGATGCAAGGAGACTGGTGCGTCGACGTGAAGCTTCCATCATGGGTAACTGGATTATCAACAACGGATTCACAGCTGTAATGCTGGTGAGTTCTTGTTATTTACACTTCAGGATTCTTCTTATATGTGTACGATGGAGCTGGAATTTACGCGCAGCTGTTAAAACGGTGCATCAGATTGCAATGATTTTTTTCCTTCTGTAAAGGTGTATATCACTTTGGTGATGTAAAGATGATCCCGGTTGTGTTTGCAGGTGGTCTGGATGACCATCAACGTCTTTCTCTTTGTCTGGTTTTACCTCTTCTACGACTTGGGGGATCAGTTTTTCTACACGCGTCACCTGTTAGGGGTGAGTAAACCTGCCTGGAAGACCTGGATGTAGAGGACACATGGGCTACGGGCTTAGTTTTTCTAGCAAATGGGGGACCTCTTCGCATTATTCGTATGTGTAAAAATAACAGTGCAATTTCTCAAATGTGCTTTGTTGCAATCTGGAGAAGCAATTAAAGCTGACTGGGAAACAGATATGACATCATCAGACAAAATCAGAAAAACAATCTGTAATGACTCTGATATGAATTATTATTGAAGTGAAATAAATCCTATAATGAATAAATGGATCAAAAATACACAGATGAGTTAAAAGTAAAGAAATGTTTTTCTGTCTTCATCATTCTGCCTTTATTTAGCTCAGGAAACTTTTATTTTATAAATTAGATCTCAACTTCTTTTTTCCCCCCTTAGTAGAAAATGAAAGTTGTTTTTTTTTTGTTTTGTTTTTTTTAATGTAAAGGACTTGCTATTCCATTGGTACATAGTTGATCTTAACTGTTGCAGATATGCAAATATGATGTAGTGAAGCCGTGAGGTTTTCTCATTGTCTCGTGTATATTTTCCTCTCAGTCTGCCTTGGCCTGGGCCAGAGCTCCTGCAGCTGTCCTCAACTTCAACTGCATGCTGGTCCTTCTCCCTGTTTGCAGGAACCTGCTTTCTCTGATCCGAGGCAACTTCGTGGTATGATGATGTTTTCGGTTCACTTTTCATGCATTTTCACGTGATTACAGCAGCTGAGTTGTGGCCACTTCACATATGTGTTCACACCAAGTTTTTTTTTTTTTTTGCTTTGGCATTCATGTACATATTGCTGAGTTATTATCATCAGGTCAGATTTAATGTTATAAATGTTTTTCATTATCTGCCTCAGATTACTGGAAGGCACAGGTTTAACTTCCTGCGTTTTGCCGCGTTTCACTTCCCGCCTTTATCTACTCTTTATCTCCTCAGTGTTGCAGCAGAACAATGAGGAAACAACTGGACAAAAATTTGAGTTTCCACAAGCTGGTGGCGTACATGATCGCTCTGATGACAGGTGAACTTGTGCAAGAATGGGCTTCTTTAACTCCTGTTAATCTTTTTCCATCAAATCTCTTGTTAGACCCGAGACATATGCATAACTGATAGATATCCAAGCGAAATCCATGATGTTATTCTCATTTTGGAATTTTTACAACCATTGTTTCTCCTTTTGAAAACATGCCCCCTCCCCCCGTCCATTTAAAGTAGGTCTAGCTCAAGTAGGTTAAATTCATACCCTGTAGCTTTTTATTCAGGGTCATCTTTTGGGTCATCTTTCTGCAGATTGTCTGTTTTCTTCTTAATTCACTTGGACTCAAGGATGAGATCATGACAAACTTGATGGCTATCCCAGTGATATGAAAAATACGGCTTTGTGTGTCCTCTGTATCATCCTGATACGTTCTGAAACTTCTCATCAGTGCATCAGCGATAATCTGTCTCTCGTGTGTGTTCGGACAGCTGTTCATACTGTCGCCCATTTGCTGAACGTGGAGTGGTATAACAACAGCAGACAAGGTGTTTATGACTCCCTCAGCACTGCGCTGTCCAACTTGGAGGACAGAGATAACACCACCTACCTGAACCCCATCCGCAAAATAGACATTGTAAGTTATGAAGTAAAGCTACTGCAAATGTAAAGTAACATGATGTGTTAATACCAGATAGCTGTTTAATGTGTCATCAGCCTAACCTTTGTTTTCTTGTTATTCTTGGAAATCTTTAACGAGGGTGAATGAATCGTTCTGTATTCAGTCTGTATTAGCTTTTGTTTGTGCCCACCTTCATTAGAGCTACTGTGGAATAATTAGGCTAGGAGAGCTGTCCAATCAGAGCAGACTTTTTTATTTAAAAAAACAAAACATGGAGGTTTTTATTTAAAAAAAAAAAAAAAAGTATTCATGCATTGGTTGGGCTTCCCCAGGCCAAAGTCAAGGCCTGTTAACAAACTTTCCAAAAAAAGTTACTCATTTTTGTCAAAAATCATGATTTTTGTAAAGATTTACTTAGTTATTTAAAAAAAACAAAACTTTTAGAACAAAAAGTAGAAATTATAGAAAAAAAATGCAATTTTACAACTGTTGTAAGTTTATGTTTTATATTCTAACAACAAAAAAAGATTTTAAGTTAAAAAGTCACAATTTTTGTGACTTTTGTGATCGTAGGCTTGGATGTTGGGAAAAAAAAGTCTGAATATTGCCACAGTTTTTAAAAAATATTTTCAGATCAACTTACTTTTGAATTTGTGATTTTTACAAGAAAAAAAAAGTGGTTTTAGTACAAAAGTCTTCATTTTATGAAATTTTAGATTTTGACAAAATTCACCATTTCATAGCAAAATTTGCTTTTTAATGAAAAGAGTAGATTTATTGAAAAAAAATTTGTGGTTTATAGAAGAAAAGTTACTGATTTTTTTTTTTTTCCACATAAATGTCAGCAACGGTCCAAGCCGAAACTGAAGAACATCAAAACGAATCCCGCTGCTGTGAATGAAAGTTTATCTTCTTGCCCTTCTTCTGCCTCAGGATCCGCAGCAGGTTCCCACCTACTTCGTCTTCACCACCATCGCTGGCCTGACAGGCGTCATCATCACTTTGTGTCTCATTCTGATCATCACCTCCTCCATGGAGGTCATCAGACGCAGCTACTTCGAAGTCTTCTGGTACACGCATCACCTCTTCATCATTTTCTTCGCCGGTCTTGTCTTTCACGGAGCCGGGTAAGGAGGGCAGCTTTTAGCTTTCTTTTCTCCTGCTGGAAGGTTTTTGTTTGTTTTTGTGAAGAAAGCTTTGACCTGTGTGTCTCATCTCCAGGCGGATTGTGAGGAGTCAGAACACAACAGTTCCTCCACACAACACCACTTTTTGCAAAGACAACCCTGAAGACTGGGGAAGGATTCCTGAATGCCCCATCCCTCAGTTTGCAGGAGGATTCCCACAGGTTTGACTTGTTCTACATCAGCGTACATCAACTACTAGAGCAGTTAAAGCTTTACCAGAGAAATGTTAATTATGTAATTTCCTGTTTTACTTACCCAGACCTGGATGTGGGTGATCGGCCCCATGGTTATTTATCTGTGTGAGCGCATCCTGCGTTTCATTCGATACATACAGCAAGTCCAGTACAGGAAGGTGCGTCTCATTTGTGATTCATCTGTCTCTTGTTCAGCCGTTTTGCAGTTTGCCTCACCGTGAATGCTCTGTTCTCAGATTGTGATGCGACCGTCCAAAGTGCTGGAGCTGCAGCTGGTGAAGAAGGGCTTCAAGATGGAGGTGGGGCAATATGTCTTCCTCAACTGCCCGGCCATCTCGCAGCTGGAGTGGCATCCGTTCACTATGACTTCAGCGCCTGAAGAGGACTTTTTCAGCGTCCACATCCGCTCGGCCGGAGACTGGACGGACAAACTGATTGACATCATGCAGGCGCTGCCAGAGGGGGAGCAGGGACCCAAGTGAGTACCAGTTTCCAAGTAAAACTATATTACTTTCATACTTATTAGCATATCAAAATCTCCATGCAAGCTCAGGCAAAAATATTCACAACAAGATTTAACAAGACACTCTTCTTCATAAACAAATTGACCCTTTATCAGCCTTCTGATTGGTCCCTGATTGACCAACCAGAAAAATCTTTCTCCGTTGCTACATCTGGGGTGGAAATATCCGGTTGGACAAAATATCCGTCTCTCTCATTCACAACAATGGAAAGAGCATAGTTTTTATTTGCTTGTATTAATATTTAAATCATTGGATTATTTTTTGTTGAACTTTATCTTAGTAAAAGGGAACACTTTGGAACACACTACACACAGTGTAGTGAGGGTGCAGCGTATTTGTATCCCAAAACAGGCAGAACTCCAAGCTGTACCACCAAAACAAAGTAGGCTAGGCAGCAGGCTACAACCGCGAAAGTGTTTTTTCTTTTTTCTTAAAATGGCTAAACAGCATGCTTGGGGAACTTGTAAAAGTGACACCTGCTAACATATTTGAGAGCCCTGGTCACATACAGTCCTTAAAGGTAAGTCTGTTGCTGGGAGGCTGCCATGCTGTTAGCTAAACTAATCAAAACATCCCGTTTTCGCAGAAAACCCCCATTTTTCAAACTCACTACATGGTACCCAAAGTGTTCCTTTTTATTAATATCCAGTTGCTGTTGGTTTACTTTGGTACATTAATTAGCAATAAACAATGTAAAAACCTGTTTTTACAATGGGAGTGGACGGGAGAGATGATAATTGTGTCCAACCTAGCAACAGAAACAGAGGGGCGGGACTATGGGCGGGACTTGATAAAGGGTTAGTTGTCAATACTGAGCTAGAAACCGGAGATCAACCAATACAATGTGTTTGGAAGCCTCTGAAGAGCGACACAGTGGATTTTAATGCTTGATTATTGCATTAGCGTTTGTGATTTGTGTTTTGTTGGCTTAGCAGTGCGTATTTTATGTGAAAAATCGCTGAAACTTAGTGAAGTAGAAACTCAATTGCTATTTTCTAACAGTGGAATTTAAATCTGAAATCAGAAAGCCATGAGGCCTTAAAGGCATGTCGTTTGGATCTGTAACATTTGATCAGTCAAGCTTTATTTGCATAGCACTTTTTTTTTTACAGGCGGAACATGGCTCAAAAGGTTTTTAATGGAGTCCAACATCACAGAAGCATAATAAAATGCATAAAATTGAACAAGAGAACAGGTGATTCCAATTTGATTTTAAAACTTGCCTTAATACTTGCTATGGTTGGTCCATGAAATGAGCATATTGCTTAACTCAATATATAACCTATCTTTTCTTTCCTATTTGATATCAAATCTGGAGCATTAATAAAAGAGTTGGACTTATGAAAGCAAGAGGTATTAAAAGCCTGAGATAGTTTCTTAAGAGAGCATGGAGATGTTATATTAAGTTAGATGTTAATACTTTTTGTATGCACTTAGAATTTTCCTCCCTTGCGATGTAAGGACCCGATCTGAGGTATCTTTGTTGCTCCTCCTTCCATTCACTCCTCACCATCTAATACCAGAGCAGGGTTGTTTTTATATGTGGAATGTTCTGTCGTTGTTTTTTTTGTATTGTTTTTTTAATTAATCCATCTTAATAATCTAATGACAGAGTGGAATCGATCAAGGAAAGAATGGGATTCCGAGTTTTATAAAAACTATCAGAGCACCCCATGGCACTGCACTTAATTTTTTCTAAGTGTAGGAATGACATCAGATCTTTTAAGAGTTAGGGGAGGGAGATAGATGCAAAAGTGATAGAATTGCTTTCACAGTTGGTGAAGAGTGTGAAATCTTCAAGGCACCCCAAAGATGGAGGTTAAAGGGCTCCAAAGCACAAGTTTATTTAAAGTATTAGAGAAAGTGTTGTTGAAAGAGGACCAGAATGAGTTTAATATTGGACAGGGGGAAAAAAACATATGTATGACTGTTGGGTGACAGACAGCATCTGTCTCATGTATCACTTGTATTAAAAAGCTTAAGTTTAGCTTTGGAAAAAGCTGCACCCTTCATCCGACACGGTACAAGCTAGCTCCATTTTCAATGTGTTCCTAGTTGTCAGTGGGGTTGACACTGATGGCAGTGAAAATGAATCCACAGATCGCAGGAAGAGAGACAGAAGCATCAACGAGAGCACGAGGTGGTTTGAGGGGAAAGTTGGGGACATTACAACAGACAAAATCTCTGGTTTGAAAACATCTAAATAAATGAGTTTGTGGAAGGGCAGATTTAATTTGGAGGTTTTCGTAGAAAGCAAAAATGTCCTTATCAAAAAAGTCACTTTAATAGGATGTGCATTTAGAGGGGGCACATATTAAAGCTGATAGAGATGGAGTTGCATGAGTAGGCTTCCATCTGACACCAGTCTGTGTTGGAGTAGTTGTACCAGGTATAAACTTTTTGAGTATTGGCTGCCCAATAGCATACCCAGAATTCTGGCCGACCAAGACCACCCTCATCTTTTGTACTTTGTAAAATTAGCATTTTTGCCCTTGGAGCCTTCCCTGCCCAAATGAAATGTGAAACTATCTTATCCAAGACCTTGAAAGTGCTTTGGCTAGGTAACCACTAAAAAAGAAATAAAAATTTAGGTAGAACATTCATTTTGATAGAATTGATTCTGCCCAAAAGCGACAATGATTTTACCTTTTTAACCAGTTTCACAATGTTAAGTCCATAGATTAAAGGGATACTATTCCATATATTAATGCCTAAACATTGAAAACTAGAAGGGGCTAAGTGAAATGGTAGTGTTTGTGATATTTTTCTGGTAAAATTCGGATGGGAAGCCATCTAGGCCTGGTGCCTTGCTGTTTTGCATTAATTTGAGGCTGGCTTTCACCTCCTCCATGCGCAATGGAGCATCACGAGTATTTTTGGAGTTAGTTTTCCCTTCAGTTGATACTAAGCTCTCTAAGAATTTGTCCATTGAAGTGGTTTCTCATGGGGCCTCTGATTTATATAAATTGGAGTAATGTGAAGCAAAAGTATTATTGATCTCAGCTGGGTCTGTAACTAAAGTTTGAGGGTTTTTATGAATTTGTGAAATAAATTGGGAAGAGGATTGATGTTTTAATTGCCTTGCTAGCAACCAACTGGCCTTGTTTCCATATTCATAATAGGTGCTCTAAAAGAAATGCTTTGGTTGCGGAAATGTGGTTGAATTGAGTCTGCAGTTTACGTCTCTCCATCGGGAGAGTGGGATTGTTTGAAGTGGAGTGTTGTCTGACCATTTTAAGAATCGCTTCCATCAGTTTGAGTTTTCTTTGTTTTTCCCCCTTTCATATCCTGGCACTATATGAAATAATCTCCCCACGTATTCCTGCTTTGAGAGTTTCCCATAGGACAGATGGGGATGTAGAGTCAGACTTGTTATTTTCAATAAAGCATGAAATCTTTTCAGAAATAAATTCACAAAATTTGGCGGATGACAATAGTTCAGCGTTCAATCTCCAGTTTGAGTGGCTTTTGGTTTTAGGGCAAGTCCCAAGTATAATAGGAGAGGGGCGTGGTCTGAAATGACAATTGATGAGTATTCACATAGGTTCACTGAGGATAATAAAATCTCATCAAGAAAAAAAGTAGTAAATACGGGAATATTTTTGATGAACCTGGGAATAGAATGAAAACTCTTTTGCCGTTGGATGGTAAAAACGTCATGCATCCACACTTCCAATTTGATCCATGAATACAGACAAACTTTTAGCTGCCTTGAATTGAATTACTTTTCTTGAGGATGATCTTTCAAGTGTGGGATTAACTGGTAAATTAAGATCCCCTCTGAAGATAAGGTGATGTGTATCTAGACATGGGATGGAGGAGACTAGGGAGGTCATACAATTAGGACAGTCCCAGTTGGGGGCATTATGACGGGAGTTTGAAACAGCACACCAACAACAATAATACAATGGCCACTGGAATCAGATATGACCTGTTCTGATGACAACTGTACGTGCTTGTGCAATAGAATACCTCTTGAGCAATTATTGAAGCTTGAGTGGAAAACCTGTCCAACCTTTCGTAATCTGGTGTGGTCACATAAACAAAGGTGGTTTCTTGGAGAAACGCAGTTTCTTTCATATCCTCAAGATGTGAAAGTACTCTTGTCCGTTTGATAGGTCCACCTAGGCCCCTAACATTCCAGCTTAAGAACCTCATGGTTCGTAGCATGTCTTTCTGGTTTATGTCAGTCATAGAATCAGTGGCAGAATATCAGTCTTCCAAGTGCTCTGACAAGACGTTGCCTTCGCCAAGACATCTTGGTAACAAAAAGCAAAGTAGCAACAATATATACAGTGCCAGCATGAGAGTATAAGGAAAAAAATAATTGATTTCTTATATCTCTAATCAGAATGGGTGTAGACGGACCTTTCGGAACAGCCAGCGAGGATGTGTTTGATTATGAGGTCAGCATGCTGGTTGGGGCCGGCATCGGCGTCACCCCATTTGCCTCCATCCTTAAGTCCATCTGGTACAAGTTCAAAGACTCCGACCCCAAACTCCACACCAGAAAGGTAACCCCTCTAACATCCACAGTTTGTGACCTTAAGCCTTTATCTCATCTTTGTCACGTTGGCACATTGCAGCACTTGATTGATGAGCAAGACAATGTGCTGTTTAAATAAAGACTATTGTGTGTTTTTAACAATACGCCCATGTAAAAAGGGTGAGATGTCAGTGCAGGCCAACTCTTGCATAAGAGGGTCATTGTTTAACGCGCCTGCACCTGCTTCCTTGTTTCAGATCTACTTCTATTGGCTTTGCCGGGAAACGCATGCCTTTGAGTGGTTTGCCGACCTCCTACAGGTGTTGGAGAAAGAGATGGAGGAGAGAGGGATGGGGGATTTCCTCACCTACAAACTCTTTCTGACTGGATGGGATCAAAGCCACGTATGAGCATGAATGAATGAGTCTTCCAAAGTCCAGATAAAACAGTGAAGCAATTCCTTCTTAAACTCATTTAAACTTATCTCTCTCTTTCAAGGCTAACCATGTGATGGTTCACTGTGACGAGGACATAGATGTTGTCACCGGACTCAAACAGAAAACCCACTATGGCCGACCCAATTGGGACAAGGAGTTTGAGCAAGTCCGGAAAGAAAACCCCACGTATGAGAGTTTTTCTTTTTATAAAATAGATAACGAAAACTGTACTATGTTTCTTTATCCTCTTAATCTTAAAGCAACATTTTCTTTTCCATTTTTTTTAAAGTCAACGTTTTGTTTTTCCTCCTGTTTTCAGGGGTGTGGTAGGAACCTTCCTGTGTGGTCCTGAAGCTCTCGCAAAGGTTTTGGCAAAGAAATGTGCTAAATATTCCGACGTGGATCCTCGCAAGACCAAATTTTACTTCAACAAGGAAAACTTCTGAGTCAAAAGAAAAATAAAAGCCGTTTGGAAGGCAGCGCTATAGACGATGTGGAATTCTGTTTATTAGAGGTTAATGTGAAGGTGATTGATGGTTGGTTTAGACGAGCTACGCTGCAGATTTACGAAGCATGATGTGTGGCTCTATCAGCATGACTCAGGTATGACGTGCTGTTTTCATGTCACCTTAAGTCATAATGGCTTATAATAAGCTGCCATTGTTGGTTGACTGTTACCAAGACATGACGTGTTCAAACATCATGTGGAACACCAGATGTATTTTTACAGTATGTAAAAGTTTGTTTTTTTTTTTCTGCAAATCATTGTACTTCTTAAGGGAAATTATGAGCTTAATTTAATGTCTTTTTCTACTGGAACCAAATGTCCAAATCCTAAAAAGGGTTTTGTTTTTTGTTTAAATGAGGATTTTAGAGTATTAACTTGAAAATGACACAAGGTTATATTCTGATAGGTATTCTTATACTTCTCTAATCATATTTTACACTGAAGTCAGATCTTTCCTGATTAAAACTGTAACATGTTTACATCCATGTTGTATTACAGGAACCGACAGAGCTCTGAAAGAATATGTAACATCAATAATCTAAACCTTGATCATGTTTACTGGTTAAGGAAATTGATTTCCTGTAATCATACAAAGGTCTTTATAACTTACTCCTGTATTTCCTCATTACTGTTAACACAATATCCTGTATTTCCTTACCAGGAATGGTAAACTGGGAGGAATCTTAAAAGTATAATTTACTTTTGAATAATTAAAAAGAAAAAAGAATTAAGTGTTCTGTGTATTGTTTTATTGGCAAAGGTTTTCAGAGCCATAATATGAAAATCATGAAACCACATTTGTGTTCTGTTCACCGGGATCCTAAAAAGTTTCACTTTTTTTTATTTATTTTAAACTCATACAGATCAACTTTACACTTTAATACAAAACAAGAAAGAAAAAAAAATAATATTCCAAGTTAACATGAGAAATCTTCAGGCCCCTTGAAGCAGCTGGCAGGACAGGGAGGGGCAGACCGCTGGTCCTGACGTTACCACAAAGCAGAGAATACAACCACGTTTCAAAAATAACAGAGTTGCTCCATGACAACAGAACGAGGTTTTGACGACTCTCTGAGTAGGAATCAAAACTCCACCTCTGCCTGCTCAGTGCGTCATCACTCAAGACAATCAAGGCGCCCCGCTGGCAGTCTTCTGAATCTGCTCTTTGAGGATCAAGATGCTCTGCCGCTGTTCTGGGGGCAACATGGCGATCTGTTCTGGGGTCAGCTGCAGGACCTGCATGATAAGGGCAGCCTAAAGAGAGACGCACAAAAAAAAAAATTGTCCCAAAGGTTAAAAAAGATGCATCTTGGTAATATTTATAGACAGAGTCTGAAGTAGAACTTCACCAGCTTATATTTCAGTCGAGCAACAACTATTGTCCTCAGTTGATACACACTCGTGAAGCTGATGCCGTTGTCCTGACAAATAATGTGACCCACCTTCTCCTGGTCCTGTGTGGAGACCTGACTCTGACCAGGACTGAAGCCTCCTCCTGAGGGGGGAACACCAGAAATACCAGGACCCTGCAGGAAGAAATTCACAGAATTATCACTGAAGCACTGCAGCAAAATACAGACATAAATAACCACAAAGCTGACAGACACCAGATGAAGCTCTTACCGGCCTGGCAGGTGCAGGTGCATTTGGACCCATGTTATGAGGGACAGGGCCTTGCATTCCTGCTGCCATGGGAACCCTCTGACCCGTCACTGGACCGCGAGCATCCATCGCTCTTGGGTCACGGCCTGCAGAAGGAAACAAATTACAACTAGCTGAAGAAAACGTGAATCATTGAAGCAAGCAGGGCGCATAGAAAATGCCAAAAGCCAATTATTAAATCATTTATGCTCCGATATATTTACATTACAGATCCTAATGTAGCCAAATCATGTTTTCATATGATAAAAACTCCTTTTGAAAAGGACAGTATATTTTTGACTTGTCTGACAGCTGTTTTAGCTGCCACATGGGTCTGAAACTGACCTGAGACCTGTTACAACTTGACACAAATGCATTCAGAGATTAATTTAATCTTTAAGAATTCCTGGTTGTGAAACTATAAATCCTTATTGAGCAGTTACCCCTGGTTTCCATTGGAGGCCCTCTGGGTTCCATGATTTGGGGCCCTCGTGGGTCAACCATCATGGTTCGTGGTTCACCCATGGGTGGGCCTCTCATGTCCATTGGAGGCCCTCTCATATCTGGAGGAGGTCCACCTGCCATCTGTGGCATGTGTACAGGTGGGGCTTGGTGGGGCGGGGGAGCTGCCATGTATGCTCGGCTAAACACACACACACGCACGCACACACACACACACAGAGCACATCTCTTTGAAATAAACATGGCAGATGAACATTTTTGAGTATATTTTGACATACCTGCTTTGTTAGTCAATTTTTTTTGTTATGGTTATAAAATTTACACCTAGCAATTAATTCTTCTTAAAACAACTTTGACAGTGAATAGCAGAACCTGCCATGCAGGACTTAGCGGAGCAAACAAAAGTAAGTAACTGCTTCGCTTTAAAAGCGCTTAACTAGTTGGAAAAGGCAGCTTACATGGATCTGTCAGATTGCATCAGAGTGCACCTGAAATAACTTCAGTCTTGTTTGCTGTTCTGCGTATTGGATTATAATATTTCAACAAATCCCGCCTCCTTAAATTCAGGCCACTGAAGTGTGTGAGGTGTGAAACCACTTTTCTGTCACTACAGTAACCACATTTTTTTTTTTTTTAAATCAAATCACCACGGACTTAAAAACAAAAAGATTAGATCAAAGCGACACGCCTAAAAGACACATCTGTCCTGTTACTATGGTGAGGTGATACAGGTTAACATCTTACTTGGGGTCTATGACCTCTCCGGTGACAGACAGCAGAGTTCCTCCTCTGGGGTCATTGGGACCATCTCCCAGCAGCCCTCTTGGGGGGATACCACCTGGTCCAGAAGGGAGGAAGCCGCATGTTTAGTTACACAACCAACACTGGCCTACATACATCATGACTAATAGGTCAACTGAATGAACTGAAATTCCAAGTTGAATCACACCTACAAAAAGAAAAAGAAAAAAAAAAAAGTGAACTGATCTCCCAGCAAGCAGTTGTTTTGGAACGTACAACAGAGTCCTCATTGTCTACTCTCAATATTGATTAAAAATCTGAAGGTTCCAAACACACAAAATCTGTCTGTAAAACGACTACAGACAGCAGGTACCAAATGACACAGAGCTTTTCCATTTGCTAGACTGAAGAAATCTGATCTTTACTAGTAAGGTATCAATTTCTGAAAACCAGGTCTACCATGATTAAGCAAAAGATCTACTAGTTTGACAATCTGCACGTCTCCTGGTAGACTGCAGTAGTCATTAGTTGCATAAACTCACATTTCTAGGACTTCACCTGCAGAACTGAACACTCCCATAACTGATACTAATGACTTGTCTGGTTTAATTGCTCTCCAACACAATTAATGTGTTTGTTGACATAGCCGTTTAAAAATGCATTCTTCTTACAATATCCCGCCTTCTGTTACCATCAGAATTAGGAAGCATTTATGGGAAGCTGTTAGGATTCAAAACCTCTGAGCTGCCAGTACACCATTATTATAACATCATTTAGGAAAGGATGGCAAGAAACTTGGAGAACCTCAAAAGATTCCCAAGCACCTATGTCCCTGTTACAAAGCAAAGGAACTAGTTTCATGGCATTTTTTTTTTAAATAAAAGGAAGAATGACATTTCTGTAAAAACAGTCTGCCTTTTAGCAGCAACTAATGACTTGTGACTGGAAGTACAAGAGCCGCTGTCATCATGTCAAATCTCCCAAAGCTTCAACTGGCAACATATCAGCTTTGAACTGAACCGTAATCTTCGTTTTGACTCAATCTGAAAAGAAATGGAAGTTGTGCAAAACGTGTCAGCATACACATGCCATAAAACAGGTTTTTGGAATGATGACATTATCTAGTGACAAAACAAACAAACAAACAAACAAACAAATGTTTCATTTTCTCAGGTGTAGAAAGCACAATGCCTCGATAAGAATCTCCTTTGTCCCACACTCACCAACCCCAAACACTGCCCAAAGTCCCATAGCAAAGATGCAACGTTTAAAACAGATGTGGCTTTTAAATCCAAGGCATCGAGACGGTCAAATGACGTCCACACAACTCCAAGTCTGGAGACATCTCACTCCACAGCACAGAGTATCCCCAGTTATTCAGTGGTCAGAGGGTTTTTATGCGATCTGACGTCCATCAAATACCACGAGTCCTCAAAAACAAAACTAGGAAAGCACTAAGAATCGTGTGATGAGCATGTTGCTTTTAACAGTTGTCCTGTTTACATCTGTAAACAGATAAAAAAAACAAACTGAAACGCACCACCTGGTGTGCTTCGTTGATGAAACATTTTAAACTTCATCCTCTATACTTCTGTCAAACTCAAAATTACCATCTGCGCGAGGTAGCTTTACTTTATAGGTACTAAATCCATCTAAAAATGAAAAATATTTTCACATTAATATCAGATTAAAATTGTGCAGAGCAAGATTTTAATATGCATAAAAGCCAAATGCTGTAGTGCCATAAACAGAGCTGCTCCAACTGTGCATTTAGCCCCAGAAGAGCCAACTGTGCCGTATAGCTCTCATTATTCCTCTTGGCAGCTGCAGAGAGATAATGATATGAAGAAGAAGCGGATTCATTTGGTAAAGGGTAAACTTGAAATTCAGCACTGCAGATGTTGGAAAGGCTGCACACCAACCCAGAGAATCATATTTATGCTCTGTAGACTGAAGGACCAAGTCAATTATCTCATTCCACTGTTTACATGGGTTGCAAAAAGTTACTGGAATAAGACAAAGTGCACGACCATCATTTTACAAAGGAGCCAACGATGCACCGCAGAGATGAGCTACCAACACGGTCTGAGCTGAGTGGAGGCTTGGTGGATTGATTTTCTTTTTTCAACACGGTACTTCTACAAATTTTCAGAAATGTTTTGTTCAAAGATGCATCATAGATTCATCATCTGAATGATTTTTTTTACTGCCAGCGTGACAGCTCTGCAACTCTGTTGGCCAGAGATATCCATGCCAATGGAGGTTTCAAAATTTAATGTTGTAGACCTCATAAGCTGGAGGGTAGCCAAAATACTTGGTATCTGCAGGAAAGAAATGTGTCATGACTTGACACATTTTGCTTTGGTATCACGATCTTTACATAGACAGCCTGCTAACTACTTCAGGCTGAATGTGGACTGATAAGGGTGCACATTTGCAGACGGCAAACATAGAGTCCATGCTGTACATTTGGACAGTGTCACTTCTCAACAGCGCAACGAGCTGACTGGAGAACTGAGGGAGGACAGTGATACCTTGAGGCCGCTCGATAGCAGCTGGACCGGCCGATCCTGTGGGAGAATGCTGAAGGTTTCCTGAGCCAGCATTAAAATGAAAAGAACAAGAGACAAGACTCAAGAGGGCAAAGCAGCATTTTGGTGCCAATTAAATCATTGCATGAACACACAAAAAGGCACACGGGTTGAAGTGGGGGAACATTGAAAAATTAAGGAGAATGTGTCGCAGAAACATAGACAACATCGTGTGAAACACTTGGGGAATAATATGAAGACTAAAAATGTCTTCCTGCAACAGATCCTGCGCAGTCGAGCAGGCTTTAGCCATGCCTCTGGTGACACCTAGTGATGCCGACGAATCATGGCATCTGCAAATCTTCAACATCAAGTGGATTCAGTATTCAGACCTTTTTTTTTTTTTTTTTTTTAAACCTAAGATATTTAATCATGTCAAAGATTTCATTTCCTAAAGGTCTCATCTGATGAGACAAAAAAAATAACAATTTCAGAACTACTCTCTACTCATAATTCCAGATGTCTTGGTAGACTTTTGACCATTTATTTTACCATTTCCATTCTGTCAAACTTGCCCAGATTTCAGAAAAAGTATTATTACCAGCATTTATCAATTTGGGCAGATGACCCAAAATCTTGAATAAAAAACTATTTTTGAAGCTGCAGTCCTGCAGAAAGCCAAGCTTTGATGCAGAACCTGTGAACCTTAACTCAGAGACCTACAACAAGTCTTTTGGATCATTATAGTCTCTCTTCTAATTTGCAGTGAAAATTGTGGAATATTAGGACAGACATTTTTCACCAATATGATCTTCAGGACAGCGTAACCAGAGTGCATTCTCAACCTGTCTGCAAGGCTTGCTATGGTAACACTGCAGGAATCACTGAAACATAATTAAATTCCAGGTTTACCTGCATTGAAAATTCATCACAAAGCGCAAGCAGACAACATATTTCTGCATCTGTCTGCAGGTTCTTGTTCTCAGTACAACCTCATGTGAACAACACTACATATTACACCGTATGATTTTGAAGAAAAACTAAACTAAAATGTGAAATGAAAAGGTTACGTAGCAGCCAGGTGCTGCTAATCAAACGCACTTGATTTATTGATCATTAGTAGGTGCATGTCACTCGATAAAAGGAGATCTCCTGGCACTTTGCTGGTCTGTAGCGTTCATGGGTGTTAACACAGTGCCAACAAGGAAAGCCATCAGCGATGGTCTCAGAGAAGTAATTGTTGCTGCCCATCAAAATGTGCAAATTATTTTGCTACATTATGAGTTAACGTTCTAAGATATAATATAATGCCATGACTACCTGGAGGTCCAACTGGTCCTTGTACAGGTCCTGGTCCAGGTCCTGGTCCAGGTCCAGGCATTGGTCCTGGCACGACACCCATATTTGGTGGCTGCATCATCTGGGGTGCTCCATTGACGTGCATTCCAGGCTAATCACATGACAAAGTGGAAACTCCTATCATAAACATGAAAATAAATAACTTGACCTAAACTGATGCTGCTACTCACCTCGACAAGACTAGAACAAACTGATTGTCATATTCTTTTAAGTAAAAATAGCAGGCAGAGGAGGCAGACAGAATTAAATAAATAATAATATTTATTTTTTTCCTCATATTGAAATCACATTCAGCCCACAGTGATGGAATCTGATGGCTGTCTTGCAGTGGGAGGGGATGTTACAGATGTAGGTTTGGTGTACTTGTTGCCTTGGAGGCAAATCATTGCAAAGAAGCTTAAACCTCTTCAACTCCGCAAGGACTGCTCCTACATCTTTAAATGGTGTCGCACACATGCACTACATCATCAGACTAGGCCATGTTTGGTCTTGTTGGACACAACAACAGCCTAAAGACACATAGTCCAAAATCGCGATTAGCGGTGACAAGTCATATCTTACCATTTTTTTTGACGGGAAAGTTAAAAGATATTACTGGACCTTATTAGCAACCGCTAGCAGCTGGGATCAAAACTCTCACTTTCCGTCTGTGGCTGGATTCTGGTGATGTTTTATTGTGTTTGTGTGTCAAAAAACCTCTTCAGTTATAACTATTTTGCCTGTTTTCAATGCGGTACGATGTTAAGAGCTGGCTGAGCATTGTTTGATCGCTAACAGTGGTGTTTTGAAGCCGAGAGACCATCTTACCTTTACCATGAGCAGGAAACTTGGTTTTGCAGTGTTTCTTTTCAAATGCGTTTAGCTTCTAAACTGTGTTAAAGGGTTTAGATTTGCCATCTCCACCTTTCAGAGGAGGATTCAACCTTTCAAATTATTAATGGCATATGCTAACTGACCTCCCCTCGAGCATTCTATAACTGTGTGTGACGGTGCAACATGGCAGTCTTGTTTATGCGTAATTACGCAGATTGCACAGCGATTCACAGAACAGTATTATTTACACCCAAATAACTGTTTTTTGTAATAGTTAAAAATGCCTAAAAGAAAGTCAAAATCCCATTTTCGTGTCTAGGAGGCACTAGCAAAGATTCTTCAGAGCTCTGTGAGGACCAACATTATGCCTCAGATGAAGAGGACCTTTATTATTGGCTGTAACCTAAATATCAGACTACATTACAGCCTGTTATCATTATTATTATTGCTACTACTAAATCTATTATGACCACTCATTTTTTATCATTATTGTAGTAGGCTACATATATCATTTGTCTTTTGGTGTTTGCCATTCATCTATACACCCAAATCTCAGGCATCAGTGTACAGACTGAAAAGGACAGAGCAGCGCATCCCTGATAAAGAAGAAAAGACGGTTCTACTTACAACAGGCTGGGGCTGAGACACCGGCACAGCGGGCTGTGCAGGAGGATTGACTGGCGGTGCTCCTCCTCCCTGTCCGCTGGGAATCAGAGGCTGCACTGTAGTTTGACGGTGGAGCATTTTCTGTACACGGATCAAAATGGAAAATATGTATGTCAAGAAATTTAATTTGGTTCTAAAGTGCACCATTTCATTCATATCTGATAAGATTATTTTTGACCATGTTTCAGATGAAATGTTAAGACTGGACTGGACTCTTTGTTCTCACCAGGGCTATCTCAGGGTCAACAATCCGCATGACCACCTGAGCCTGGAGCAGAGCGTAGGCCAGCTGAGGGTTCTGTAGTAGCATGTTCCTCGCCTCCTGGGGACTGTTTTGTACACACAGCTGAAGAAAGAAATCAAATTTACTCAAACCGGGGGAACAACATATTATATAAATAAAAGATAAAGCTTGAAATACAAAGCACCTTTTCAAGCAAATAGAAACTTGAGGTGCTTTCCCGAATAAAAACTCAAAATGACAATATATACAAATTAGATTACAAAAAAAATGCAAATTATAGTAAGAAAATACATAAAAGAGTACAAAACATAAATTCGAATGAAACAGAATCTTCTAAATGCATGTAAAATGATTGATGGAATAGTAATTGTAATTGGAGTATGCCTTTTATTCCTCTTTCATTCATTGTGTTCTATGGACGTGATGGCAACTGAACAGAATAAGCCCCCCTGGATCCATCCATCGCTTTTCTGGATCCATCAAGATGTAGAGCTCAGCTTCAGTTGTCTGCAGTCTGGTCAACAGTCAGTCACAGTGGCGCTGAGATTACTTAATTTCTGATTATATCTGGTCAAAGGAATCTGATGGATTGTGTTAATAAATAAGAGAGCACTTCCAAATTTCCCTCTTCTTTGGTTTTATGCAAAATAATTAGCTGCAGAAAAAGGCTTTTTTTCTTTTCTTGCAGTGTACGAGCAAAATGAACGAGACACAAAGCTTTAAAGGTGATTGAGCTGAAACATCTGCTCTCTGATTTGATATCAATATTGATATCAATATTTTCTAATTCTCCCATCCAATGTCGCCGTAATTGGTATAATGCAGCATAGGTTAAAACGCTCAGGATAAAAGTTTTAATAAGATTGCTAATGGCAGAGAAAGAAATTACAGAGTTTTGTGCGAGTTTTGGGATTAAACATGTAGAAAGATTATATTCTCTGCTACTTCCATCAAGCACCATTATGTTTAACACAACCACTGTGCACTTGCCAAGTAAACATGAAGTGTTATGTAGGTATGACATGATGTTGCCTGAATGTCTTCACTTTAAAATATTCATGAAGCCATTGTTATGGGTCTCATGTCTGAAAAAGGCTATAGTAGCTGATACAAAAAAATAAAATCAGGTATCGTCAAAGGCCCTCTGTGTCCCTCTTACCAAAAGTCAAACATTTTCCACTTCAACAGCTTTTACAGCTGTGGCTGAAGTGAGCTCATTAAAATGACATCACTATTAATCGTTACTCTGGCATCATACATACACCTCTGATCAACACTACTGCAGTGGAAGCTAGAAGAAAAATAGTCAACCCATCTTTGGATATAATCAAAAAGTTGGTCAGAAAAAGGGAGTTTAACCAGCCAGAAAGAGCTCAAGTAAATACAAACGGAAAAAAAGTGATGCAATAAACCAACTTACCTTCATCTGTTTCATGAGTTCAAACATCTGCTCAGGTGGCAGGCTGGCCACAGCTCTGCTGATGGACTCTGGAGCCTCCTCAGACGGGACACTGTCGCCATAAGGAGACTCTATAATAGGTGCTCCTGTCCCCAAACCTGTGCAAAAAACAAAAACTCAGTCCATTCTAGTATGGTGACCTAACTTGAGAAAAAAAAAAAAGAAAGAGTGAAGACTTACTTTTGAGTTCTTCCTTGTTTTTCTCACTGGCTGCATTGTCGACCCTGAGAGCCCGACCACTGAACTCTCTCCCGTTCAGGTTCCGCATGGCACTGAGGGCCGTCTCCTGGTCTTGATATTCACAGAAGCCATAACCCTTTGGCTTCCCCGTCTCTCTGTCATACACTAACCTGAGAACAGGAGAGCACATGAGATCAAGGTACTATCAGCATGAAATGCATAACCCATACGTATTCAAAATAATATTTTAAAATTGAGGGGTAATGTGTATAAATATAATGGAAATCATGTTCAGAGTATTAAATAAGAGCTTTCAAGTCTGCATAAAATAATTCATTAAATTAAGAGTGGATCACTATAATTTGAGAAGCTTATTTATTTTTGAAAATGTTAAAACAAGAACTAAAGTAAAGAGATAAGAGATACATTTCAGTTCTTGGTGTCAACTTATGGAATGAACTAAGTGATGGGAACGTTAAAAAAATAATAATAATAAAGTGCCAAGTTATTATTGATTATCATGTAAATATGTAGATATATACACTTATATGCGTCTATGTATGTAAAACTACCATATGCCAAGTAAGCGAAGTTTAATACAAACACACACACACACACACTTGCTTTTAGAGGTGTCTGAATAGGATAGGCAAAAACAAAAAACATGTGCTTCAGCCTATTCCTGTTTTAGTCATGTATTTTGGTGATTTAATATATGTTCACTTGTTCTTTTTTTTTAGTTTTTTTTTTAACGACTTGTCTTTTGGGTTGACCAAAATAAACAGTTATCTATACATTTATTATATGCAAAGTTATTTTGAGCTGGTCAGGTCTCATAAAATCAGTTTAAACTGAACTTACCTGAAGCTGACAACAAGTCCCACTTCAGAAAATATGTCTTTCAGTTGTTCCTCTGTGGCTTCATATGGAATATTTCCAACTTAAGTATAAATGAGATACAAATATGAAACGTTAAAATACATATATTAAAAACAAAGATTTGTATTAAGACAATGTTGTATCTGGAAAAACTAAAACGCGACAGCTTTAACTTTTGTTTCCTCGTCGCCCAGCTAACAGCAACACTAGCTGGCCATGTTTGATGGCAATCCTCCATCCGTCAGCGGTTAGTTTATCAGCTTATCGTAACGTCCAACCCGGTCGTGCAACCTCAGACTTACCAAACACGGATCGCAGCGACCGGTCCACGGCAGGGTCTCTGTTCGCGGCCGCGGCGGCGGCGGCTGCAGCAGCCGCGTTAGCTGCAGCTACGTTCGCCATTTTAGGGACGAGAATGAGCGTGACACCAACAGGATATCAGCGAAGAGACGACTTCCGTTTGTGGGGGTTAAAAAAAAAAAAAAAAAAAAAAAGAAAAAAAAAAAAGACCAACCCGCCCCCTTTTTTTTCACCCTCTTGACACAGTCCACCTCCCACTACGCTCGTTGCGTTTTAATTTTATTCATAATTACCCAACAACGAGGAACAGTTGCGTGGATGCGAGGAGTGCTGCAGAAAAAAAAAACGGTCAACAGAAAGTGACAGAGAACAGGTGGCGCTGTTGTCACGTCCAGACGGTTCCGTTGCATTTCAGCGCGGAGATGGAAAAAAGAGCAGAAGGTGGTTATTAAAGAAATAACCAGACTGCACGGGATTAAGTTTTCAACAGCAGAAGATTTGGTGAGTTTTTTTTTTTTTTTAAACAAGCATATTCATTTTTTAACGGTTTATATAATTACTAATTTTCGTAAAATACTGGGAATATTGAGGGTTTGTTAGTTATCGGTTGATAATAGTTAACGCCTGTAAAGTCTGAGCAACAAGATAAAGACAGGCAACAGCAAGACAGGCTGTTGTGAATAAAGATGAATTAAATAAAAACACTGAAAACTTAATGTCCACGTATGTAGTTACCATGTTATTCCATTTAAATTTGAGTTAGGGTGGCTGTTGAACCTCAATTATCAGCTATCACACACCTGTTCCCTTGCCTTGACTAATTGTATCATATTAAGGATAGGATTTGTACAATAAAAATTAAAAAATAATATAGTTATAAAATCATGATCTATTGCTTTATAAGTCTTTTTTTAATGATGAATTTAAAAAGCTACCTGATTTAAAATAATATGTATGTTTTGTGGGTTATACCTTGATTATACAATAATCAAGGTATAACCCACAGAAAAGAAACTTTAATTGGATGCTGACTGAATCTTATTGGCCATAATTAGCCTGCCCTATTATAAGGTTACAATTAATCCAAATTATTACAAATTAGGGATGGTCAATTAATTGGAAATAAAATGAAACTGACTTTCAGAACCGATAATCAATATAATCTTGCTCATGTCAGTTATTTTAGTTATTTTATGACGTAAGAACATCAGACTGAGTGAGGGCATCCATCTACTTAAGCACGAGACTCTTAGAAAAAAGTAACCGACGAGAGAGACAGAGAAAAACTTTATATACATCCAGTTATAGATGGGTGTGGACAAATTTGTTATTGTCTTTGCTGTCCACAAAAAATATATATCTTTAAAGTAACTTAGAACTGGCAAAGGTTAATGGCTTGTTAAACAAAAGTCAGACTATTATTTTTATTATTCATTCAACTAAACATTTTACATGATAAAACACCTGAAAATGGCATGGGCAAATATGACGGTAGCCTCAACATCTTGTTTTGTTGTAGTCTTTCACAGCAGTCACTAAGAAGTGATCTCTGTATCTCATAATCAACAACAGGTATTCTACCTGATCAAACTGCTGTGGCTGTCTCAGATTTGAAGGATGCCCTCTCCAAACCGTGCTTTTCAGATCTTTCCATACATGTTTGGTAGGATTAAGATAAAAGCTCATTGAGGACTACTTCAGAATAGTCCCTTTTTCAAATCAGCTCGTCTTTGGTGCTTTTAGCAGTGTGTTTTAGGTTACCCTTTTGAAGGATCCATGACCTATGACTGAGACTCAGCTTCCTTAACGCTGGGCAGTATGTTTCACTCCAGAGTTCTTCAGTCGTCTTGACACTTCACTCTGCCCAGAACAGCTTCAAGGTCCCACATACCAGATTCAGCAAAGCAACCCCAAACACAACTAAGCCCCCTCCATGATTCACAGGAGGTATGATCTTTTCTCTGAAAGAGTAATTCTTCCATACACAGTGTCCCTATGATCAACCTGGGGTTGCATTTCTGATTGCCACCACATCCTGGGTGGCTGGTTGCAGTCACACTGACCTTATACTTCATAATATTTGCAGCTGTAATCACAGAAACGTGAAACTGCATGGGGGTGGTCTTATAGACTTTCCCTTGAACATTCTTATCTATAACTTCCTTTTTGAGCTCCTCAAACAGCGGTTTCCTTTGCTCACGACAGTCAATGTTCATTTTGGTTCAAAGATAACAAGTATCATAAGACCCCAAATGCAGGTGAATTGAAAAAGAAAGGTCAAGGAGAGAAAAATGGTGTTCAAGAAGGACAAGGTTTAATTAATTTTTTCCCTGGATCACCATGGGGAGTATGAGATCACTACGATGCAAAATGAACAACCTCACACACCAGTGGGGAGACAGTGGGAGGATGTGGAATACAGCATAATGTCTTTTTTTTTATTTTGTTGCTGAACAGGAACATGTCTTGGATGCGAGCATCTCTGTAAACAGATTTTAGACAGTATTTGCACACAGGACCCCAAACTGAACAGTCGAGGTGGGGTAAGAGGGGTCGTGGTGCTTGTTGAAGGTCCTGGACATGTTGCCAGACTCTACTAAGGGATGGTTCAGGGTCATCTGGGCCAGCCCTAACAATAAGCTTTATCAAAAAAGTAAAGTTTCAAACCTTACCTTAAAAGAAGGAAGTATGTTTTCTCAGTGTAACTACTAATGTGACAACAAATGAACAGAGCCAAAACAAACTCCTAATAATGATCTCAATTACAACCAGCTTGAGATAAATATCAGGCTTTTTTTCAGAAAACCAATGAGAGCTTTACATGCCTCAAGAATGTGCTTTATTAAGTGCCAGTTTAAAATATGACATGGATCAACCAGGCTCCCAGTATACCCTTGTGCCAATCTATCCATTATTGGTGCAGCTCCCTGAGCCGCTGAGTCACGTCTCCTGCAGCTGAGTAGAACCACACCCCGCCACCACAACCCTCATTTTTCAATTCTGTCTTAAGACGGACGTTTAGATTTTTGTGTTATTTTTTTCTGAGACTTGTGTGGAATCATGTTTTTTTGTTGTTGTGTTTTAAATGGCTTAGTTGAGTTAAATGACTTCATAAGAATCAACTTGTTTTGAACATCTATAATCTTAACTTAGTATTTTTTTTATTTTTTTTTATTGGTTAGTCTGTTTTGGCTTTTATTTTCAGATCTGGTAGATCTGTAGGCCTTTGATAACAAGCTTTTAGAGGCAACAGTTGAAGATGAATGATAAGGTTTACTTTTATTTGGTGTCTTTTTCAGTCGGGCTCTTGTTTACTCGTATTTATTTTCTTGAGTCTTAGTTGTCTGTCATGATTCCCAGTTCTGTGAGCTAGCTTCATTGTTACTGATGTGTGACATAGTGCTGTAAAACAATACACATTTGTCCCCAAGAGACGACCAGGATGGGAGTCTGAAGTTGTTTGGGCTGTTTTTTGCTAATAGCATATGGGCAGAGCATGAAAAACATAAGATAAACCAGTTGTATAAAAATATAAAGATTTAAAGAGAGCTGAATGTAAACTGAATGTTAATACTGCTCTGTGTATAGACATCTATTGAGTGCACTATTGTTGTTCTAAGAAAGATATTTTTCTGCCTGAGATATTATACTGTTGTCTCTTGTCAGACGGTCATCACAATTTTTCTACTAATTAGAAGAATTCAGGTTTCAAAAGATTGAACAAAAAACACATGGTTCCACTGGGGCTCGAACCCAGGACCTTCTGCGTGTAAAGCAGACGTGATAACCGCTACACTATGGAACCGTTGCTCCGGTGCCCGCGCAGAGTCTCTCTTCATACTCGCATGCGGAAGTATTCCCGCTGAATTTTCCGTGGAACGATCGTAATGTTGCATGAAAGGATGACGGCTCTGAAAGTCCTGTGACATTCACCACTGTGCTCTGTTCCGGCCCCTGTCCTTCGCTGCGGACTGCGGAGTGTCTCTGTTCTGTAGTCCCCCAGAAAACCCCGACAGGATATTAACCCAGCCCTGAGTTCGCCAGTGTTTATATGAAGGAGAGATTTGAGCCCTCGTGAGACGGGTTGCTTTTGTAGCCGATTACACATTATGGCAGCCGCCATCCGGCAGCCAAACTGCAGCCTGTGAACTGAAGCAGTCCACTTGGCGGATCGCCTTCGTCTGTCCTTCCTCCAGCCTGCCTCCAGCATGGCTCTAACTAACAGCATAACAAATCAGGATTTGCATTTGTGCGCTGCAAAGGTTATTTTTCATTTCCAGGTGACATGGATGAGGTACGCATATGTTCAAACTTGTAATTTAAAATCTGAAAAGACGCCGTCTGGACCGTTTGACCAGCTTGTTTTCCACTGTCAAAATGACGTGTTGGAAGATCAAAGCTCTTTTGAGAGCTGCACAGACATTAAAGTTTACCATGATCGTCTTTTTCAGAAAAAGATCCCTACTTACTCTGAAGCCTTCAGTGCGTAATAAGAAATAATTAGTGTGTGGGCTGTAATTTAGGCAACTAAAGTATGTATTGTTTATATTTTATATTTCACAGCAGATACACTTGGAAGGTTTTAAATATTACGTGCAGCTGCTTGTGTGACATCTAGAGAAGCAAATAACAATAGAACTGAGACTCTTAAACATGTTACTAAAACTTTTACTATAAAACATTCAATTCAGATTCAGTTTAGAATATTTTATTAATCCCCAAAGAGAAATTCAGTTGTTGCAGTAGTTGTTAGGATTTGAGTCTCTTCAAAGATTCATTGTAGATGGTTCTAGCTGTGGGCAGGAAGGATCTCCTGGACCAGTTTCTGTTGCAGCGGCTCCGAAGAGGCCTCTGACTGAAGATGCCGTTCTTGAATCACTGTGTTGTGAAGATGATGTTCAGGGCTGTATATGATATGTTTTACATATTATTCTCCTTTGCACAATCAGCTCCAGAGGCTCCAGAACAGAGCCAGTCGTCTTCATGAATTTGTTTAGTTTCCTTAAGTTGCTGGTTCTGATGCTGCTCCCCCAACAGATGACAGCAGATAAGATTGTACTCTCCCCAATATACTTATAGATTATATGCAACATCTTGCTGCAAAAACTGAAGGAGCTAAGCTTCCTTCAGAAGTAAAGTCTCTTTTGTCCCTTCTTAAAAACAAAACCTGTATTGCACCTCCAGTCCAGTCTGTTGTCCAAGTGAACACAGAGGTATTTATACTCTTCCACCACTTCTACTTCTTCTCCCATGATGGAAATACTGCTTGACATAAACCTGGCTCTCCTAAAATCCACAATCATCTCCTTTGATTTGTTAACATTTAACATGAGATGATTGTTCCCACACCAATGGTCCACCAGTTCTCTGTCCTCAGGCTCTTGTCCATCACTGATACACCCCAGATCTGAATATTTCTGTAGATGACAGGACTCTGACTTGTCCTGGAAGTCTGTTGTGTACAGAGTGAAGAGGAATGGTGAGAGTACAGTCCCCTGTGGTGCTCCTGTGCTGCTGACCACCTGCTTAGACACACGACCATTCAGTCTCACAAACTGTGGTCTGTTTCTCAGGTGTTCAGTTATCCAGGTGATTGTGGACACATCAACTTGTGTGTTCTGGAGTTGCTTACGTATTAAACAGGAGTTGCTTACACTGGATGGTGTTAAATGCACTGGAGAAATCAAAAAACATGAACCTCACAGTGCTCACTGGGTTGTCCAGGTATCTGGGATCATTGAAGCAGGTGTACAATGTTCTTCAACTCCAACCCCACAACGATAAACAAACTGCAGTGGGTCCTGGAAGGTGCTTGTTTGCTCACTCAGGCGGACCAATAAAAGTCTTTCCAAGACTTTCATGATGTGGGATGTTAGAGTTACAGTTCTGGGTGAGACCTTTTTGGTACTGGAACAACACAGGATGTCTTCCACAGTACCAAAACCTTCTCCTTGTTCAGACTGAGGTTGAAGAGATGCTATAAAATACCACATAGCTGGTCGGCAGACGTTTTCAGGACTCTGGTGGTCTGGACTTGCAGCCTCGTTCCTGTTCAGTCTCTTCAGCTGCCTCTTCACCTGACTGCTCCACAGAGACTGTCAAGTGGGAGGGGGATGTGGAGAGGGGTCCAGAATCCAGCGTCAAGGGAGGGTGGGAGGTCAGTTTGGCTAGGGGAGGAGGATGCTGAGCTTGTTCCTGGACTGCTTAAGAATGTGTTTAGTTCATTTGCTCTGTCCAGACGTCCATCTATCTGATCCTCCATGTGCTTTAAGCCTGTGATCTTCTCCATCAATGACCACACATCTCTGATGTTTTACTGGTGGAGCTTTTTCTCCAGCTTTTGTCATGTACACCTCCTTGTTCTCTCTGAGTTCTTTTTCTACTAATCTCAACAATTCCCTGTCTCCCTCACTGAGGGCTCTTTTGTCTTAATGAGAAGCTCTAACAGATCACTGGTGATCCAGGGTTTATTATTAAGAAAGCACTTCACTTCTCTGGTGTGGATGGTGCTGTCCACACAGAAGTTTAGTCACTAACTCAGATCTGGTATTGTCTCCATGCGGCTCACAGACTGCATCCCAGTCTGTAGCCACAAAACATGGCTGCAGAGTTTCTTTAGGTTTCTTCAGAAAAGTTTGATTTATCAGCTATTGCCATTAGTGGCCAAGAAACTGGGCAGGGCAAATGGCAAGCCCATCGTTGTGGTTATGTCCCCCTGGTTGCCCTGATGGACGACCAAGTCAAGGAGGCACAGAAACTCAGAGTGTGTGCTGCACACTTTGGCACAGTGACATAATGGATGGGAAATTCAGACAGTGTTTACAGCGGGCGACTTGGTGACTGTGCCGGCACATAACATATGTCATTGCCAAACATTAGTGATTGGTTTACGGGTACACCGGTGACTTTAAACTTCAGACAAGTGCCCACCCATCAGGAACTAAATGTTTGCCAATTGAGGCAGACTCTTTGCATGAATGAAATGAAGTGAAAGAGTCTGGTGAGGACCAGGCTAGCAAAAGACCAGATTATGATCAAAACACCAGCCCCATCTCATCTGTTTGTAGCAGTACACGTTCACCTATCTCAAAAGAACAAATTCCTTTCTCCTCAGTCCTGCATTGCTGTCTGCTGTGTGTCAGTTATGTCTCTGACAATTTCTGCTGTGGTCACTGCAACACCATCCAAAATTATATTTTCCTTTTTTTTTTTAAGATTTTGTTGGCTGTAGTGGATAGAAACATGAAGGTAGGGCAGAGACAGAGGGGAGGACATGCAATAAATGGTCACGAGCCAGGAGTCAAACTCACGACCTGCGACATGAGGACCGCAGCTTTGTACATGGGCCCACCTGCTTCAAACACAGGGCTACGCAGCAGCCCCAAATCTGAATTTCTAAGCAGTCACAGCTCGTTGGCTACATTGTGCTTGAGATGCTCTGAATGTGCATGCAAAGAGATAGTGGGATTAGAGTGGATTCATCACTGATTGATGATCACATTGAAGATCCTCCATCAAATGACGGGATTCAGTCAGAAAAATCAGTCAGGTCATAGGCTGATAACAATTCATCCTTTTGCTCGTCTCTTGAAAATGCTCATATTCAGTTTTCACCATGCCCAGAGCAGCTAATCAGGAGGACCGGGACAATTCCTGGTGGGCCGGTGTTCTCTCTTTTTTTTGTCATGGCAGTGGGTTGATTATGGACACTTTTTTTTACCACTATTCCTGAGCGGCCGCCTCCACCTCCACAGGCAGCTATTGTTTTGTTTTATTGTTGTTTTTTTTGCAGACGCACCCTGACGTAACACGTGAGTGCAGACGGTCAGTGGTGTTTGAAAGATGGGCAGGAGAAAGATAAAGGTTGGTGCGGAAAAGCTGTGGAAACAGATGCAGCTAAATGTGCCAAAATTGGCAACTTTTTAACTAAAACAAGCTTGCGGTTTGTAACTTCAGATGAGGTCGATGAGATAATTAAGGCAAGATGTTGAACCATTCCTGCAAACCACGATCCAAGTTAGTTAATCATCAAGTCAATGTATTGTGTGGTGTTGTGGCATATAACGTAATGTTATATAATTTAAATAATAGAATGATGCGATGCCACATAACTGGGAAGCTTTGTCTTGTAGCCTCTCAGAGTCAGAATCAAGATCCAGCACTAAGTACCAACCATAAACCCACAAGTCCAGAGTGGGCAGGTAGGGTTACTCAATGAGTGAATATTATTAGAATCAATATAATGAAGAGTAGTATAATGGTGTAGACCTGCTCTATATGGAAGGTGCTCTGAGATGCTAGATGATCCAACACTAAACATTAATGAAACTGACCTGAACTGATCAGAAGGCTTTGTAAAAAGAGGAGATTTGTGCTGAGAATTATGACCATTTTCAAAATGTGATTTCGTGTCACAAGCGGAGCCAGGAGCCAGTAGTGTTGAGGGGATCGCTCCTGTCCGTGTGGAAGGAACAGGTGAGCTGTGAACAAGCAAACATTAGTTCCAGTATAACCACTTTCTATGCCCAAACGATTTGTATCATTTAGAGTAAGATTGTAAATACACAAAGCCCACAATTGAAAGAGAATAGGATGAAAGTTTCGGAAATAAACCTGCATATTTTTCCATTGACAGTATCTTAATTGATTAAGTCAAAATGTCTTTTCCATCTCAAATGTGCTGAAGCTTTACAGATTATTATTTTTATTGTGATACAGGTGCAGGTGAGTCTAGGGAACCTGGATGAAGTGTGAAAGAGAGAGCAGAGTCTACTCAGGACTGATTACTGAGGCAGCACCTCAGCTGCAGAACCCTGAACCACCACCTAGGAATTAGACAGATGAAGATGAGTTTTTTGATAGTTTTCATTACTCTGTTCGCCCTCAGTCACAGGATATATATACATTTTTTTCTTATCACCCTCATCAATACCCTGACTCGCACTGAATTGAAATATTTTAGAAAAATATGCTGAATTACAAGACTTTACAGAACAGTGCGCTATTGCAGAAACATAAACATAAGCTTATAATTACATGATTTTAATAATAGGCTGTGATCTAAAGTGGACTGGTCTGAGGCATGAGACTCCAGGGCTGAAAATGAGTCCCACTCCGGCCCTGGTTTTCAGCGTCCCTGACTCTCGCGTCTGTAGGTGGTAATGACTGAAGGGCAGCACGGCTTTACTCAGATACATGGTGGTGACAGCTGCATCTGTTTATCGTATGAGGTACAATAGCACACCTTGAAAGCCAGCCAGAGCCAGAATTCTGACTGATCCAGGTTTTTTCACAGCAGGTGACAATTAATAGATAAGAATGAGGGCAGAATCAAAATTCAAGACATGCTTCATCTATTCCACAGTGTCTGAATTTGTCAGACCTGAATGTATGTTAATGTAGCCTAGTCTCATGTGGAAAATGAAGCAAGCATACATATTAAATAAGAATTGATAAGAGAACATATGATTATTTAATTTTAAATTAGCATGTAAAAGTCTGGGCACACTTGTCAAACATTTCTGTACTGTAGATAAATAAATGAAAGATGGCCTGATTCCCAAAAGGAATAAAGTTAATGATGAAGTGTTTCTTTAAACTTTTAAACAAGATCACTTTCATATTTTCATCTTTTATACTTTAAAATATTCCTGAATAATTCAAAAAGAGAAGCAAAATGTATGGTTGGCACCCACTTTGACAAATATAATAGTTTTGTGGACAGTCTTTCACCTCATTTTTGGGGACTTTTTCATTTTTTTTGTGCAAAAGCTTGGTGAAATTCTTGGACTGGCTAGCAGGCTCTGATCTTAATACTTATTCGCAGAATTTTGATTATTCTTATGGGTCACAGGACTTTCAAGTTGTCTATTGCAGAGTTTGATTAACTTGGACTTGTTTCCAAAATGTTAATTTCCAGACTTCCAATGCTACATTTGTGAGGATGCAGTCAAACAGGCATTGATTTTTCTTTCTAACAATCCTATGAGCTAATGTCTGTTCTAAATTGCCCTCTCGCAAATCTCTGCTCACGCTTGACACTGTCAGCACAGTCGCTCAATATAGCACAGAATTATGTGTTTCATTAGTTTGATGTAGCACTGTCAAACTACTAACAGTGTCACATCTGACATTGTCCAATGGCGTGTCAGACCAGGTTTGCTACCGGACAGTTTAAAAAAAAAAAATCTCTGGCTTAGATTAGCCTAGGATGATGCTTCTAGAAAGTGATCAGCAATGCTTCTTGTGAATGTTTTTCGTTTACCGTGAGCAGAGAGCAGATGACTACTTTTTTTTTTAATAGCACAGAAGAGACCTTTCTTTGCTCAGTTAGATGTATTCTTTTCTCAGAAAAGAAAATATTTTCAACATGTAATCTTATAAAATACATTTCTTATTTGCTCATAAGTTCAGTTGCTCACTCGGGATTTAGGAAAAGACATTATGTAACAAACCTCAACTGAACCTCCACTTTTCCACTTATTAACTTCCATTACAAACTGAGAAAAGGGCTTATATAAAACTTGTGTTTTGTTATTTTAATTTTAAGAGTTGGGTTTTATTTTGCATGTTGCTTCTTTTCTTTCTTAAATTGCATGAAATACAAATACAAATAATCTAGTCAATTGTATGAAGTACGAACAATCTAGTCATAATCTAGCCATGACTGGATTATTTGTGTTTCATAGAATTTTAGAAAGAAAAGCTAGAAGGTTCCTGGTTTGAATCCCAGCTGGAGCCGTTACGAGTGGAGTTTGTAGGTTTGCAATGTGCTCGTGTGGGTTTTCTCTCGGTACTCCAGACTCTTCTTACAGTCCAAAGTGTGCATCTTGGGCTAATTGGCGGTTCTAATCTGAGGTGTGAATGGCTGTGGTTATTTGTTTACATATGGTCCTGAATATAAAGAAGCAACTATGCATAGCAGGATGGATTCACAAATAATATAAACGTCATATTTTAAAGGATACTTTGGTTTAAACTTTATGCCTTTTTGAGATAAATTCATCCTCTTCTCATTTCAGTATTTGCAGCAAAGAGAAAGAAAGCATTATGGAGGACCCAAACTTTTGGGGCTTTGTCACGGTAAAGAGTAGAGACACATGTTTCTTTGTCACCGTTAATCTGATGACTTTTTTCTTTTCTTTTTTTTACATTTGGTCATCTGCTCCATAAAATATCACATAACATTATGTGGCATTTTGCATATCAAGAATGCCACATGCCCAACAATATTCTCAAGAAAAGATTTCAAATCTCAATTTTTTTTTCTTCCCAGTTGAATAAATAATAACAGACACATATACATAGAAATAATGACACATATATACGTGTGTGTGTGTGTATATATACATATTTTTTAAGCTTCTTTTTTTTCTCTTTACAGCAGACTAAAACCTCAAAATATATGTTTCTAGAGGCATTATATGACTGTGCAGTATTTACAGTGTTAACATGGCATGCCATTTGGCTGTACTCATTTTAATGTCCATCTTCTTGGATTCCAGTGGGTCTAAGAGTCAATACTGACAGTGCATTGTCTTTGCTGTTATTGTCATCTAGTATTCACATACCAAGTATCTATCTTGCACTCTGTCTTAGGTCCCATCTATATCCTCTTTCTTTTATCACCTGTTTGTTTCAGACTATGGACCAACACTTGAAATGAACTAAGATATCAGAATTTAACAACAACCTTTCTTCTGCCACTCTGAGGTGTCAATCAACTAGCTGTTCATCTTAATTTTATGTACCAGTGTATTCAGTTACCCTCATCTCTGAAACTCCTCATCACAGGGATACATGGACAATGACGGAACAGAAAGCGCTTATCATCCCGGTGTTTGCTCTTAAGCAAAAATGACAAGGCAGTTAACTGAAACAACTGGTACATAAA
>JBAMYA010000002.1:4225487-4242268 GCA_037176975.1 Arrhamphus sclerolepis | reverse complement strand
ATGACAAGGCAGTTAACTGAAACAACTGGCCGGAGAAAAAATGTATGGAAATTGTTAAATATTCCGAAGGCATCAGCTCTTTGCCAAGAACAAAAGATGATTGCAGATCCAGGCCAGTAAAAGGGTAGAATAGAGATGCACAGGTTTCAGAGATTGTGAAGGCTCAGCATTGACCACTTTGAGTAAAAATTCAAACCTCTGATCATGATGCATTAATCTTTCCATTTATATTAATCTTGTACATACACATAGGACATGATTATACTCACCTAAGGAGTTTGTACGCACAGATGTTATAAACTGTATTAACGCTGGGCTTCTCATCATCATATGTAAACTTATTTGAAAAAGTTACTCCCTCTTTTAATCATGTTTTATCTTCTGTAAAAACAATGAAAGACATCTAATGCAATGATTCTTAGTGTTAGGCAAATACAACCTCAGAAGAACAACAACATATATAATTTTCTACATTGAGCCATTATTCGACAAAATAGAAGCCAAAAAGACTAAATTATGTTGGCAATTCTGAGTACCCCATTATAGCTTCAATAGGATTTAAGAGGGTAAGTTGCAGCCAGGTGCTGCTAATCATTAGCCCTCGGTGAACTGATCATCAGCAGGTGTTCAGAGCTCTATAAAGCAGACTATTTGGCAGTTTGCTGGTCTGGAGGATTCAGATGTGTTTAACACAGTGCCTACAGTGAAGAAATGGTCTTCGAGAAGCAATTGATGCTGTTTTACATCAATCTGGAGGGGGTTATAAAACAATTCGAAATTCATTGTTCTACAGTGAAAGAGTATTCACAAGCGAAAAGCATTCAAGACAGTTACCAGTGTTCCCAAAAGTAGACATCCCAGTAAATGTACCCCAAAGTCAGACCATGCAAGCCATTTTGCTTTTCCCCTCATGTAGAATTAGTATCTTCCATCTTCTCTGTGCAGAGAGAGACCTTTCATCCGCTTTAGCCACCTCACATCAGCCATGAAGGGTTAGATGTGTAGCTTCTTTGGTATGGAGCTATGTGATAAAAGCTTTTCAGCATTGCAGTCGTACACCATGGTTGTTTAAAGGTAAAAAAAAATGATGTCACATGAATGATCTGTATCTCTTGTTTTGGCTTGCCGCCTTCTTAACCAGATGTAGTCGTGTCTAGCCTAGAAATCTAGATGTACCACCAGCGAATTTACATTTGCTCTGCAGGTCTGTCGAGCTACCGTCCTCTGAAGCTCATTAAAAATTGTCCTAAACATCTTGGGGAGCCAATCAGATCAGTCTATCTCTGAGAGAGTTTACTGCGATGACAACAGAGCTGCAACGTTCTAGTCTGGACGGTAAACACATAAGATGGCTGCAGCAAAGGAACCGCAATCATTCAAACCAACTTTCTGTAACAATGTCTTAGGGATTGTGATGGATGAGGCCCATCTCATTTACAAATGGTAAGAGAGATGTGGTACACTTGCCCTAACAATAAAGTCTCTTTTCTCCACTATGCTCTCATGGTGACTTATGTCCCCTAAATAAAACACTTTGTTGCTGTGATTGGTTGTAGCGCTGACCAACTGCATGCAGAGGCAGTTTGAAAACAGCCGTTGGTGACACCTTCTGGTTGGGGAAGCCCTATGTTTTCAGACCCTACAGACCAGCTACATTTAAAGCAACACACCTGAATTTGAAACCCTTCCTCAAAAATATTTTTTAAAATCATCTTAGTGGTAGTTTAACTTATAAGAAGACAAATTGCACCTCCACCACAGCCTGAGTGTGTGTGCTTCCAGCCGCATAACTAAGTAAGATTGCAGCAACGGCTCAATTCAGGTACTTGCTGCCAATCAAAGTGTACAGTCATGGACGAAAGTATTGGCACCCCTGAAAGTTTTCCAGAAAATACACCATCTCTCCCAGGAACTGTTGCAATTACAAATGTTTTTGGAATACACGTTTATTTCCTTCATGTACATCGGAAAAACACAAAAAAGCAGAAGAAAAAAGCCAAAACAGACATTTTACACAAAACTGAAAAAATGGGCCTGACAAAATGATTGGATCCCTGTTAAAACTGTGGATAAATCATTTTATTTCAAGCATGTGATGCTCATTTAAACTCACCCATGGCAAGTAACATGCAGGCAATATAGAAATCACACCTGAAGCCAGCTGGAAAGTGTAAAAGTTGAGCCAACCTTTGCGTTGTGTGCCTGTGTGTGTCACACCAAGCACGGAAAAGAGAAGAGCCAAGAATTGTCTGAGGGCTTAAGAAGCAAAATTGAGGAAAAATATGAACAATCTCAAGGCTACAAGACCATGTTCAAAGAGCTTGAAGTTCCTTTGTCTACTGTGTGTAATATAATCAAGAAGTTTATACCCCATAGAGCTAGGGCTGGGGCGGTTAGCATTCTTTTCAAAACTGCAGTAAAAAAGCAAGAAATGACTACAATTACATAGTAATCCACCCCTTCCTCCCCACACCACCTCGCCCAATGCAGAAAACATCAACAATGCACATTAAGACTCTAATACAAAAGACCTAACTTCTTAATTGTTACCCTTAGCAAAAGCCTCTGGCAAGCTCATCAGTCCTCTCTCACCTGAGGTGGAGGGTTGATTTGCAGGTTGTTCCAAGGGCTGCGAATGTTGCCAGGTGATGAATGCGCATATGCGTTCGCAAGTTTGTAGTGTTTGAGACCAGCACAGTTTTGTGACACAACCTGTAAATAGACCCATCTAAACATTGAGCCAACATAATATTCATCCACATGTGAGAATGTTGTTAATGCACGTGACATTAAAGAGGTCCTTCTGTTTAGGCCTTGTGATGTGCCTGATTGCTTGTATTAAATGTATCTGAGTAAGCTTCAATCCTTCTGGGATAACGTTTTGTGGACAGATGAGACTAAGGTAGAACTTTTTGGAAAAGCACATCATTCTGCTGTTTACGGAAAACAGAATGAGGCCTACAACGAAAAGAACACAGTACAGTCAAACATGGTGGAGGTTCAAAAATGTTTTTGGGTTGTTTTGCTGCCTCTGAAATGGGTACATTGCTCATGTGCAAGGAATCATGAAATCTAGAGACTATCAAACGATTTTGGGCCGCAGTGTCGGGCCTAGTGTCAGAAAGCTGGGTCTGTGTAAGGGGTCATGGGTGTTCCAGCAGGACCATGACCCGAAACATACCTCAAAAAGCACTAAGAAATGGTTGGAGACAAAGTGCTGGAGAGTTCTGAAGTGGCTAGCAATGAGTCTGGATCTCAATCCCATATAACACCTAGAGCAAGATAGAAAAATTGCTGTTGCAAGAAGGCATCCTTTAAATCTGAGAGACCTGGGGTCTCATTTAGAAAACATTGCGTAGGATCTATACTAAAAGTGTGCTGGTGTGTATATGTCCAAAAGTCAAAAATGCCGTACTCCCAAAAAAATTCCTGATTCATAAAACCCTACGTATGCACACCAGGAAGCAATTTCCCTTTATAGATCACAGCTGCACCTCAATGCTTGTGTACAAGGTTCCTCCTCCTTTCCTGCCCTCTACACGCCCACATTCAACCATAAATGGTCAATGCAAAGCACCTCGAGAATCTCAATGTGTATTTAAATGAGCCAGCTGATCAATGTTATTGGTCAACAGTGGACACCATGCAACCACGCCCAAGTGCGTGGAGCGTCTGGAGGAGGAAGGGTGCTGACGAATGCTGTTCTGCTAAATCAGAGAGAAACAACTGATGAATTGAAAGAAATTAGAACAGTTCTGAGTAAATTGTGTGGCGTTATGTCTGATATATCAAACACATTAAATAAAACTTGTTAAAGAGTGAACCTTATTGCTGTCTTAAACGTCACATGACATCCTTACAGAGACGTGCTCCATAGTGGAATTCTTCCTGATTCCCCAGGGGTCTCATTTATAAAACATTGCAAAGGATTTAACCGGATATTGCTGTGAACTGCCTTTTAAAGTTGGCCTGTTCTCCCACAGCGTAAAAAATCTGATCTATCGACTGATCGTAATAACCACGCCATCCAGGAGGCAGGCATTATTGCGCTTAGCACTATGGATAATTTCTCAGACCGGCAGGTCAGTCTCTCCAGTACTGGACTCAGTTCTGCTCATAGATCCAATTGGATCTAAAGCTCTAGGGAGTCTAAATCAGCATATTAGCCAGTCATCATCATGGGCCAGGTGAGCTTGGTGATCCAGAAAAACGCATTCCTTCCTATTGCTCCCATTTTCATGGTCTTCTAGTAGTGCCAATGCATCCATCGCAAAGCATTACGCACAAGTATCACCATGGTATTTAAATGTTTACAGCAATCAGTCTGATTGCCTCACACCTTGTTACAATTTATGTGTTAATCTATGTTACACATCACCCTGGTGATCATCAGGGAGAGGAATGTGACAGTGAGAAAACTTTAATGAAATGTAGTGCGGACTTTGATTCAATGTATAAGTTGGCTTATAGGCCTTATTTTTATTTATTTGAAAGGTCCTTAAGGCTCACCAGCACAACCATAATTAACACTGTGGTTTGTACTGCTGACGCTAAAGTTGATCTATGATTACAGTTTGATATGGAGTGAAATTAAATGTCTGAGAGGAATCATGACACAGTGTAGCTTCAATTCCTCACCTCATCATCTGCGTCGCCAGTTTCCCATCTTCAAAATCCACTTACTAATGGGTCAGAGTTTGCATGACGGGCTGCACATTCTTCCGTCAAGTTGTTTTTTTTGTACAACCTTTGCGTGGAAAGTGGCATACGTAAGTTTCAAGCCCCATTTTGTGTGTACGCAACAGTTGTAAATGAAACCCCTGGAGCAGTTTGCAAAAGAAGAGTGGTCCAAAATTCCAGTTGTGAGGTGCAAGAAGCTTGTTGATGGTTATAGAAAACAACTGTTACAGTTTTGTTTTGTTTTTTCAAATGGTTTGCAGCCAAGTATTAAATTGAGGGTGCCAACAGTTTTATCCAGCACATTTTTTAAGTTTTTGTAAAATGATGTCAATTTTGGCTTTTTTCTTCTACCTTTTTGTGCTTTTCCAATGAACATAAAGAAAATTGTAATTGCAACAATTCCGGCGAAAAATGGCGTATTTTGTGGAAAAATTATTTTATCTTTGACTTTACAACTACAGTACTCGTCAGTGTCTGTTATGTGAAGTTAACATACATTATCACTATGAACGTCATGGCAGAGCCAGCGAAGGAAGTGAAGAGTGTTATTTCAGAAAAGACAAATAAAAGAGAGAGTGAGAGTGCAAGCTCCCATACAAGAGTCAATATTGGACCACTGGTGTGAGCTGAGAAGTACAGGGCTGTAAGTCAGATGGGGTCCTAGCCTTGCTGCTATTGGATTAGTAAGTCATATTTTTTTACCTTCTACATCCCATGCGTTTCAGTTTGGTTGATATTCTGTACTATTAAAGTTCTTTGTTTGCTCACTGGCTCATAGTTTATTTCATATTAGAAGCCAGGAGATAAGGCAATGTGGCTTCAATAACAGCAATGTCTACAACGGTGCTAACAGACAATTGTGTGTTGTTGCTTCAAAAGCACTGGCTCAGGCCAGCTCGGTTACAAGCAATCATCACTGCCATCCACAGCCACACAAATGCAGTCATCCCCATCCCCATGTATGATTTCATTGGCTAGGCTCTAGCTACCTAACGAGAACCTGATTGGCTGATGCATGTGCTGAAAGTTGAAAATTTCTCAACTTTTGACTGAAGCATGCACGAAGCATGCGCGCAACCCATAATTCATTTAAGCAACTGATGACATCATCCCATTCAAATTTTATGGTGACCATGGCAGATGTTGCACACATTGCAATCATGTGAATGCACCTTAGAAACAAATAGCATGTTACAGGAAGTTGTCAAAATAAAAGACCCAAAGTGCAAAAATAGTTACTACAAAATAAAAGCCCTCATGAATTGGTTATCTTTAAAACACTCTTTTAAGCATCATTTACATCAGCCTCACTGAAATGCTGTAGTGAGACCTTTAGAAAGATGTGTTTCAACAAATGTCAAAAACCTCAATTACCTGAAGCAACACTGTAATGTAAGTCATATAGGAAACAATTCATTCGAGACATTGATACCAAAGATAATATACTCTTATAAGATGTACTGTATAAGCTATTGAATCATGGGGGTCCTTAGGATTGCCCCCATGCTTAAGTTTAGGAAGGAAAAAAATAGTCACATGGTGAAAACGTTATATGTTGTTGCTGTAAGGTTGTATTTGATCAGATGATTTTTATTATGTTTTAATACAAAATAATTTAACAAATAAACATGGGATTAGTATAAGGGGTGCAAACATCTTCACGACTGTATTTCAGACCATGCAGTTATTAACTTGAAAGTGTTTTAACCATTTGTTGTTAGTAAGAATTGGAATCTGATAATGTCTCTGTTTATTTGATAGCAAATTTATTGTTATGATCAACATTGTCCAAATCAACAACATAATTGACAGCTAGCTTAGTCTGTATGTTCATAGGTTGAAAAAGTGGCCCTGTTCTAAATGTTACTTATACTACCAAGGTCAAAAGAACCATTTAGATCATTCAAATGTTGTGTGCTTACATTTTTCACAAGTGTATTTTAAAACTCTCATCCATGAAATTGCATTTTATGATTGAGTTATTTCATTGCTGTGTGAACAAGAATTTACAGATGAAGAAAATATGTTCATTTAAGAAATGTATTACAAGTTGATGCCAACTGCAGTTTCACTCCCTGAATGTCACTGTGAGCAAGCAACAAACTCGCTTGTGTCAAGAGTATAAATATAGTTTTGATACCCTAATTAAAAGAAAGGAAAAAAATCCATTTGAAGATTATAGCTGTAGTGTCTCACTTAGGTCAACCATCAGTTTCCATGGACGTGCATTTGTCAGTAGAAAGTAGTGTTACCAATGACAGTTTCTCAAAGCAAAGTCTGTAGATTATCCTTAGTGATTAGAATAATGTTTCTAGAAGTTAATCTTGTCATGTGTTGTTTTTTTTTTCTTAATGACAGTTTGTCATGATCTTAATTAACTTTATCTTATTGGAATGACAATAGAAAAATCTGACTCAGACATCTCAAACTTGGCAGTTTGGCTTCATGGCATTCCATCTAATCATCACACTACTCTTGGTGTATTTTGCTTATGTCCTCACATTTAACACTTTTTGTACATGATGTTATGGTGTGAAATTGGAACATGAATTAGTCTGGGTGAGGGATGGCTTGATTTTCCTCAGGCTGCATGCTGTTATATAAAATGGCTTAAAAGCATGTTATAGTACATAGTGGAAACATGCAGTATCACTATGGTGTTGTCATTCACAACGAGAACATAAAATTATAGCTATTGCTGCATTACAGGCAATTGTATACATTGGTAATACATAAAGATTTAAACAATTGAATTAAAAGAAGTTAAGTGACCAAGTTCTGTCCATTCCCTTGTTACTTCAAGACAAACGAAGCAGATAAAAGGTCTGGAGTTGATATGAGATATTGATTTGGCATTTGTCAACTGCTTGATTGGAGCTACCAATATGAAGTACGATGAGAACTGAATGAAAGTGAAGCAGGCCATTATAATGTCAAAAAATAACATACACGTGTATGGGATGGAAAAAATGTTTGGTGTGGCCAGATCAGCACTTTGGTACATTCTGGTGAATTCAACAATATCAAAAGGCTCAGTAGACCACAAAACACATTTAAAACATCTACAGAAGTCAAAAATACTCTGGAGAATGTAAATGCATCATTGTCAAAATCAACAATCAAGAGATGCTTCATGAAAGTAAATAGAGGGTTTACAAGGTGCAAATCACTGGTAACTTTGGAGAACAGAAAAGTCAGATTAGATTGTCAGAAAACTTTTTTTTTTAAACTCTCCCATATTCTGTAATCAGATTCTTTAAACATATGAAACAAAGTTAAACTTCTATCAGAATGATGGGAAGAAAAATGAACAGAAAAGGAAAGAGACAGCTCAAGATGCAGCATATACCTCATCATGTGTCACACATGGTGGAGGCAGTATTGTGGCATGGGGCATGGCTGTCAACATCCACACTGGTGTTTATTGATTATGTGACTGCTGACAGTAGTGATATTAATTTTGAGATGCATAAAGCTATCACCCTGCTCACATTCAGCCAAACGCTACAAAACGCTACAAAACGTTAAGACTGCACTTCACATACTGAACATACTGCAAAAGCATCTTTAGCACCTTTAGAAAGAAAGAAATGGGATTTTCCCACAAACAGGCAGCAACTGAAGGCAGCTGTAGTGATGGCCTGAAAAAGACTCTCCAGGGAGGAAACTCCATTTTTGTTGATGTCCGTGGACTCCAGAATTCAGGAAGATCTTAGCTACAAAAAATTAAAATAAATAGGTGTGACCAATGTATCTGTGGTCATATTTGCAGTTATGTTGCTTGTCCAACTACTTCCAAACCCCTAAAAACAGATGTACTTTGTTTTAAATCTCTGTACTTCGTATCTGTGAAACCTCTTAAACTGGAGCTAAAAGTCTATGATTTGATCTAATCTTAATTGCTTCATTTCAAATTCAGTGCAGTGATGTATAAAAGCAAAACTTTTATGTATAGGGTTAAACTCATGAAAGAAAACCCTGACTGGTCAGAACTCTTTTAGGAGTCCAAGAGGGACCTGCTCATATTGAGCAGATGCTCATAACAAGCTGATTGGTATATGTGTCTTTGTGTATTTTGGGTTTTCAATATCGGTTTTAGTTTGTCTGCTTGTGCAAGTCAGCTTGCGCAATTTGCACAACTTGTCAACAGAAAATATTTAACAAAAATTGAATGGAGGCATTGTTCATTTCCTGCATAATGCTGTTTTGCTATGGGGTTGGACTCTCTGAAGGCTTTGGTTTGCTGTGGTTTCTCTGACATTATTACATGATCAGATGCTTTAGGGAGGGTTGTCTTCAGGGACAAGAAGCAAGCCTCAACCCTCACCGTACAGATGAGCCTGAGACAGCTTGGAAGACATGTGCACATGTATTTCATAAACCTGCTCTGACCTGTGGCCTACACTTGCATTCAGACTATACCTTCTTCTGTGTATTTTCAGAGAATGGTGCAAAATCAAACAATTCTGCATACTTTTTTGTCACTGTAGACACCTCAGTATGTTGCATGTGGACAATAACTCAAATCTAGTTGTCTGAAAAATGAACCTCAGCATCAATACTTCACATAAGAAGTACTGAGACTGTATAGCTGATGTCCACGCAGCCTCTTTTACAGCAGAATCAGACAGGCTTCAATTATATACAGCACTGTCCAAAATATGATAGATCATATGCCCTCGACTAATACAGAATTCACAGTACACGTAACCATTTTTACTACAGAATGGTGGAGTTGTTTCAGAAACTAGAAAAGATCTTTTCTGTCTTCACCACACACATGAGAAAGAAACTTGAGGATTATGTATCGAAATATAAGAAAAAAAAGTCTTACTAGATCTTAAAATAAAATATAACATATGAATCCTCACTTGGCATGTTACAGTCATTATTTATATCACAAAGACTAAAAATTAAGAAACAATGTGTGAAGTAATTCAGATTGTTGAACCAGCTTCAGCACCAGTAACCTAAAGTCATGTTCTTATTATTTTTGTTTTATTATTATTGTTATGTCTTATAACCAATTTTTCATTTAAAATATTCCTTCATTCATTATGTTTGGTGGGTATTTGTTTATGCACAGCTCTCATGCTTTAGAGAAAAAAAAATATATATATATCAGTAACTTCCTGGCATTTCCATTTTGGTAACAAAATATGAGACACAAAAAAAAAAAAAAATCACTATTGTGTAGGTCTGACCTCACCAAACCACAAGTATGCCAGTAGGACACCTTGGCTCTCCCTAACGTGCAACAAGCTGGAAGGCCTCTTTGAAAGCAGAATCAAATCAGAAATGGCAGAGTGCTGAGATTAACTGAACTGTGTGAGTTAAAATAACAAAAGAAACACTTTGTAGTTTAAGTAATGCTTGGTCAGTGTAATTAAACTTGAAAACATTCATATTCAATAACAACATGACAGCTTGTTGTAAGTGTCTTCTCGCCAGTGCATCAAAATCTTTGAATCTTCAGGGTGACGACTCAAAAGTCTGCTGAACGGGGACGATGTGTGTGCCTTGATCAATTAAAGACAGAAGCCCCCCGACCACCACGTCTCTTTGTTGTTCACCTGTAGGGCTTCATCCGGCGCTAGGACCCAGGGTGCGCGATTTTCATCTCCAGCTGCTGCAGACCGAAAACTGGCAATAAGGGAAGATCGCGAGGACGAGCTAAAATTGCTCACTGTATTCATTTTACTTCAAAATCCCACCCGTGGCTCCCCTCTGAAGCGTCTGCGTGGACGACAGTAGCTTGTTGCGCCGTGTGCAGGCTTTGAGGCTGTCGACAGCTCGGAGCGCAAGGTAAGACGGTGCAATACCATGCGATTACTAATAACAAAGGCGTTACGGGCGAGCAGGGGGCATTAAAGGGGGCATTGCACAACGCTATTGAGGGCGAGTAAAACTCTGCCAAACTTTGACCTGGATATTTGCATATTCCAGTAGTTTGTGTCTCGCAGGAGCCGCAGCAGTTGCTGTTTGGTTTCGCAGCTATCACACGGCATTGTATGTAGGATCGTGTCACATGTATGGACAGGCAAGTTGTGTCGAGATGACATCCACAGAACTGGTGTCCGTGCTCGCCGGACCCGTGTGAAATCCGCTACCCAGACCCTGACTCAGTTCAGCCCAAATGAAGTCGTGAATTTGAATTTCACACAGATATTTTTTTTAACGTCATATGGACGGCGCACCGGGCCATCCATCAACCTGGAGAATGAGAACATGACTGTTTAGTGATCGGCTGCCATCCTCCCTCCGTTTACTGCAGAATTATTCATTACTTGTACCAAGATGGAAGAATATCACGCTTGATTTGTAGCCAGACTTCACCCTGCCGTCCTCCCAGCCTGGACATTGACCAGGTGAAGCACCAACTTAGACGGGACATCCTCTTCGCTGTCGAGCATGGCGGCCTAAATAGGGTCGATAATCTCCGATGAGACTCACAGTTAGATGACCATGTGTGCCCACTTTGAATACGACACACTTCAAACCAGCCAGGCCTTCGAGATAAACAACGTCCCTTGATCTGAGCCATATCGCAGTTGTCATAGTGCACGTTCAGACATCCCTGATCGACGGATTTATAATGACACGGGAGACAAGTTTTCCTCATTAAAAACAAACAAAACAAAACACACGGCTCCAGAAATTAGCCGTGGAGCCTGTGAACAAACTCGTGTAAGTGGTGAAGCCCCGGTCACTACCGGGATAGCTGCTGCGCGGACGTCCAGGTCTCCGGGTTACACCGGCTCACAAACAATGCGATGTGTCAGAGCAGACTTTCTGCTACTCTGTCTGCTTCCATACGGTGATCTGTTGTCTTCCCCTCGTCACTCATCGGTCTTCTTTTTTTGTCTTGTTGCTTCCCAATTTCACATTTGGCCATCTGTCAACGATTTGGTCGCTCTCACGCAGCCATTACAGAGCGGATGGTGAAGGGCATGTTGGAGGCTCTCACACGCAGATCCAGTCCGCACAGCGAAGTAGTTTCTGCTCGCTTTGCTCTCCGCGGACCGACAGGCTCGTCATCCTGCACCGCTGTCGTGCACGGTAGTACACAAACTGTTTGGGTCACACGACGATGTCAGCCTCGCTGTGTGCATTGTTATTTCCTCACCAAGCAAATGTTGAGAAAAGTAGGAAATTTGCTGGCCTGAAGGAGCATGTAGACAGCAGGCCTGCTCTGCTTTCGGGATTCAGGTAAGACAAGTGGCCTAATTACAGCACAGTAACCTGTACTGCTTAACTACAGTGCCAAAATGTGATTATGGAGTAAGCTAAATATCCTGTGGCTGTTTATCTTTGAGGTAAAAGTCACCCAAGGATCGGTGCAAACTGTCTCTGCTCTGCAGACTCATTTCAAACTTTTGTTTACCTGCCTGTGAATGGAAATCGCAGATGTGTAGTCTTTCACCTCACACACACTAAAGCTGCTGCTCCATATATGCATATATTCATGTAGGTGACCATGTGACCTCATGTTTCTTCGCGAACTTTTCCAAACTGAAAATACTGGAAAATTTTCAATGCAAAGCAGATTTTATTCTCCTGAGGTTCATACATCACTTCCAGGATAGGTTATTGGACTTAATATTTTGTGGTTTTTGTTGAGTATCCTTACCAGCTCCAGCTGTGGTGATCTCAGTGCAGTTTCAGTTTTAAGCGCCTTGTGAAAGGCTCTGGACCGTTTGAACTGGCACTACTGTCTTGATTTGTGTACAAATATATTTGAAATAAAACTTGGGGCTAAGATTAAAACCCACGCATCTCCAAGCTAAATACTTTTGCTCTGAAGAGATCGTAAAACTGCCTCCCAGTTTAAAATCTTGTATACAAATCAAGTTAAAACTTGAACCAGCTTGGTAGCAACAGGAAATGTGATTTTGACACACAGCACTGCAATGGGTGAATGACAAGGAACGGAAGATGCATTGCAAAGGGAATGACAGTGTTTTTTCCCCCTTCTTATATTCATCAAACATGTTTATTAGCAGCTGTGTTTACAAGAGCTGACTTTTGTCACAGATTTGCCAGATCAGTTTCGATTCTGTTTGGTGAGGTTACCAGTTTGATTTGAAGAACCATGGATTTACTCTTGAGATATTTCAGTTGCTTGAGTATAAAACAGACCACATGCTCACATTATCATGTGAAAACATTAGTGATAAAGACTCTCTCTCACACACATGCACGCAGGAAAAAACATATAGCCTAGCCTATATTTAATTATTGATTTCTGTATTTTATGAATCCAGTCATTCAAATGTAGTTTTCTTTTCAAGATCCAGTCACCATAGTTCACAAAATGTCTTCACACTAACCACTATACCAGAGTGGCCTAATCCAAAGCTTAAGGGAAAGTGAACAGACACCTCCTTCATTTGACATCTATTCAGCCTGCTATAATGAATAAGGAATGTACACAAAACAACACAGGCATATAGTTGCCATAAGGCTTGAGTTGTCATTAATTTGATGAGTTGTGGGTTTGAATGTTTTCATTAAAAAATAATTAAGAAATTTCAAAGAAATGTATTGAGAATAATGGGCAAGTTCAGACTGTATACGTTAATTACATCACAGTGCTGAAAAGGAGACACTGCTCAATAAATGTCAGGCAGAGGGAACACAAAGGAAACAAGTGGAAATGAAAGAGACTTTTGTCACCCTGAAGTAAAAGTTAGGTTTGCAGAGGTTTTAAGAAAAACTAAGCTGAGGGAGGTCACTCCTGTATTTGAGGCTAAAGCTCATTATAGACTAGTCAAGTTAGATCCATGGCATCATCACAAAAGACTAAAGCTTCTTTGAAGATAACATGCCTCAAAATCCTTAGCAAAAATCCTCCCCATTTCCTCCAGGCCAGTCCACTGGTCTGCAGCTGGAGGGCCTCCAGTACCAGACTCTTGGTTCTTCGTGTTAATTCTAGAGCAACAGACCCAAACCTCTCCCTCTCTCTCTTTCTTTTCTTTCTTTCTTTCTTTTTTTTTTTTTTTTAGAATATTTTGGAAAAACCCGTTCAGCAACTGTAACCTACAGCGGACTGTTAACTGACCCGACTGACTCCCACAAATACGTTCAGTACAACTCGGAGCCTTCTTTTGTTTAAAGAAATTACAATTTATTACTTAGTTGACCCGATAAGCCCTTTTCAGTTTAGCGCACCGTTACACTCTGGTCGCGATCCCCTCCACCAACCCCCCCCACACCCATTCCCCTTGAGCGGCTGGAGCCCGCGCTGCATGCCGGTACCTGCAGTCTCCACCCCTCCCGGCCTCTCCAGCGTCTAATGCTGGGCGTGGATCGCTGCGCACTACATCTCCCATGCTGTCGCCGTGCACCCTTCTGCCCCTCTCCCTCCGCGCTCTCCCACCAGACTGGAGGCTGGAGATACGGAACGGACTGTCTTGACGACCCCCCTCCCTCCTCCTCCTCCTCCCCCCTTCCTCCCGCCCCCCTCCTCCCGGACTTTTAGAGCCGAAAACCGTCGAGATTAGTGAGCAGCCGCGGACGGCAGAGGCGAAAGGCTGGGTAGGATACGGCCGTACCACAGCGGTGCCTGTACGTCGTTCACTTGCCATCTGGACGAGCGGGTTCGTAACTGTTTGTGTCATTAGACATCTTTAACCTCGTCTGCTGATTAGCACCAGAGCGATCCAATATTTCAGACAAGAGTGCAGGGGCCCGGGGAGGAGAGGCTCGGTGAGTCGGGGGCTCGCTGAATGCCTTTCAACGCCGAAGTGGCTCAGTGTGTCCACTAAAAGGGCCGATAAGAGAGACTGGAGCACTTCGCATTAGGTCGGTCGGAGATAAATAACAGCAGCCCGCCTCAGCGTGCAGACCGCCAGCAGGAGACTCCGCTGCTGTGGGAGCTGGACCCGTGGTGGCGGTCAGTGGACTTAATATTGTTTGTCCCCTCTTTTTTTCCGCCGCCACTCGAGAGGCACAAGCCCAGAAATAAGTTGTCACCCACCCCTCTGATCCTTCTTCAGCCGGCTAGTTTTTAGGTTTTCTTTTTTCCCCCCACATTTTTGAGAGTTAAGTCCTTGCCTCTAGTTTGTGTGTTATCAGTGAGTGAAATCGATTATTTGTTTCTAAAAAAAAATCGTGGCTGATATGTCACTTCACTGGCTGATGAAACAAGCCCATGGTGGTCAGGAGTTTAGTTTGTTTGGCTCTCTGCGTGGCTTTTCTTGATGTTGACTTACCTTATCAGGCGGAGATGTGACACATTACCACATTGTGTTCCCACATCGCAGCCCAGCAGCCGCTGGACGAGGAGGGAGGGGGGTCTCCCCTGTCACTTGCTGGCTCCAACCCCCCCCCCCAAACATCCGTCCTTCATCTCGAAACATCCCAGTCCCCTCCTCCGCTCCAGAGATGAGCAGTGCCTGCTCGGCTAGATCCCGTGTTCGTCTGCAGATGGACCGATGATCACCTGAGAGCTAGTTGTCTTTCTCTCATTATGCTCGCCATCTCCAGCGAGAGCGGGCGCGACCCGGAGCTCTCCAGAGTTTTTCCGTGCTGATATTTATAACAGAGAGTGTGCTCGTGTTGTTTTGTGGCTGCCACCACGCGAACGTGGTCTTATCGTGCACTTTTCACATGTGACATTGGAGCGTGTGTCTTTTGTGCCGTGGGCAGGACAGCGAGCTGGCCGGGTGGAAGTGGGCTACCACGACATAATGTGGTGTCTCCCAGGCTGTTTTTCCTCAAAGGTATTTCCAGGCTCGACTTTGTTTCGTCTGGACTGCGCTGCCCACGGCGTGTGCGCGGACCGCTGCGTGCATTTGCTGGCCTACATCCGAGCGGATGAATTCAAATGTTGCGGAGCAGGCTGCGATCGCAGCACAAAGACAAACTAGCTGTGAGCAACTGTTGTACGGTAATGTATGCAGACCCTCCTTTCGCGGAGCGGCATCTGCATCGCTGGATCCCCGTCGGTGCTCGCAGGTTACAGCAGCGATGCTCGTGTCACTCACTGAGCATCATCTTAGATATGACTCAATGATTTCAAATGTGAAACATTTCTGTTGTCTCAGAGCTAAAATATGGATGTTTTTTTTCTTGCGTGGTCTCTTTTGTAGTCGTCTCATTTACTTGCAGATGCGCTCGTCTGCGCTCACCTCTACCTACATATGAGGCTGATCCTCCACCAGTCCCCGGGTGTAGGCTATATGAGAGGGGTTCATATGTTGTTGTTTTTTTCTTACAGCTGACAAAGCTTTGTAACTGTGCTTTATATTCATAACTGCACGTGTGGCTGTTATTGGTGTGTTGTAAATATATTTTGAAGTCTACTTTTGAATAAGACTGGAAGGCATCTAATGATACAACACTTACATTAAAAATCTCAAATAATTTAACCATCCAGCTATGAGTAATCCTTAATTCTGTAAAGAAGTACCCAGTCAGTCACTTGTGTGCATGACCTAATCAGCACAAAATACTCCAATTAAAAGTCGTTTGCCTGTCACAGGTGATTGCCTTGTGGATGGATTACTGAATGAGCATACAGGGGATAAGGCCCCGGGGTTCAAAGGGACACCATAGTGCAAGCTTCTGTATTGAAGTGATTGATAAAAGCAAGTCTCACTGAGAAATCTTGCACAGCTCTTTTAGTAAAATCTATTCTCCAAAACTGTTTTTATTTATCTTGCCCCTATAATATTGTGAATCTGCTAATGACAAGACATATTCAGTGTAATTATGGACCTGTGTGTACCGCTTCTCTTGCCCAATGACAGCTGGCATGGGTGCCATCCCCCAGCGTAACCCTGAACAGAATGAAGCAGGTTTAGAAAAGTGATGGATGGATTATATTTTTGTTCATTGTTAGTTCCAGTACAGCAGGATGAAGCAAAGCCAAGCTGCAGTAAACCTGTGTCAGTGTTAAGAACACAATTCAAATTCTATTTTCACTTGAAAATATGCTTTTCCTTATATTGTCTTACTTTGTAGTCTGACCTTCATTTTCACATTTATCTCCAGAAAGACTTTCTCTTTGATTCATTCTATCAGTTTGTGTGTGTGTGTGTGTGTGTGTGTGTGTGTGTGTGTGTGTGTGTGTGTGTGTGTGTGTGTGTGTGTGTGTG
>JBAMYA010000002.1:4185759-4220523 GCA_037176975.1 Arrhamphus sclerolepis | reverse complement strand
GTGTGTGTGTGTGTGTGTGTGTGTGTGTGTGTGTGTGTGTGTGTGTGTGTGTGTGTGTGTGTGTGTGTGTATGTATGAATTTGAAAATTGATTGCTTTTGAAAATGAATGCTGCTACTATGTTATATCAAACTTTAACAACAGAACAGAGAGAGCAAATTGGGTTCTTTTTTGTTTTGTTTTGGGTTTTTTTTCTGTTTTTTTTTTTGGTTGGCTTTAATGTTTCTTGCTTTTTTTGGCGGGGGGGGGTGGTTCGGCAGACGAACAGATCAGGCCAGTGCTTATGTTACACATGAAGGATGCGGTTTGGCATTGTCTTGCTGACATAAACAAGGTTTTTTCTGGAGAACACATCACTGGTATGGCAGCAATTTCTGCTCTGACGCCTGTATTGTTAATCATTAAAGGTACCATCACAGATACAAAAGTCCTTCATGCCATGTCTGTGTGTGGAACGCTACAGACACACACAGCTCTGCCCATACTACTTTTTTGTGTCAGCTGCACTGAAGTTTCCCATGCACTAACCTGTAATCAGTCTGCAACACGCTGCAGAAGCCTAAATAATGACATTTCTCCTGCAAAGTCTCTCCTGAAAACATGTACACACGTAGTTCCTCTTTTTTCAATTCTCTTTTTTTCTGAATGTGATATTGATCCGAGAACATGATTTGCTGCACAATCACAAGGTTTTTGAGCTGAACACAGTTGGTAGCAGATGATTCTGGTAAACACTCGCTGACTTGTGTACATGATGAAATTTACATCACACAATGGTTTTTGACATCAGTGAATTGGCTTTAATGCTCCCTGTAGCATCACGTATTTAGAATTTTACATCTTGTACAGATAAGCACTTAGAAACTCTGTCCACTTCAGTTTTCAAAAAGTATTGTCCATGGTTTTCAACAATATTAGTATCTACCTATTTGTTCTTATTTTTTTAATGATTTAATGTTATCTTACATTTATGGATTCAGTTATTAACTCTGTTATCTGACAGCCGTTTTCATAAGTGTTCATGGACCCTTACTGGCTTATACCCGATAGCTTTGTATGTGTGTTTCTAATACAGTTCTGCTTAAGGCCCAGAAAATCACAACCATTCAATATTGGTTTTTAGTTTTTATGCCCCACGTGCAGGATTCTACAGATCCTCTGAATCTCTTAATGATATTATGTACCATAAATAATGAATGTCTCTTTCATCAACTGTAGAATGAGCATTTACGATTAAAACAAAAACAATAAAAGCTCCTAGTTTTAACATTTAACAGTGTCTGTATTATATTCAGTTAAATACAGGGTTTAAATAATTTATAAATAGTAGAATTAAGTTTTTATTTACCTTTACACAGTGTCTCAGCCTTTAGACCATTTGTGTTTCCAGGTTGGGAGCCACACTGTGTTCAGCACGTCATGTCAACACATTCAAGGTGGAAATGTGACAAATCTAGTAAATTTACCCCTAGACATACCTGAATCTAAACCTCTTTGTGATAAACTGTATAAGACACTTGTATGTTTTTTGCATTGTGTTTTGCATGTCAAGAATGGATATTCAGATTTATTTGAAAGTACAAAAAAAACTGCTTGAAGTAAGTTGTTTATTTGTTATGCTTCTTATAATCCCTCCTGCATTGGCCTTCAAAAATATATAGATGTTTTATTTTCTTTATTTTTAATTTTTTCTAAGAGAAGCCAGTTCACATTCTGGATGGATGAGCAGGCAGATCAAGACAAAGGGAAAAGCATACAAATATGTCATATCAGTTTACAACATGTCTCTCTACTACCCTAAAATGCTCTGAGGAAATTGTAACATATCTGATTTTCAAGTCTGATGAAAGGAAGTTTTCAATTGCCCAGGGTTACTTTTAAGTCCATGACTGTTGCATAAAATAGTCTGTATTCTGTCATTAAGATTTAATACTTTCTTGTTTATTCTGCAGCATATCCCACTGTTTCAAAGAAAATTTATGTCCTGACTGGTTCAGCTACCATCTGAGGCATGTTGTGCTGAAGAAACACCTATGCAGGTAATTGTTTTGATTGTTTTCTTTGATTTTAGATTATTTGATTTAGATAAGTCTGTCCTTGAGATGATATAGTACAAAGAAATCATATCCCAGTATTTTTCAGTCTGGGTGGGGTATGCACACCAGTATTGAGTGGCGATGCGGACTAATATCGCAGTATTTGGTCGAACATTGACAGTTGTGATATGACGGTAGTGTGGTGGAGCCACTGTTGCCTCAAATTTTGAACGTTTTTTGGTTCAAAGCCTGGCTAAGAGTCTAAGTTGATAGTAGCAATAAGTTGGATAAATAGAAGTTTGCCTCCATGTGTCCCTGTGATGGACTGATGACCTGTCCAGGGTATACCCTGCTTCTTCCCAAGTGATAACTGGGATAGATTCCAGCCTGTGACCCTGAACATAGTGGAAGTGGGTATTGCTAAATATTCATAATGTTGCAATAGAACATGAAGTATTTATATTGTGTCTAAAGTGACCAGTATCAACAGTGAACATCTGTTTACCTTCCTCCCACCATTCTTATTTCCATTGTTTTGTTTTTCCTGTTGTCAAATCGACAAGGAGTTACAAATTATGAATGAAAATGACACCCATGAAGACTCAAATGTCACTAGCAATCTGATTTTGCAAATGCAGTATTGTCAGGGGGAATAGAAAAATCACCTTTGGCATCATCTTTGTTTATAGTTTGGTTGTATTTACTTGTAAATTGACCGAAAATGTTGGTTAACATCTGCAGCTCGCAGCCAGGCTGCAGCTCTGACCACACTGAGTTGTATTCACTCTTGTGTGGCTGTTCTGGCGAGACTGTTCAATGTAATTTTGCCATGAATAGTACCTTGCTACGTTTAAGGCTTGTTGCTTTGTTGATAAAAAAATTTACCGACCAAGTTGAGGAACAGTTGTAAGCAAGTCTGCAGCTCACCTTGTTGCTGACAAATATGGAGCTAAAGAGGGGGGAGAGTGACATTGTGAGAGAAAAGAAATATACACATTGGCACAGCTTTATTTGGGGAAACAGATTCTATTGTGTCAGTATAAACTACATTGTCTGAATTATTTATTTGTTTAACATATTAGAAAAATAATCAACATCAGTGAAAGAGTCAGTATATCTCTAACCCCATACCACCCTGTTGCCCAATTAACACTGAACTCATGAACTTTTCTTATTACTTAGGTGGATTATACACTGATGAATGTAGGGGATGGAGGCACGGTGAGCAGAGAGATCAGTGCTCCAAATAAAGCATCCACTAGTATGGTCGGAAATCCCCCCCAGACGTTACCCCCTGAATTTAGAAGAGATGTTAACCTCAATCAGCAAAACAAGACCACGCCAACAAAAGACTGTAAGGCAGTAAAAGCCTGCCTGGACACGAGCAATTGCAACCTCTGCCCTGAACTTTCTCCACCTCAGCAGCCTAATAATGCGCCAATGTCCAGCTCAGTCCTCACCAGCTCAGAGACGAGAACAGACAAAAGGACAGAGGCCCCTAAAGTTAGATCCGATAGTGCTGGGGTCTTTCCCACGCCTCAGTGGTCCAGCAGTGTAAAAGCCAGCCGGGAGGACTCTGTCAACCCTTGTCATAGCAATGTGACATCCAATAAGAAATCACAACCTCAAACACAGACTCCACAAAGCGTTCCACCAGGGTTTCAGTGTGCTGCCATGTTTAAACCAGCCCAGCCCGTTGCCTTCTTTCCCTCCACTAACTTTTCTTCTCCACTCTGTAAAATTACTCTTCCACCAGCGTTAGGTCAGATTGCAGCTTTGAGAGAAGCCACAGCTAATCAATTTCAGAAAGAAATTCAACCTCAAAGCTCAAGTGTCGGAGGGACACCTCTCATGAGGACCTACCCTTATTCATTGTCCGTGGGCCGTGGTCCAGACAAAAAAGCAGGCGGATCAGACTTAAAGCTTAAATCTAACCACTCTACAAGTAAAAATGCCAAATCTCTGGTGGAGCATAAATCTTTAGCCTCTGTGGTAGCCTCCCCAGCTATTGCGCTACCATTGCAGCACCCATCATTAACTTCAGCAGGACCCACCCACTACACCTTGTCTCCCACTGCTGCCATTTGCTGTGGCTCTGCACTGGCCAACATCACCTCTCAGAGCAGACTCCTCAACCATGTGGAGAAAGGCAACAGCATGGAAAAGACAGCCATCAGCTCTCTAAACACAGCACCTCCCTCTGCTTCAGAGGACCCCACATCTTGCTCAGTTGAACCAAGAGACGTACCTCTTGATTTGTCAGCTAAATCAAAACGTCCAAAATGCATGACTGACGCTCAAGTGTCCATTATGGAGCTTCATAACGAGTCTAATCAAAGAGACTTTCTGAATGCAAACAGGACTCATTCTGCAGCTTGTAGCTCAGCAGTGCAATACCCCATCTTACCAAATACCCACAGAAATGGATCTCATCAAAAGCAATTAAATAGGACTCAGAATCACCAGGTTCCTGAACCCAAACCAGCCTGGGGTAAAGGATCTACACAGGACTCAATAAAAACTATCCCTGGTACATATGTCGGTGTGGCTAGCCCCATACTGGCTTCTACTCTAAGGAGCAAAGATGGAAAAGGGACCTTTGTAGATGAATTTCAGAGTTTTGCGAAGCAAGAGTTTATATCTATAATTGACCAAGGAGAACATATGGCCTCAGGAGGAAAGAAGCCATCCTGTCTGATGAAGGGTAACCATCATGCTCACAGTGTCAAGCATGCTAAAAACACCAGCACGCGTGTAAATAAGAACTGTGCCCCCAAAGGAGAATTGACAACTGCTCTGTTAAGCTCTGCCAGTGCTCAGAAATCTGGGCCCGGCAAAACAGTAATGCCACACTCCACCGCTGTTATCAGTTCAGCGTGGCAGCCACCATCTCAGCTTTCCCACCAACTCGGATCTGTTCAGAGAAAAGTCACACAAGGATCTCCAAAGACTAAGGCCACTACAGCCACAGAGGGAAACAAGTTTCAGAGCGCCCATCAGAGCCTCCCCAAACCTGAGGATGATGAGTGGGAGAGAATGAAGTCTCCTCTGTCCAACCTTGCATCCATTGTAAAGCAGCAAACTCTTGAAACGACGGAAGTAACCGATGAGGGTAACACTCAAACATCGCCTGGAGCATTAAGAAAAGCTGATGTTCTGAATACGCTCACTAAGAACCAAGATCCCAAGTCCCAACAAACTGCCTTTGAATACCCGCCATACTGGTCTGTGGAAAAACGGCCTGGTGTATCATCTCAAGGGGAATTGACGCAAGCAATGAAAAGACACGAGAAGGCAAATCCCACTGAGCCTTTGGAGAATAGTACTGCCATGCATCCCAGTCAGGGAGAGCGCATGGAAGAGCAAGTCTCCTCGCAGTCTGCTGGTCAGTCTCGTGTCTTTGGGAGCAGTGCATCAACAATTGGGAACAGGATGGAAAGCAAACTAGCCCAGGTGTTAGAGGGAGAGATATTGAGGAAGGACTGTGGTTCGTCAGAGAGTCCTTGTACCGAGAAAGTGGAAGGAGTGGTTGCATCCATTCTTACAGGTCAGTGTGCACGTGGGGTCAACAAGCTCGAGAAGAAAACAAGAAGAACCAAAGATGAGCCGGCAACCAAGGTGGTTGCTGCCAGCAAACAAAAGAAGACCAGTCCTAAGAAGCCAGCAAAGGAGAAGCCAACAACACCATCACTGAAAATGTCTGCAGGGAAGAAAAAGCGAGATGCAGAAAATACTCCAGTAAAAGTGTCCTGCAATAAGAAGGTAAATAATCAGGTTTTATGCTTATAAGTCTATTTAATAGTTAAATGATCTCCACCAGTCTCTTTTTTTTAAGTTGTGCGTTTGTGTTTAAGATGGATTTTTTTTTTTATCTTTTGAACTGGACATACTGATTGAAATTGTTTAGAATGAATTTTATTCTATGAATGATGATACAAGTCTCATAGCCCGACTGTTACTTGCTCTCCATCAGCATGAAAAGGTCTGTGATCATTAGCATCTGATAAACTGTGTTTACGCCGTCCTTTGTGCATTTCAGCAGAAGAAACAATGTGCACCTGTGCTGGAACAGAATCTGTCAGCAGGAAAACCTTCCCCACAGAGTAAAGAGAAGATTCCCAAGGGCAAGATCATTCCCAACGAAGATGAGCAACCAACTCGCAACAAAGCCGGTACAGGATGTTTTTTTTTTTTGTTTTTTCTTTCTTGAATCTTGTAGCATTACTGTCCTCATAAGTTCTTCCAGCACACACATATTTACAGTATCTATCTGAAATTCAATGATGCTTCCAGAAATGTTTTGATGATGTTATTGGCACATAAACTGATGTGAACAAGCAGATCTCATCTAATCAGTTACAGACAGCAGCAGCAGTCCTCAGAGCGCGGAGACTCCAGCGTGTCTCAGTAAGTCCACTTTATCCAGCAAAGAGACGGATGCAACCGAGTCCACCTTTCCAAGACTAAGGAGAGGGCGACGGCGAGCTGATGATGCTCGCCTTGACCTCTGGGGCTTCGCAACACCTTCTCCGCCACCCCCGCCAATGTCTCCCCCCACAGCTTCTCCACCTCTGTCACCCCCTCTGACTCCCATCCAGTCCAACCGCCGTCCAAGAGGGAGGCCTCGATCGAACACTCTCTCCGAGCGCACGCTTCAGGGCAAGGGTAAGATGGCCGGCGGAGAGAGCGGCGCGTCTCCTCATAAGAAACGACAGCGGTGCTCGAATAAGAAGTACGAAACTGGTGAATACATCACTGAGAAAAACAAGCTGGAAGATGGAGAGCATCTTGAGGAATCCCTGAGTCAAGACACTGGAACCGCCGGTACGCAGCACCTCCACACACACACACACACACACACACACACACCCCATTTCCTCTAAGTACTAAAGACAGCTTCTGCCATGATAACAGTTTATCACGTTTATGCAATCTTAGATTGAAGTAGAATGTTGTTTGATCTGTTTTTTTGAATGGAGATAGATTGATTGGTCATTTCATCAGTGAACAAATCAACTGCTGTTTCTTTTTTGTTTTTTAATGATTTGTCAGGCAGACATTATGATTTAAAATAATCATGCGTGTTGTCACAATTGCCAGATATTTTTAGGATTTATTTTCATTCTTTAAAACGCACCAAACATTTTAGAGGTAGCCTAATATAATTATCATACACAGGTCTTGTTTTTGTTGCTACTCACTTCAGCAGCAGGGACAAAACATTTGGTCATGTTTTGCTTACGATGGGTATTTGTCATCTTTGACATTTCATAGACTACGTAATTATTCATTCTGTAAGAAAAGAAACCCAGAGTATGAATCAATACTGACAACAGCAAGAAGCAAATAATTTAGGAAAAATGTAGAAGCAGCGCACACTTATAAGATAGATTTCTCAATATACCTTCTATAGTGTCTTTCTAAAAATAAGTCAGAATAAATAAATAATGTGTCCAGAACAGCCACAGCATCATTTGTGATCACATTTGATGGCTCATTTAAGAACATATTAAGTAATTGAAATGCCAAACTTAAGTGTTTTGTAGTTTTGTTTTTCAACATCTAGTCTAATGGTTCATGTCAAATATGGCTGACTCATTTTCACTGAAGAATTTGAAAAGCTTGAATGACCCAGTTTTCATGGGTGTACAGTAACTAGGCTTTTTGCAATGCAAGAAAAGAAAAAAACAAAAATATATATATATGTGAACACTATTTTGTCCTGTTTTGTTTTGACATAGATGTTTATCCTTAATACTTTGCCACTATTACTTTCTGAATTTCTGAACCTAATTATAGAAATTGGGTTTATCTGACTCATGAAGTTTGTAAGAAATATCTGACTGGCAGTAATGGACTTGAGAATAAAGGACTCAGAATTGATCATAACAGTTATTAACTGGGAGATTTTGCCGTTGAAAGGTATTACATATGGGCAAATTAATTTTTATGAGGATGTATATCTTCATAAATGAATACTAACTTGTGATAGTCACAGTTATGAGAGCAGTACATACTTTATATGCTACTTGCTACTCATATTCCTGAAATATGTGGCAGCTGTATAAGAAAGTCTGCATGATGTACTGTACCTGCTTGTGTGGATATGATGTAAATCATAAGATGTGTAGGGTATGTAGAGAATAAAAAGAAATATGGCACACCCAGGGAACAGTGGAGTAGTTCATTGACAAATTTTTAGCAGCAAATGGCAAAACAAAGGAGCGTATTTCAGAAATGCCAACCTCTCTAATAGTGGCACAAAACCACACGAAAAATGTGAAAACTGCTGGAGAGCCTGAACAGCGATAAAATTTAAGTTTAAAGATAGTAAAATGATGTTAAAGATTAACACAGCTGTTTTGGGGTTTTTTTTACCTGTTTTGTACAACTCATCATAACGTTTAATCTTATTTTGCCATTACAGATACACGTGCAGATCCATGTCCGAGCCCAGTGGCCTCCAGTCCGGAGCCGCCTCCACGGAGACCCTCATTCACTCGCTCAGGATCTGTCCGCTACCAGGAGAGTGAGGAGTTCCCAGAGTGTAATGATAAGCCTTCAGGGAAGAGGAAGTTCAAAAGCAAACACTTGTGTGACAGTGATGAGCATAAAGTAAGCTTCTGATGCTGCCTGCTGGATTAGCGTTCATTTCAATTCATGAACGGTTCAATGGATATGTAAGATTACAGTGCCCCCCTGTGGCCCGATGAAATGGTGTTTTCCACAGATATGATGGTAGCTGGAATAATAACGGTCCTGGTTTTCGATCAGTGGAACATTGTGCCCTAACTTGGCTTTGCATTGGAAGATATTCAGTTTCACACAGCGCTTCTCATCAGTCAAATCTCTTATTTCAGAATAAGACCAAACGCAGCAGTTTGGGGAAGCGTGGTGCCTCCCTCCCTCTGGATGATGACGGTGTAAAAAGTCCAGTTACACCACCGTCTGCTCCAAAAAGTTTGCAATCTTCTCCATCCAAGATCTCCAAGAAAAGTTCATCAGGAAGAAACAGCAGTTCAGACTCTTCAGCAAAAAGACCTGTGCCTCCCGAGGTCCGCCGGCTGATCGTCAATAAAAATGCTGGAGAGACTCTACTACAGCGTGCTGCCCGCCTGGGCTACCAGGTAAAGCTCCTGCCTGTTTCCTTGAATGATTACTGATGGGAGTTGAACCCTGAAAAACAATGATGCTTTAGCCTGACAGTTTGTTGCACGTCTTGCTCTACAGGATGTGGTCCAGTATTGTCTTGAAAAGGACATCAGAGAGGTTAACCGGCGTGACAATGCAGGCTACACAGCTCTCCATGAGGCATCTTCACGAGGGTGGACTCAGATTGTCCAGATGCTTCTGAAACATGGCGCTGATGTTAACTGCAGTGCTCAGGATGGAACCAGGTGAGGCTGTGTAGCGAAAGCATGAGCATTTAAATCTTAGGGGAGAAATTCTTCTTTTTTGATTTCACAGTTCTGTTTATGGCTATTTGTTTTAAACGTAATTATGAGCTTTTACAACCACAAATTTAGTTAGATTGATGCAGCTCTTGTCTCATTTCTGTCTCCTGAAGTTGTACAATCCCTATTATTTGCTCTTTTCTCAGGCCCCTTCACGATGCAGTAGCAAGTGATAATCTACCGATAGTTTGGCTACTCCTGAACCACGGTGCAGATCCAACGCTAGCAACCTACTCTGGTCATACACCGATCAAACTGGCACACAGTCAGAGCATGAAGGCCTTCCTCACAGGTAGATCAGTCTTTCCTGTCTGCTCTTTTCTGCCAGTAGAGTTGGTCTGGATACATTTTGCATATATTGTGGGAGTGTTGGGATCACTTTTACGGCTGTCAACGCTTCAGACAATAAATGGCACACCACAAGTCTGAATGAAATGAGATTAAAAAAATTAATCATGTATTTTACAATCAAGAAGTGGATCAATGAAAGTAAACTCTGTAGCCACTCCCAGTACATCATAGTTGCTCCAGCGAGTACAGACTGCACATGAGAAGTACAACGCTAAATCTACATGGGATTTGAGTAACTGTTGTCAGATGTGTGTTATTTTCTTACAAGTGAAATTGGTTGAAATGGAAGAATTTATTGCAGTAAGCTGAAACATTTTATCATCACTATAATGACATAAAGTAACTGCTTTTGAAATCCTCAATTTTTCTTTTAAAATGAGTAAGATTAAGTCTTCTCAGGATATCCCTTTGCTGCAAAAATAGCCAAAGGAAGAAATGTATTTGAGCTATAAAAGTCTCTTAATACATTCCTAAATAGCAATGATTTAATAAGGCTTTAAATTGTATTTCCTTGTTTCATGACAGCTAACAACTGCCTTCCTAAAAAAGTTTGACATGCATAGTTCCCTCTTGCTTGTCATGATGGACACACACAAAAAAAAAGCTTTGTTTGTTAGTGACAAGTACATAAACACTGGTATCAAGACACACTAAATGCAATCTTCTTCCTTTTTCCCTCTAGAATATTTCACAGATCTGGAAGGCCGCAATGAACAAGATCCCAGTTTACCCTGGGATTTCTACAGCAGCTCCCTGTTTGGTAAGAAATCTTAATTTAATTTGTAAGCATGCTTTGAGGGAAGAAGAAAAAAAAAAGATGATAATTTCCTATTGCTTCAGCATCCTTGAGGCAAACATGTTTAGCTTGTTGGACTAATGACCAGGTTGTTGCAGGGGAGGGAGGTTAGTTTGTTGGCTGGATCATACTTGGCCAGAGTGATGTGGAGGGGAGTTAACAGCCACAGGGAGCCAGTTATCCAGCACAGGGGGACAGGATTAGAGATGCATGGAAAAATGTAGAGGCTTTCAGACAACGTGGACGAAGGCAAGACAAAATATGAAATGTCATTAATCAGCCGTGAATATTAGTTCAATTGTCTGTCTATACAAACAAGAAACAAACAAACAAATGATTGTTGCGAATGAAGTGTTGTAACTATGGAAACAAATCACACCAAGGTCTGCTGGTAAGGCAGCAGATACTTCTGGGTCATTAAATAGGCTCACCTTTTTATATGCATCTTTACAAACATATCTTTTCTTACATAAGCTGATTTATGTATATATTTATTCAGAATTAAAATTCCTAACAGCAGTAACACAAATGCACACAATACTGTATGTAAGCTTGCCAGAGACAAATAAGAGAAATGTGACAAATGTGTTACTGTTAACTGTTTATTTTACAGAAAATTGAGAAAATTAATATTAGGCTGTTCAAAAAAAATAGCAGTTGAAGATTTTTCTTTCCTCTGACTCACTGAACTAAAATTTAGCTGTTTAACTGCTGTTTCTGAGAACCGCTTTGCATCTGTGCTCCTGGAGGCGACTGGATGACTGGACTCCACAGATGATTCAGAGAAAGTTGTTGATGGCACGTTAATCTTACTGGTCTGGAACAAAGATGCTGTTGCTTACTGGTGTGTTTTGGGTCATTGTCTTGGTAAAACACCCGTTTCAAAGGCATTTCTTCTTCGGCATAAGACAACATGACCTCTTCAACTATTTTGATGTAAACTGGTCCATGACCCTGGTATGTGATAAATATGAGAAACATCCCCATATCATGAAGCTTGCACCACCATGCTTCTCTGTCTTCAGTGTACTGTGGCTTGAATTCAGAGTTTGGGGGTTGTTTGACAAACTGTCTGCAGTACCTAGACCCAAAAGAATAATCTTGCTTTCACCAGTCCACATATTGTGTGTCATTTCTCTTTTAGACCAGCCAATGTGTTTTTTGGCAAATTGTGACCTCTTCAGCGCTTTTTTTTTTCTTTTTCAATAATCGGTCTTTGTGTGGGAGGGCTTCTTGCTGATGTCTTTGTTTCAATTAGACATCTTATAATTGTTATAGAACTAACAAGTAACTTTATATCTTCTTTGATCAGCCCAGAGCTGATCATTAGGAGTCATTAGGAGTCTTTGTCATTTTTTTTGGCTGTTTGAATGGTAGTTTTACATTTTCTTCCACATCTTTTTGGTATTAGTTGCCATTTTAAAGTATTTTAGATGATTTTAGCTGAGCAACTTATCATTTTTGACACTACTACACATGTTTTCCCCTCTTCAATCAACTTTCTAATAAAAGTACGCAGTTCAACCAACAGTGTCTGGAACGGCCCATTTTTACTCAGATTTTCAGAAAGAAATACACTATAACCAGCACGTTCATGTGCCTTTATTTTTGAACGCAACTGTACGTGCTATCCTGTGAGAGATCCGCCTGTCCTGTCAGTCACAAGAGTATGAAGGTTGGCCACTAGAGGGCATCCAGGCTTTGTGTATCGCAGAAGCAGGTCTGTCTGCTCTTCTTTCGCTGACCTCGCTTCCTTTCACTCCACAGAGAGCGAGCAGGAGCCGTGCTGGGACTTCCTGCTGTCTGAGCAGAATCAGGAGCTGATGGAGGAAGGAACGGGGAAGACTGACCGAGATTCAGACAAAGATTGTCTCCTGTTTGAATTCTCCTCAGAGCCCCTCATACCGTGTTATCATGTACAAGTGTCGTTAACACAGGGGTGAGTCCACAAACAGAGGATGTCATTTGGAAGTTTTAATGGAAAAACCTACCGGAAAATGCGTGGATATTTTTCAGTAAATGGATTAAAATCCAAGGGATAATGTCATAACTCTATCCAAGCATGATAGATGTGCAGTCAGGCAAATGAGTCAGAACCTTGGCTGTGGGCTATTATTATTAATTAGGGATATTTGTTTTTATCAGGATGCAAAACCGCTGCAAATAGATGAATGTCAGCTGAAATTTGCTGCAGTAGCAAAGAATATGTTTGAATTATGGCAATTTAGGTCAAAAAGATTATGATGATGGGAAGTACAGCTCTGACTCATGAGCACATGGCAGCTGTTTCAGCTTAAAGTCCATGTTTTCTCTACTTCATAGAAACACCAAGTCCCTAAAAACATTTCCACCCTTATAGTTTGTTGTGCACTTTTTTACAATTCTGGTTTTGAAAATGTTGTGGTATGTTAAAAATAATACAAAAATGTATAAAAGGTTTTCTTTCTGCACATCATCCAAGGTTAATGTTTTTTGTTTTTTTTTCTGAGGTTTGGGCCACATCTGGTTCATACAGCATTTGCTAAAACCCAGATTTGGTCCAGTTTGCGACTCTGTGACACGTTTGGCCCACATAGTACTAGATCATGCTGTGAATAAGCCATAAGTACCAAAAGCAGACAGCCTGCTGCTTTCTTGACTACAAAGCAGTAGTTTAGTGTGTGTTCAGCTGATTATAAATTGTATTTAAAACATAAAAGCTCATAAATGCAGATCTAAGATATTTTTTGCTCTGTGTTCCATATGACGCATGCAGCTAATCAGACTTCTCTATGTTGCAGCTTTTGCAACTGGTTCCTCCTCGCAGACGTCCTCAAGCGTTTGAAGATGTCAGCGCGGATCTTCCGGGCTCGTTACCCGCACTTTGAGCTCGTGAGTTTGTCCCAAGCCGAGCTGTGGAGACAGGTTTCAGTCAGCCAGGTGAGCTCTGCTTTAGCTTCTCCCCGCAAAAGCAAAAGCGAGAACGAAGAGGAGGAAGAGGGACTTGTGGATCTGGTGCGGTGTGTACCAGAGCTCCAGAGACTACTGGGCTCCTCCATTCACATTCTGCAAGAGGACGACGAAGAGGAGGAGGACAAGGAGGAGACACCGACTAACACAGGGAAGCCTCGCAGCCGATAGCCTCTCATGCACCGCACTCCTCCGCTGTGCAGACTGCTGTCGTCCCGTCAGACGAGTCCATCCCTGCGAGCAGCAGCTCAGAGGAAGCTTGTCCATCCAGTGTAACGAGGGTTGTAGGTTCAACTCCAGCTACAGACAAGACTTGACACTCTGCCTGTGACTTCAGACACCAGACATGAATCAGAGTGGTCAGCAGTCAGTGGAAAGCAGCTTTCAGGTTCCTATCTATAGGTATATTTAAATACATGAGAAACTTTTTTAAAATTCTGTATGTACATTGTAGTGTATATGTATATCTTGCCAACACATTTGGATATATAAATGAATTGTTGGGTAGAGGAACGGATACTTTTTGGACCTTTCGTTTGAGTGTGTTCCTGGGGGAAGGTGTTTCTTGTTTTTGTTTTTTTTTTTGACAGGAGATAATCCAAGGCTTTTATCTTGGTGAACTCTAGCGTAAAGCTAAGAAGCTTAAGTCAGGGAGGCCGCTGGTCCAGATGGTTTCTCTGTTAACCTTGGAGATCTGGAGACCCACAAAGAAGAGACCATGGCACATAGTCATCCTTCCAGCATTTCCACGTCCTCCCACGTTTCACTTTATCACCCTGAATACATCATTACTGAACGTACAATGATTATCTTCCCTCCACATTTCACCAAGTCTGGGCAGCTAAGACGTCCCAGTTCCTGCCCACAGTATGAGATAACGTCGCTTTGGACCTTGAGATTGCATTTGTTTACAGAACTGGACAGACGGTAGTGTTCTCCTCTCCTCATGGGCTGATACGGAATCCTGTGGATCTGTCTCAGAGGAAAACTTGCTCCATCTCTGGAGTCCAGAGGCGCTGAGATGCCCTCTCAACTGCAGCCACGACTGTCCCCCACCTCCTGATGTAGTGTTTTCAGACCCCAGAGTGCTTTGTGTTGCAGTGTTTTATTCACACTGTTTGTTGTGCTTTATTTAATAGTTATTAATATATTTGACCTCTTGTGTATCTGACGACCTTATCTATGAAAAATGCTTTCTATGCTCGGTGCTTCATTCTAAAATGTACTTACTAGGATCCCTTTATGCTGAGACTTTATCTCCTTCATTCAAAAAACAGTATTTCAAAAAAAAAAAAAAAGAGCAAAAGTACAGTTTTATTGTACTGGTGCTAAGATAGATTTTGTGTTGACAATCAATGAAGCTTTGGTTTGAAGTCACAAACTAATAAAAGATATTTAAGAGACTTAAGGTGTAAAGAAAAGTATAGTTTAGCTAAAGAAAATGGGCTACAACAAGACTGAAAGACTAAGACGTGTGTGAGATCCTGAAAGAGACTTTAATTTGATTCTTTTATAAGAAATCAAGCAGAATAAAGCATGATTGTGAATTATAGTTTTAATCTCTTTGTGTTGTCAGATTATTATAATTAAGGGTGTAATTACTTCTAGAACTTTGTTCAAATGGTCCTTTTTATGTCACAATGTCATGTGTGGTGCAACTCATCCTGAAGATTTTATTTTTCCTCTCGACAATAATTAGCCTGGTTGGAAATAAACAGCAGGTTTCTTCTTGCCTTTTATGACGGTTTTGATTCGGAGTCACTGTAATACATAAATAGCTAAAGTTAATCTTTTATTTTATTTTTTTGCCATGGACCTGTCCAGGGTGTAGCCCACCTCGTACCGTATCCCATCAGGGGATGGGCTGCCCCTCCCCCGACAGCCCTGAACTGGACAAAGTAAGTAAAGAAAATGTATGGATGGACTGATGACGTGCAACTTAGAAGATATAAACTTTAAGCCCCTGAGGAATCACCGAGGTTCACAAAAACATGGAAAGCACAAATTTTCCTGAAGTTAGGTGTTGTGGCATCCCATCATTTTTTTCAGTCACACTAACCTGTATGGAAAGCCTTTAATTCTGAGTACAGAAGACATTGACACTGACACAGTTTCAGTAATTATTATTATTATTAAGTATATCCATTGAAATTGCTGTATAAAGTCTTCACCACATCCCAAATATTCTCAGTGAAGTTAAGGTCTAGTTCTCTCTTAGTTTGAGCTCAGTGAATCCTGGAAATCACATGATCTTGCTGAACCTTGACTGGTGTCATCTCAACCAAGCTTCCCCGGCAGGTTTGCACGTTTCCCGTCCATCTCCACCCTGATCGCTCTGGAACAGGATAAATCTAGACTTGTAGGAGCGTATGACGTCTTTTCCATTGTTCCTCCAAGATCCAAGCTTCACTGCAAAACTGAAGCTTTTTTTTTTTCCTTCTTTTTAAATCTTTGTTAAAGGCAGAGTAGGAGGTTTCTGGATGATGTCACATCTGTTGATCTGAAAACAAAACGTGCCCCATCGTGAACTTTGCCAACCCTCTCCTCTACTTCATGTGCAGAAGCACAGGTCTTGGAGCGCAGGAGGCCTCGACTCTGTCTTCAGTTTATCTACCAGCCATGAATATGAGTTAGGACGACGTGAAGAAATAAAACTAAGAAGCTTTAAAATATCAACAAATTGCATATCTATTGCACGTCTGTTATTTTACCACAAAGCAGTAAAACGTATTGATGATGGAGTCCTGCGTAGGTGTTTAGCCCCGATACATTAAGCTCTCCTCATATTTCACATGGAAACTTTATTTTTACTTTCACTCTTCAGCATTGTTGTTAGTTCTGAGGTTTGGTTTTATCAAATCACCCCAAAAAAGAGCATTTTTTCCTTAAAAATAATGGTTCATCCCTTTTCCTCCGTGTTTTACTAATGCACTGGACAGCTTTAGCCTTATTTTAGCACTTTCAGCAGCCTCTCTAGTTGTATTGTTTGGATAATTCAGGATAACAGTTGGACCTTTTCTGAAACACTTCCTAAAACACTAAACATCTGCTCACTGGGACTGCAGGGGTTGAACAGCCAGATGAAACGTGTTAATCTCTCCTGTACGTTACCAAAAGGAAGCTCACATCAATTTATCTTTGTTAAATCAAGGTTGTGAGTAAGGTTGTGTCTGAAATATCCTGTCTTCTTTTTTTTTTAAACAATCTCTGCTAATTAAACTTTAAGGTACCATTATGGTTTTTATTTTTTACTTCGTAAAGGTGCTTTTTTTTCACTGGGTGTTGGTAACAACCCATGCAACCCACACAAAAAATGATTTCCAAAACTCATTAACCCATATTTTATTGTCAATGTTTTTCATGAAAAATTGCTCATTTTGATTTTGATGGCAGCAAATAAATAAATAATATTGCTGAAACATGCAAGGCCTTCCCTGAAAGAGATGTGTGCATATGCTGCTCTAAAACCTCGGTACTCTTCGGCAGTGATGGAGCCTTTCCAGATGTGTAAGCTGCCCACACCACAGGCACTGGTGTAACTCCATACCATCAGAGATGCAGGTTCTCCCAACTCTGTGTTCCTGCCATTGAAGTTAAAATGAGCAGATATTTATCAGGAAATGCTGAAATTACTTAGTTTCAACATTTGATGTGCTTTATTGGCAACAAAATATGCAATCCTGCCCCATGTCAGTGCAAATTAATATCAGTTTATAAAAGAATGTTTGACTACTAGGATGTCACACACACACATACACAATCAAACTGAAGGCACTGGTTCAAGAAGATTTTTGAAACTTCTGAATGTTCAAGTGAGCACTGTTGGGACTGCAATCTGGAGGCAGAAAGAGCATCATTTCATCGTAAACCAGCCATATTTCTGAGAGTTATGAAAAATAATTATCAGAAGAGTCGTCCAAGAGCCAAGGAGCTCTTGTGGAGAGCTTCAGAAAGACCTGGGGATGCAGGTGCAATGGTTTCAGAGAAAACTGAAGTGATGGCCTGGATGCACACTCACCAGTCACCATGCGAGACTCAGTAGCTGAAGAAAAAGCATGTTGAAGCTTGTTCAAAGTTTGCTGCAAAACGTTTGGACGAGCCTATGGGAGAACTGGAAGAATGTACTGTAGTTTGGCCAGATGAGATAAGGGGACAGCTCTCTCTTTGGATACTGTAATATGCAGCATGTTTGGAGCACAACTTCATACAATTAAAGGAAGGACGGATGGAAAAACTGTACAGACATTTTCGATGAACCTCTGTTGCCACCCAGCAGAAGGATGAAGACGAAACCAGGGTGGATGTTTCAGCAGGACGATGACCCCAAACACACAGCCAAGGAAGCTTCTGAACGGGTTTCAGGGAAGGGAAACACAGTTGCTGCAATGGTCCAGTTGATAACGTATGGAAATAACTAAAAAGCAGAACCTTGGACGACTAGAAAAAAATCACTCCTGAACAATGTGTGAGACTAGTTTCTCTATACAGGAGGCGTCTTGAAGCTGTCTTTATTGTCTCCAGTATTAAATACATTTTTTTCCCTTTGTCATTTTCACCTCACATTTTTACCCATAATCTAATTAATAGCCTAATTAATGGGCGTATGGCTTGATATCTTTTGACGTGTGGATTGCATTGGTTGTTACCACCATCTGGTGAAAGTTTTATGTCAAAAGCACCTTTACTGGGAAAAAAGATACATTATTTCTGTGTGTGTGTGTGTGTGTCTGTGTGTGTGTGTCTGCGTATGTGTGTCTCACATTCTGCACGTGAGACTTAAAATTATAATCCTCAGACGTGATTTAAGTTGATTTTTTCATCGGCTTTCAATACAAAACTGACAGGCTACAAACGTTAAAGTGACCCCGCGACATTTAGTTTCTTGGCAAAATTACACTTTATTTTATCCACTAGAGGGAACCAGTGACAGCAGCTTCAGCAGGTCCCTGCCGTTTCTCAGTCTGACCCCAACCGTCATGAATTTATAAGCGAATAGTGATTTTTTTATTTTATCTTTATTGTGACTGCTGGTTTCATGTGACAGTAGGCTCTTGTAGTAAATCTAAGGTATCACACCGTAGAATTAATACAACCACCTTCTCACCTGAGAAAGCAGTTTGACTCTGACACTCTTGATTCGTTTTGGCTCACAGAGCAGCTGATCACGCTGGGAACATCTGCACTCAACTTACAAAAAAATGTGTAAGGGCCTAACATTTAACAGCACATCGTATCACAACTGCACTGACCCACAGGAGCAGTATTAATGTTTTTTTTTTTTTTTTTTAATGGCCTAAAAGAGCCATTACTTCCCATTTAACGAAGCTCCATCCATATGATACACAGTAATCCAGCTTGTGAGCATATGGGGCCCAGTTTGTAGTCTCAGTGTGAGTGAGAAGCGGCAACATGCTTCATTGTTCTGAGATGTGACATACCAGTGGTGGCCCCTGGCAGGGCCTCCTGGTACAGATGGTCCTCACTACAGTGGAACCTGTGCAGCCCCACAAGGTTACTTAAGTTCACAGAGAGAGCTCAGTGTTGGTTCATGAGTGACGTGTGAAGAATGGATTCTAAAAATGATTAAAACTTAAGAATTGAACCTTCAGAGATTTTTTTTTCTTTCTTACTTACTGATAACATCATTTGACTCATTCTGTTCTAAGTGAGATGATCACGTTTCATGAGGGTTAGCAGGTTGGAGTCATCAGGAAGCCCCCTACGGGGTCCGCCCTCCTCACCAAGCCCCTGCCATTCCTCGCCGCTCATTGGCCTGCTGCTGTGGGACAGAAACCTCTGATTGGATAAAAACGAGGGCAAGTCTGCACAAGGCCCACTGACAGACTGACATGGAATGAGGAAGAAAGGCCGCCCGGCGCTTCCTACTCTTCTTATATGGAAAAAACAAAGGGACATGAAGCAAACTCACAAGAAGAAAAGCACATATGATGCAAGTTCAGTGCGTATAGGCGTTACTGTTTAACCTGCAGTCGAGCCCTTTTGAAATCTTCCAACAAAAGAAACTCTTCTGACTCATGTTGGAGGAAAATCTAAATATGAAAAGGTTTTTCATGTTACTGATGTTTTTTGTTTATTTTAATTTCTTTTTTTATTTTTTATTTTATACCCGTCTTTGTTGTACTTGTGAAAATAAGTCCCTCTAAAGGTGTCTTTGTTTTTAAAAGTCTTGGACTCCCCGTCCTGGGTATGACTGTATTTGTTGTAGAAGTACAACCACAACCACAACTTCTTCTTTTCTTTTCTTTTTTTTTTCTTAAAACCACGGTACACTAAGACTGAATAGATGTTTCCTGTGAGTCACATATTTTTGCAAAGCTGCTGGCAGACCTGCAGTTTAGCATTTTGGACAACAGGTTGAGTAAAATCAGTATAATCAAAGTTTCAAGAAGCTGTTTGGGGCTGAGGGAGTTCACTGGGGACATTTGTTGTTTCTGGTAACGGCTTCCGGATTAGGTTATATAAGAGGCCTCTTTAGTAAAGAAAGAAGGGGAAGTCCTTCTTACTTTGTGTGCAAGTAAAGTCTAGATGCCTCCTTTTCTCTGAATCCCTACTGAAATCAGCTCCCCGTGTTGCTTTGGTGACCACTAATGAGATCCTCAGCCATCTTAAAACAAAAATGTTTAACTGTGTGAGTTATTCCTTTGAAGTATTTTTGTGCTAGTGATAAATCAAACCTGTTTACATCCTCTGGTGTGACCATTTAGATGAGCGTGTTCCCTCTCTGCAGCCAGGAGTGCCTCTTATCTGTCTCATTCTGTTAAACATATCTATGAATCATCCGGGCCGCAGTCCCGTTTTGAAATAACCCTCCCAGCTCTGAGGTTGAACGTTCTTTTGTGTGTGCTAATATTAAGACGTCTAATGGTGTTTCATCCCGCGCCTCTCTGACTCCCAGTCCTGCAGCTCTAAATATAACATCAGGGAGGGGGAAAATAGCCCTGTCATGCTTTGCTTCCTCGTGCTGCAGACGAGCTGACCTTGTCCAGACATCTGAGTCTGCTTCTGCACGTAGTCCAGCCTTGACTCTCGCAAACCTGATCTATTGCACATATTATCAAAATCTGGTTAAAATTCAGAAACTCTGACGCAGTAACAGGACTCCCGTGCGTAGTTACTGCATGTGATGTCCTGCAGTCCAGCTTAAACTGAGACACTGGAAGGAGACGGAAGTGTCAGAAGTAATGTTGAGGCTTAAAATGCAGAAAAGTGTTTTGTCCCACCAAGGAGCTGCATTTAAAGCTTGAATATTGCAGATAAAAGCTCAAATAAAAGTTAAATACTTATATGTTGTCCAGGAAAAAACGAAACAAAAAGAAAAGTATTTAAAGCAAACTGCTACATAAACAACTGGAGCTTACTCCAAGAAATGTTGGGACTTTGTGTGGAATGTAAATGAGGAGAAAATTTAATGATTTACTGATTATTTAAGCAAAATATTTAACAGGCAAAATTTGACGAGACTCGAAGTTTCAAGTTAAAATATAAAAGTCCAAGAATATATATATATATAAAAACAGGTTTCAATTTGATGAAAAGTAAATGTTTGTATTTGGTATTAGCTGAAAAAATTCACAAAAGTTTGCATCTGAGAAACAATTGATTGCAAAAGCATAAAGTTAAAGCAAAGACCTGCGTAATACATTTGTTAATTTAGTCAGTTAGTAAAATTAGTTGATACATAATCAATGGTGTGAATCTTTCTGAAGTGGATTATCAATTTAAAGGGGGCATATACTGAAGTTTTTTGTTTTTTAAAAAAAATTTTTTCTTTCTTTGAATGCAGTTATTTGGATGTTTTAACAAATAAAACACCCAAAAATCTCAACCAATAACATCCAAAGCCACTGCTGCCAGAGCTGAAATGAGGACTAGCAGAAGAGCGTTTGGAAGTGACAAGTCTCGTCTGACCTCCTAAAACCATCTGCTGTGAACAGAAAAATAAAGCCATGCCTGAAAAGAAAGCTTTTGTTCAGTTAGACACGTGGTATTTTGTCTGAAGCAAGAATGGACATTTCAATTAGACCTCAGGAAACCTTGAAAGAAAAGGTTGTAATGTCACAGTTCACCTGTGCTTTTCAACATTGTTCAAAGATGAAAAGAATCGTGGGGGCGGGGGTTCATTTTTGTTCTTTGTTCCTCACCATGTCTGAGGTCTTGTTGTTTTTCTCCAGCCAACAAAAACACTTGATGACCACTAAAGACTCCCATCAAAGGAGAAAGCTGGAGCTGCGGCGAACAAAGGCCCGAGCTGGAAATCTGATAGTGGGTGTATTCTTGGGACTGTGGGGGTCTCCAGTAGCTCTGCTGACAAGAGAGGCCTTTCACGTTGGCGAGCACGTTCGCCACAACAACCGTGCCAGAAGCCCGTCCTTGTCTGCATCAAATTAGATTTGGCCGCAGACGTCGAGCAGAGGCGGGTGGAGATTCCAACAAGCAGACAACTTTTCACACTGATGAAGCTGATTCACATCAGCTTCACGCCTGGTGAGTAGAGGAGCAGGAGCTGAGGCTGAGGTGCAGAGCACTTTTACGGCCAGAAAGTATACAACACAACATGCAAACAACATCTAAAGTATGATTCGATGCGGTATAATACAGGTCCAGTCTGTCTAATGTTTCAAACGTATTTTGCTGGGAATATTTTTCTGTTTTCACTTTTGACATCTGACGGTTTTTAACCATTTCACTTCAAGTCGAGAAAAGCTTTGAGCTCCACCAGAAAATGTACGAGGCTTATCTTAGCTGATATGAAGTGGCATTAAGAGTATGTTTAGAGTTGTGTAATTGTTTCAAGTAAGCATGATAGAAGGTTGCGTTGACCTACAAAAGTTGCACAGACAGCAGCGGGGTTTGTAAGCGTATGTGAGCTGAAGACAAGGCCAGGCTGAGAGGATTGTTCCCTCTCAGAGACACGCTGTGTCAGGCTGTAAGCAGCTCCAGCTGGACTCCACACCCTCCCACTTGCCTCTTACATAACCTCATACGTTCCACCCTTATATGCTCTGCACGTAGCTGGGAAATACTGATTCTGGTGGCACAATCAGGAGGCGGTGGACTCTATGGTTTGGAGGGCCAGTTACTCTCTGTGCTTCATTCTATCATTTTAGTATTGGACCAGAAACTGAGTTTCTTTGAAGAAGAATAAAACGCACACACACACACACACCACATGGGTGGGCTCTTTGCTTTTATGCTGCAGCAGTTCAATGGGAAATTCTCCACATAATGAGGAACACGGTGTTCCTAAATTCACAGCTGCGTGTCCTTGCTGACGAGACAAAGAGCTGAGACCGAAAAACTGGGCAGCAGCTCTGTTCTGAAACCAGAGCCGAGGACTCGATAGGCAGGATTTACGCTCGCAATCTTTCTACACAGGCCTTAATCAAATGTCAAAACGATAATGAGGGAACGACTCCCGAATCATTTAGCTGAATGCTTCTCTGCAGATCCAGCTGGAGGGAATATTTCATTTTAATAAAACTGCAGCACATACTGCAAAATGTCACAAATAACTAAATAGTTTTGTTATACTTGACTGTTGTTGCTGACAACACTGACACAGAAGTGGCTTTTAACCAATATTATATATTTAAATGTGTTTTTAGTTATCATTCTGATCACATGCTGATAGTCAGATACCGTTCTTACCAAAATTCTGTGATGGAGAGAATATGATTATATTAAGATTCAGAATCACAAACCTACTTCAGAAACAATGGCCACAGAAAATGACCTGAAATGGTCTCAAAGAGATGCAAAATGACTCCAAAAAAGTGAAAAAAAACCTTCAAAGAGATAACTTCAGACAGATTTCAGAGGAATGGAGAGAATGAAAAGAACCTCAGCAACACAAAATAACACGAGAGATAAAAGAAAAGAAGGATCACAACAATCACAGACAAATATAACCTCTATGAAGTGGAAAACCAGTATAAATGGGTAGAAAGTGGTCTCAAAAAGATGAAAAAAGACAAAAAGGAAAATAGATATCAAAGAAACTTAATAGGAATAAATGGAAAGTCATCACAAAAGAAAAAGAATTATAATTTGTCTGACTATATTTAACATCAGCAATGTGATTCCCTAATTCCTAAAATTTAAATAAAATATAATAAAGTTAAACGGTTGGATAAAATGAACACCCAGTGGATGATCATATTCATAATTTGATTAGTCTGCAGCTGGTCTGCAATATGATTTGAGAGGCAATGAGACAATTATCATGATCAGGGAAGAAAACACTTGTTCATGAATCATTAATTTATGCGACCAAACAAACATCAGAACCATCAGTGGAGGTGCAGAGTGCATCAGGACCTGATTCAGATGCCATCGTTTCACTGTTTCCTGCTTCATCCTGAGCAGCATTGTGGAGGCTGAAGCTGTTCAGTCATCATCAGATAAGATGTGGAGCTTTTTCTGGCCTTTTTCCTCCTTCTCACATCAGTGATGAGCTTATGCTCTAGTTAGCATGCCTGGTTGAGCACAACTTTTCACTTATCAGCCATACTGCCACTGAATCGATATTATAAAAAATAGTGAATGAAGTTAAAGCAGTCGTCTGTTATTATTTCCTGAAGCGTTCATCCTTGGCAGGGTTCTGCCATCAAATCTAAGGCTTCACTGACCCCGCTGCATTTAACCTAAAGGGCACTATAAACTTTGTTATCAATCTTCTGGGGAATCAACACTGAAATGTACCCGAGAGTGAACCCTGGTCCTTTGATAGATGCTCATGCAGGCTCATGATTTACTTAGAACCAACAGTTAACATGATTGAGGACCATTAGAGGAAGCTGGAGGGAGGAAGAACCCCACACAGGCCGGGCATGGGAAGATACGCAATCTAAACTGGACACAGAAAGGCTCCAGTCAGGCTGTAAAACCAGAAACCTTTTTGCCAAAGTGGCTGCTAAGCATCATGCAGCTGTGTCATCCTTCAGCTACAGACTTCATTCTGCTGAAAATACATGCAGATATAATATGACAAATCATTCAAGCTCAACAAGGAAGAAAACACGAGCACATTTTCTTTCACTTCCCTTAACGTGTTCTCTTTTATTGTATGAGACTTTTGCTGTCTGCAGAACCAAGATCATTATTTGTGGATATAATGTTTGCAGACATGTTTCTTAAGAGGACTTTTGTCTTTATGGATGCTCTCTGCCACCATGCTGCTCATGAGCACTCTGACAGAAGTCAAACACTAATGACATCAGCGTGCATGCCGGTTCACATTATATCTGCAACACAAGGCAGCACATTGTATCCGCGCTGTGCACAGTGAGCTTCACATGGGATGATTCTACGTCACAAGAATGCCTAGCAACGCTAGCTCCACAGCACGCCACATACATGTCAACCAAACAACAACAAACTTGTTTTAAACTCAAGTAACCGCTACTCTGGGATAGAGTTTAGAAACCCGCTGGAGGGCTCTGCAGATTCTGTTCTGGGAACAATGGTGGGTAGAAAGCAGAGCACCGACCGAGACAGCTGACTGCCTACAACCCCTGGCAATCTTGGAGGAGGTTCATCTGTTTTATTTGTAGAGAGGAAAAAAATAAAAAGAAACACAGCAATGACATAACAGCTGAACATGCTGTTTATTGGAAAACATACTGAGAAAATACAAAAAAAAAAAGGTTTTTGCAAATCATTGTAGGCTGCCTTGTTGCTGTTCCTGTGGCTTTTATGTGAGCTGTTTTAGGTATTTACTTAACCAATACAGATGTTAATGTTAATTAAGTCCAGCTTTCTCATATAGCAAAAGAAAAAACAAATCTCTCATTATAAATAGGTTCATTAACCTTCCTCTTTAGAGCCACTTTCAATGGTACAGAACATACTGACGCCAAAACCCAAAACAAACCAAGAGGGCTGCAGAAATGCTAACATCCTCTGGGATCAACAAGTTTTTACTGCAAAACCGGCTATGCTCCGATTCCACTCTCCTCAATACCAGACTGGTTGTCACACGTTTTGTTTCTCTGATTGGTTGTGTGCCTCTGGTTCGGCGCTACTGTCCCTGGAAATTAAAATCTCCAAAAGAACCGGACTAATTCGAAGAGAAGCGAAGATGGCTGACCTGGACAATTCAGCTGTTAAATAAAATAGTCTGAAGTCATATTTGTGACAACAAAATAGAAAAGTGGAATGAATGTTGTACAACAGAGCCGAGTGCTTATCTTCTGTGGTGGATTGTAGGTGCAATGAAGAACCACATTAATCATGTTAAAAAAAAAGGAAAGAAAGAAAAAAGTTAAGATAATTCAGCTGTGTTAATTTTACTCTCTTAGTTTCTGTCTTATGGAATCTTCTCATATAACATGGAAGGAAGGCGAGGCAGAAAATAAGCCCTGACTTGAATTTTATTGCACCTAATCAAGTGCTTAAGGCTGACGCAGCAGCACGCACGTCTCCAACTGGATGGCAGGGTGGTGGATCGATCAGCAAATGGAGCACTTTGAGTGAAGAATGACGTGATTTAAATAATGAAACCTCTACAAAAAAATCATCACAAGGAAAAAAAGGAATGATGAGGATAATGAAGCCTAAAAATAATGAAGTTTTTAGCTAAAATATCATGAAAACATCATCAGACGTGGAGAAAAAAAAACTCTTGAGAATGCGAGCCAAGAATTTCAGCAAACAAGAGGCCTTTTTACTTGAAGAATGGATGAAAATCCCAAATAAAATAAAATAAAATAAATCTAAAAATGTTAAAAAGTCAGAATTCATTTCAGGATGTTTGGTAACCTTTGAGTATCATTGTAAACTATGATGCTTGATTACAGGTTAAACTGTTCATAGGTCTATAAAGTAACAAGACTGAACAATAAAATGCTGCTCATGACTGCGTACAATGAAATTAAAGTACACGGTTTAGCACTTTTACTCAGCATTCAATTTGCTGCAAAAGCTTTTTGAGTTTTCAATAAAGGGGATTTACAAGAGTGATTCAATGTAGCTTATACTTTAAAGACAAACAAACTGGTTAAAACTTTACTCATTGTTCAGAAGAAAGTGTTCATCTCCTTTCGATACACTTTGCTACCTGTCTCTTTTGTTTGTCCTTTTATTGTAACTGCTCACTACTCTGCACACACCGCACCTTTGCTGTCTTGTCCCTTTGTCTGTCCTGTCCTTAAATGTCTCAGTGTTGGTGATTGTAGTCTGACAGAACCAGGATTTCAGGTGTTAATAAAAGATTTTAGGTCAAACGGTCAAAAAGAGGGCTGGTGAAGTACACGTTCGCAGTTACTTTGAAGACATCTGCCACAAGATTAAAATGCATATATATGTAACGTTAAAAGTTTTTGCAAGACTATGGCACTAACTATAACTATATACGCAGACTGTTGTAAAAAAAAAAAAAAAAGATCTTCCATTAAAATAGTTGAAGTCAAGTTAAACAAATGTTTTATAGTTCAGTCCAAATGCATTTGTAGTGTCAACTTTCATCCCTTTTTGCAGTTTAGAGAAAGCTGCCTGCAAATTAAAGCAAAAAACACATTGACTGCACTCAGCTGTTTGCTCGGGGAGCAGAACTGTTGCAACAGAATTCCTCAATACGTTGACCAAATGATGAGAGAAATCAATGTCAGGTTGACAGCAGATAAAATGTAATTGCAGATATAAGTTGTTTTTCAGAATTATTGACCCGTAGACGTCACCCTTCATTACCTGCACATGGCTGACATGAATTGGTTCATAAAGTGATAATCTTTCTTCTGTCTGGCTGAACCTGAGTTTACTGCAGTTGAGCAACACAGGGACATTGCCAGTGCAGAGACACCAGACACTCCCTGTGCCTGCCAAGTCTGTAGTCGGGCAGGCTCATGCTAGCAGGCTGAAGGGGGCAAAGACCTGCAGATCTTTCAACACAAAATAACTGCATGTCCCAAGATCTGTCTGTCACATTGCACTGAACCCGGAGCACGTTGCAACACAGGAGCGGTGCCAAAATGATCTCACATCTGAAAGTCCAGGCTCTGATTTTTAGACACAACCGGGATAAATGTAATTATTACAGATTATATTACACAAAAAAAAACCCAGTGAACTTTAAAAGCTTCACTGCGTGATGAAAGAGTCCCTCCTCCTCCTCCTCTTCGGTGCCCTGGAGCCGTATCAAATCCAGAATGTACTGAGTGGCTGCAATCATTCGCTCTCAGGTTTCTCAGGACATAAATGCCGACTGTCAGCCTGTTTTACAGCGCGTTGGTGTCTCAGTTCAAGCCCTCATAGATTTGTTTGGTTGGAGCATATTTAGATATCTCACCGTTTTACTGGAAGAAATGTCCAATTTGGATCTTTTGGATTTGCTCCATAGTTGGAAACCACTAAAGCATACACTTGCTTCTGTGCAATCATTTGATATGTCCATTAGTCCATTCGATTCTATGGGAACCTACATAATTTCTGATATAGGTGCGAAACTCCTCCTTCCTCTGGTGTTTTTCAGAGCTTTGTTATCCTCACCATATTGAAAAAATTCATCTTGTGCAGTGAGAGAATATGCAAGCTGTGCTAGAATAGGATATAATAAAACAGAACTTTTATTTGTCATACACATATTTCCACGAGTACAATGAAATTAAGGGTGCTCCCCAGGCTATCATAAGAAAAAATAAATAAAAATTTCTTGCATTAAGTGCTAGCTGTAGTACAGAGCAGGTTTGGCGGGAGGTGACCTTGCCGAACCAACCATCCATCCATCCATCATCTATACCTGCTCATTCCTGTGCAGAGTCACGGGGGGCTGCTGGAGCCGGCCCTGCTCTCTTCAGGCGAAAGGCAGCGGGGGTACACCCTGGACAGGTCCCCACTCGCAGGGCCTCTGCCCAAACAATAATGGGCCAATAAGTAGAACGGATGAACCGTGACAGTTGGCTGGATCTCATCCACCTTACCTACTTTATAAAAGGTTCTCCACTGCACAGTTGGCATGGATGTCAAATCAAGCTATCAAACAAATGTACCAGGCTGTAAATATGTTTATTTCTGCTGTAAATTTGGGCATTTTAGCATGGTGTCATGTAGAAAATGATGCACTTTTGGATCCACCAGCTCTTACTGGGGATAGACACATTGCAGTCGTGTAGGCCTATCGCCATTAGCCTGCAAGGTGGTGGGTGATTAATTGTGAGTCCCAGCATACTTCCACCTGGCTGGGTCCTGAAATAAACCTCCATGGCTTGCAGCTCCTTCTGCGAAGATGCACAAACCATCTAGGTCACGTGACCCAGATTTGAAGATGTAGGTGTCTTGTAGGTGCAGCTAACTTTTCCTCAAACCGTGCATCATCATGTTGGAAAGAGGCAGGGCAAAGCTGTCCAGCCAAAGGCAGAGTCAAGGGCTACCTCTCATTCAAGCATATCAAATGATGTCTGGGCATCTGATTGGTCAGTTTTTCAATTACTTAATACAAATTTATCTGATGTGGTACAAAAAAAAAATCACCCCCGTATATTTGTCATGGATGTAAAATCTAACACCTACAGCACAACTCACCACTGTCTTACAGTTCCCAAACAAGTCCTGCACCACTCTAACATACATTTCTGCCACTCCAGACTTCCTCATACAACACCACAGCTCCTCTTTTTCACCATGTCATCTGCTTTCTCAAGGTCTACAAAGACATGCAGCTCCCTCTGACCATGTACTTCTCTATCAACATCCTCAAAGCAAATATTGCATCTGTAGTACTCTTTTTTTTTGCATGAAACCATACTGCTGTTCACAAATACCCACTTCTGCCCTTTGACTATGTTCCACTTCTCTTTCCCATAACTTCATTATATGGTTGATCAGCTTTGCTCCTCTGTAGTTGTCATAACTCTGCATGCCGACCTCCACAGGTTTATCACCAGGACCAACTGTCTTTCCACTCTTCACCCTCTTCAGTCTTACTAATCTTTGCTACCTCCTAGTCCTTGTCACCTTTTCTACTCTTGGTTCTCTTCCATTTTCCTAATTCATCAGCTCTTCAAAGTACTCCTTCCATCTTCCCATCACACTTCAGCCACCTGTCAATACATTTCCATCTCCATTTTTAATCACCCTAGCTGACCATGTCCTTCCCACCTCTATCTCTCTGCTTTGCCAACCTGTATAAATCATTCTCTCAGTCCTTGCTGTCCAACCTAGCATAAAAATCATCACATGCCCTTTGTTTGACCTTCGCCACCTCTACCTTCACCTTCCTCTGCATCTCCCTGTACTCCTGTCTACTCTAAGACCACCAGCTAATCTTTGCTCATAACTGCTAAAACAAAACAAAAAAAAAAGTAGAAACTTTGGTCGAATGGCAGAAAGTGTGATGAATAATTTCCCATCCATCCATCCATTATCTATACCTGCTATTTCCTGTGCAGGGTCACGGGAGTCCACTGGAGCCTATCCCAGCTCTCTCTGGGCGAAAGGCAGGGGTCCACTTTGGACAGGTCGCCAGCCCATCACAGGGCCTGAATAATTTTACTTGGACTGAATATTTTTAATAATAATTAATAATAATAATAATAATAATTAATAATAATAATAATAATAATAATAATAGAGGGCTCTTGTCATTACAGAGGACAGATATTTTTCATATTGACGTTTGACTGCTGGTATAAAAAAAAGACAAACAAAACCTTTAGCTACTCACATAGTAGCCCCTACTACACATTACAGTACTGTCAGAATATATACATATATGTGTATATATGTGTGTGTGTATATATTGAATATATAGTGAAAATGCATCATGAAAAGTGTAGTGTACTATCCATTGCCACTTTATTGGCCAATTGTGATCTGTTATATTTTATCTGTCCAACAGCAATGATGCAATGAAGAGCACAAGCTAAAGAAACATCCAAATAGTGTACACGAGTTCAATCTGATGAGCTTGCTTCATTGTCCCCTGCGTAGAGACCATAGAATTGGAGCACTATGTTGCGAAAAGCTGGTGATTTCAGACACAGCCACATTTATGTAACTGGAAACAGCATGGAAGGGCTCAACCTAAAAAAGATTGAAGTGATCTTCACACCAACCCTCGATCACTGGATGAAGTTGTAAAGAGCAAAAAGGGTATTTTTACTTTCAGTTTTGAAGCCACCTTTAGTTCATATGATTGAGTTGCCATGGTGACAGATCTCCTTGAATCCCTCGTGGCAGCTTGCTGTTACCTTGTGTCTAATTGATGGATGCATCTTTCTCACGTTATGACATCTAAATGTTCCACCAGCTAATCTTTGTTTGGTGATGAGCAGGTGCTGTGCCAAGACATTTCTGAGCTTTTTCCTCTTCTTTACAACAGTGTTGGTCATGACCTGTTTAGCTGTGCACAAAACAAGAATGAGTTGATTTGTTTGCACCTTCTTGTTTAAAAAAAAGACAAAAAACAAGCCCATACATCTAAAATCACAAATCTACATCCTTGTGGGGCCAGCTGTCACCAGTTAAGCTGACCCAGTTTATGAGTGGGCTGATGCAGACTGACCAGCACAGCCATTTTGATTTGTAGCTGTTTCTATGGCCCATTGTGAGTGGAAACAGAGAGCTGTAGCCTCTCATCCTTTTCTTTTTTCCTTCTTCCCACCCACTACAAACTCTCTGACCCTGGGACGCCGGTTGGCTGGCTGAGTAGGACCACTTTGTCTGACCATGTTGCTTCCTGGTTGCCCTTCATCAAAATACAACCTCCTAATAATCACTGCTGTGACTTTGAGAGAAATGGGATGGAGGGAGGAGGGGGCGTCTGCATTAGCAACATGATTGGCGGAGCTGTTGCTAAGGGGAGGGCTTTATCCATTGATGTGGAAGCACACACGCACACAAAGAGCAACAGTTGAAATGTTTTTCTGTTCTACTTTCACAATGTTTCACAGCTGCAGAAACATAAGCAAATCTGAGACTTAAAGTTTTAAAAGAGCACACCTTTAGTGCCACAGCAGTTACATTTGTTTCACTTGTCATGGGTACCATTTATGACCTTCCAGCTACAATTCCCAGGCTGTGATTAGTGGACTTTGTAAATGTCATGATGGGAATTAATAGGCTTATTGTTTTTCCCCCAGTTAAAAGTAGCAAAGAGTATGACATAATTTAGTACAATCACCTCAAGCCAATTTTTAATATTGCGAGTTGTGTTTGGGAGAATACATGAAACATAGAAAACTACAAAGTCACACCTTAGAGTGAAAACGCAAGCCATTTTACCCAGTGCAAATATTTACATAGCACACATTAGCAAGCTGCCTTTTACATCTGCCAGAAAAAGCTGATCGAGTGTTCTAATAAAGAAATTAGACCGACCATGATGAAACCACATTTAAATATTTTAACCAATGTTTATTCCTTAATGAGGGAGAAAACAAAACACCCCCCACCCACCCTTTGTTAGAATTGAGTTGACAAGCAATTATTAGGTTTGTTATTTTATTTCAGGTGTACTTCATTTCTGCATCAATATAAAATTGCTTTTGAAATATCCAAGGACAGGCAAGAGCTATTACAGTCAGTGAACTGAACAGGGAATGCAGGTTTAAAATTAAAAATAATAAAAAAAAAAAAAAGTCAAGGCACACATCAAGAGGAACGATTTCAGCTTTCTGCAGTTTAGAGCCCATCAGCTCAGCATTAAGATAATTTACAATACGAGGGACAGAATAACCAGTATTCAACATATCCAATAAGCAGAAACTTTGCACAAACAATTGAAATGTTTTGATGGAACAAGTTACATTGAGGGCAAATTTCTGCATAAACCAGTGCTGTGCTTCATCTGGCTAAGAGTCCATGAACCTCCGCCAAGCACAGCGTCAGCCTCTGCAATCAAGCAGGCCGACGTGTGCGTGCATCACTGGTTTCAGGTAGGGGGGGGTAAAGACAGGGTGGAGTGTTAATCGGGAGTGAAAGAATGATGCCCTGATCAGTTCACAAACATCCCATTGTTGCACGTTGATCAGTCTGGGGAGGGAGGGCAAGTGACTTCTATCTCAGGAAGTTCCCTCCCCCAATTTCTCTCTTGTATCTCTTGGTGAGGTCATCTGCCTGCATTGTGAGCTTGGACAAAACTCCAAATAGTCCTCTGAGGTGATAATGAAACTGATGCTCCAGGTCAGCATTGTCATCCACGACCACATCTCCAGTTACCGGCTGCTGCTTCTCCTGCTTCACTGCCATTTCCAGGAAGCTGGCACCACTGCTCATCTCCCTCTTCAGCAGACCCCACTCCATATCGTTCTTTATGGACTTGAGGAGCAGGTAGTGCTCATACATGTCCCTCTGCTTGCTGGCAGGCTCGTTGTTGTTAGCCTCCAGCTCACTAGCAGCCTGCTCCTCCAGCGGCAGGTCTCGCAGCAGGCTGGGCACCATGATGGTCTCGTCCATGTTGTTGGCCGCTGCTATGAAACGGTGCATGACGTTGATTAAGGAGTGCTTGTTGCTGGTAGAGTCGCTGTTGATCTGCATCATCTTGAAGGCTTTATGCTGGCTTGGTTGCAGTGTCGACAACAAGGCAGGTGGGGGCTTTTGCAAAAGCAGAACTGCTGAGGTTGGTGATCTGAGGGGAAGAGAGGCAGCGTGAGGGTGCAAGAAAGGTGCAAAAAGATTGATCGAGGTGCTTCGAGCTAAAATATCTGAACCACAGCTTTGCATAGATTGGTCATGAGCTGCACGTACAACTCAGATGCAGGAAACATGAAATACATCTCAAAAGATTAACTTCCTATATAGAAAAAAGCTCAACGAGCTACGTTTAGAAGAAATCAATATTTTCGCTCCACCTTTTTAAACGCACCGAAATACCGAAAACCCACCAATATGACCTTGACTTCTCATTACGGGGATATTTATGCATCAAACGCTTTTGTGATTTTTATTTTGTTTAAAGAAAGGACGCAGACTGACCTGGGAGGAGGAGAAAACCTGAGTACTATCTCAGTTGTTGGTCGGATAAAACCCAGTCTTCTCTAGAACCGGACCACAGCCGCCGGGAAGGAAAGTGAAAATTTCCTCAGCTGTCTGGACGCCGAAACGCGGTTTTATATCCGACTGCCGGTAGAAAAGAAATAAAACCCACCCTCCGTACGTGTCTTTTCCTAGTTAATTGGGCCGCATGAGGGATGGGGGTGGACCTCTGCAGCATCTGATCCTCTACTGACCAATGACAGACGCCCTCACAGCTGCCAGTCAGTGTTTGTTCAGGGCAGGTCTGCACTCTGATGACCCCTCATCTCTACAAGGCGTTAGCGCCTGGGGGCATTTCTACCAGGAACATCTACATGTGCGTCAGGTTTTTCAAGTATGTCGTTAATATAAAACGGTTTTGTTCAGACAGTGATACAACACTCGGTTAAAATACTTTAGTTCCGTTTAAATTATCGATTTTGTTACACAACACTGCCGCCTGCTGGTGGAACCGCGGTAGTTCAGCTAAAACTGAACTGAAAACACGGTTTCACTGGCTGATTTAATCCGTTTCTTATGGGGTGTCTGCGTCTTTGTCTACATACAAAAATATCAAGACGCAACTCTACTATAGCTTTGAATTACTCCGGAGAGGAGGAGTGGGCTTACCGGATGAGTGTTTGCTTGAAAATGCTCCTGAGAGTGACACTAGTCCACCCTGAAGTTGACCTACCTTTATCAGTCAGTACTGACCAGACTGAGGCAGGAACAATTCAGCTGTGTTAAATTAAACTAATTACTTATTAGGCTGCAAAGGTGGCTCTCTGGTGCTGAAATGGGAGCAGCAGCTCACAAATCTTTGATATTGTTTATCCATTGACTCACAGAGAATGGTTATTTATTTTCTTGATTAATAGTTGGGTTTCTTTAGTGGACTACAAGCTGGACAAGCAAGAACTCAACACTGGTCCGTAGTTCTTCTCTCAAAGTTAAACATAATTAAAAACCGAGCCAACATTTATATGCGAGATAGAAATCGGTCAAAAGAAAATGAGGCTCTCTGTGAGTTTGTTCTTGGTTTCCACGCTGGCCCTTGATGAATTCCTCAGTGACCAGTGGTCCCACAATGGGCATCTTATCTGGATGTTCCTTGGGTTAAACCAAGGAAGGGAGCAAAAGAAAGGGTGGTGTGGGGTGGGGGGGGGAGGTGGGGGGGGGGGAGAAAGGGGGGGGAGGGGGGGGGGGGGGAG
>JBAMYA010000002.1:4138444-4175858 GCA_037176975.1 Arrhamphus sclerolepis | reverse complement strand
GACACAAACTGTGGTATAACATGGGTAATAATAAACAGTGATCACAGCGCTGTGTGATGTTTCATTGCCCTCATATCAGAGAATATGAAAGGAAAAGATAGAGCTGATTAGGAATGTTATAAAAAATGTTTTGTCAGTCCATCTGCAGAGATTTGCTTTACATTTCAAAAGAAAGTGGGTGTCAGGTTCCTGTCTTCCGAATGCAATGAAAATGCAAACTGATATATTCACTGGGTGAATGATGATCCTCCAAAACAGTCTGATCTCTACCTGCTGCACATGTTGAAACATCCCTAAGAAAAGATACATTTTATCCTCAACAGTAGAAGCAACATTTTCAAGCGTCAGCTGCTAACGACACTATTTTTAGACATCAAGTGACCTGTCATTTCATTATCTCATTTGGGAACGGGACATGAAAACACTCTAAAACAGCAGAATAGAACTAATGTGTAGGGCACAGAGGACAAAACACTTTTTTTTTTTAAGCTGTAAGACTTTTTTCACTTAAATTAGACTTGATTCAATTTATTAGAATTTATTCAAGAATCCCAAAGCACTTATTGTTTGATTTTAATAAGATAGAGAAGGCACATAGCGATAACTGGTATGTAGAGAGTGAAAAGTTCAAAAACAGATTTTATCCCTTTCAGGGGTCTAGTTGTGTTTTAAAGGGGCACATGTGAAGCATCACACTCCAGTGCAAATCTTTTCCACTCATGTTCCATTGAACAAGACAGACGAGCCCACAGCATTTAAAAAGGATGCACATGGACAGCTGAGGGCGTGCCTCTGCATGCCTGAACAAAACAATGTGATGTAATCAAGTGCAGATCAAGCCCGTACTCAGTAAGGGGTTTAAGAGCAATCCCACAGTGGCTACATGAACTATGCTCTAATTTGAGGCATAAGAGAGAAGGAGTCATGGTCAAGACTTACTTGTCATTGCTCTATAGTAAGAAACATGTCTGAGTCTGGTTTATGTGGCTGTCTGAGATCATATGTGTAGGCAGCTTTTTAAAAAAGGGGTGATATCTTAAAGAATTACCATAAATACATTATGCCAGAGAGAGAAAATAAGTGATGTAACCATGACACATTTACAAGAAGTTGTAGTCTCTTTGCTGCACTTCCAATCTGCAGTGTTGTAAGAAATAATATCTAAAAGCAGCCCATGTGCGTCATTGTGGTCCAGATATTTATCATCCCCACAGGGTGAACTGTGGCACCGAGACCATCAAGTGATGTACTTCAGAAACAGGGTAACATGTAAATAAAGACCTGATAAGACCCAGATTCTTATTTTTAGTGGGACATTCATTAAAAAAAAAGAAAGAAAAATAACGCAAGGCAAAAAGTAAATGCACTGCATTTACTTAGCTTGTTTACAACTACATTTTTTTTGTGCTATGAGCCACAGTCACTTTTCCACAAACGTACATCTCCACAGCACTTTTTCATTTAACTCTGGCCTGAATCGCATGTTTTTGTTTCTTTTTTTGTTGCTATGCTCATCACAACAATGCTCTTTTTTTTTTTAAATTCACTTTTACGGTTTAAATCTTAGATCAAAATGTCCTGCATTGCAGCTGTTAATGTTTGATCACCACCACAACCGAGTGCACACATCATATTGTGCACTGATGTTGAACGCTGCATGCAGGACAATAAAACCCAGCATGGGTCATAAAGTTTGTTAAGTTTGCAAAATTACTTGATAACACATGTAGATAAAATACAGGTACATAAGCAAGTGGTTATACAAACAGTACTTAAAGGTTTAAGACAGAGGCTTTGACGGTGGGGTTTACCTCTGAAGGTCCACGGCACTGATAATTAAAAAAAAACACATTAGGAAGAATTTGATTTAATTTTATCGACTGAAGACTGTGATTACCTTCAGGCAGGGTTTTGTTAAATGGTAAGTAAAAGGCTCACTTTCAAATGGTGCCTTATATTCTTATAGGTTCTACATAATGCTTTGCAAACTGCTTCCTTTTGATGCACTCTCACATAAGCACTAATACATTTTTGCATATTTTCATATCCGTGCTTTGTTCTCTTCTGTCACACACCAATGAGCATTTTGGGGGTAATGTGGGGTTCTGAGTCTTCTACAAGGAGGACCTGGCCTTTGTCTGTGTACAAGATCATCCATTTAGAGAGATGCAGACAAATGACAAATGAGGTGATCCCTTGGGAACTAGCTTCAGGCAGAAATCTTGAGTAGCATTTTCCTCTCACTCTCACCCCTCTGCATGCTTTATTTCAACTACTTCATCTTGTTCGTAGGTTCAGTACAAAGAGGTACTTCTCTCTCAGATGCCCTCTGATTTCCACCTGAAGGCTTTGATTGCATGGAGCAGGGTGCTCATAATCGTATATGCCAAAAATAGTAAGGATGTTTAGATCAGGGCCTTGGTGAGCCAAAACCCAGGTGTTTTATCATCATAAAAAGCATTTAAAGTTTACTTTGTGAGAATTAACTGACTAAAACCAGGCATAACTACTTAGGATCAATGCGACTCCCACAGCCCTCTGCTGAAGTACCAGGAATACTGCTACACTCCATTCTGTTAAAATAAAATAAAACAAACAAAACAACAAAAACAAACCATTACTAGTGTTAAAATATGGATTACCAGTTGCCATTTTGGTATCTCTGTTTAGGTGTGGTCTCACTGAATGCAATTGAGCTTGTGTGTGCTTGTGTGTAGAGTCTGAGTTGATTTTGCTAATTTATGTCATATTATTCCATTCCATTTATTCATTGATTTTCTATACCTACTACATCCTGTTCAGGGACCCTAACCCTAACCCTAACCCTAACCTGCTGAACATGACGCCCTACTACGTCCTGGAAAGGCGAGTGGTGCATCACAGGGGTTGTTTGTAGTAGAAATTAATAACTCTGACTTCTTCTATTTGAAACTGGCATTAGACCCCCAAAGGCCACACAGATTAGACCAGAGCCGGGGATCTTGGCATAGGCCATAGACAGGTAGACGGTTGCCTGGGGCGCCATCTGTTGGTGGAAGCGTCGCTGCAAGCCCTGAAAAATAAAATAAATCTACTACCCGACTGGTGCCGTTTTCTGTGTGTTGTTTCTTGTATATAAAAAAGACCAAATACAAAGAAATAAAATTCAATAAAATAAATACTAGTTAAAAAGATAAAAGAAAAAAAAGGTGGGGGGAAATCATAACAAAAGGGTGATCTTGAACCTGTCCTGCGTCCACTGCTGGTGAGTAAGGTGGAGGACGAGTTATGGGCAGTGACTGTATATAATAATATGGGCAGTTACTGCATATAATAATATGGGAAGTGACTGTATATAATAATATGGGAAGTGACTGTATATAATAATATGGGAAGTGACTGTATATAATAATATGGGAAGTGGCATCAGGTAGCGGTTACATGAGAGACGTCAACAACAAGTATAGCCTGTGTATTTGTCATATTTGTCATAATAAAAAGGCTGTTCAAACCCTTGAAAAAGAACGAGGAGGCGTTAAAGTGACCCTAGAATATTTTAAATCCTGTTTTCTAACATTGAAAAAAAAACAAACCAGCTATTTTTGCTACTTGCTAGTTAAGTCTACTCTAAGGCGCTCTACTTTAACTCTAAGGCTCAAAAGCAAAGTTACCTAATAATGCTGCTTTAGTATCTATGTAATTGTAGTGCAATCATTTTTTATTTTAGTTTTGTACATTTTTGTTTATTTTTGTATAATAACAGCAACATAATAACTCATATTACAAGTCTTCCTTCTGCAGCTGCTTGTACTGTTCAGTAAAAGGTAACTTTACTCCACATCTGTCCTCAACAGATGCTTTGAGAAAATATTTGCAGAGACCCCCAGAAGCTGCAGAATGACCTTTACCCTCATCTTCACCACTGATGAATGTAATTTTATCCTATTATTTCTGGTCCTGAAATCACTGCTATGTGTGTTGTCATGATTGTTGTTATATTTGATATCTTTTTATCGCTATTATCACTGAATGCTACAGATACATTTAGTTACTATTTACAATAGGCTAAATGTAGGTCATAATCAAATATAATAAAGTTTATTTGTACAATGCCAGCTTTATATGAAGTAGAGGGTGTAACACTATGGATGTACTACATGTTTGAATACAAGTCGGACAACAAGCAGCAGCAGACAAGTTTGACGCACCTGAAGCAGGTGAGTTCTGTCATTGTTACTACAGCAGTCATGTTTCTAATGTCAATATGGACACACTTGGAGGTTATGAGTCTTTTTCCAGTAGGCCAATAAACTGGCCAAACTTTTAAACCTTTCTAAACCTCCATAGTGACAGAAAACAAGGTGCATTGTAGCTTGTATGCACAATGTTTGGTATTCCATTTTTATATCACCGTATATTGCATTGCTCCGTGTTGTTTGAACATGGCACATTTTTTTTATTATTATTGACATTGTGGAAGCTGTCAAGTCTTTCTCAATATTTGCACAAAACCTGAAAAGGAACTCTACTCATTTATGTTATTTTATTGTTATTTATATTATTGTAATGTGTATAAGTTTGTATCTTTATGGTCTGTCAAGGGAGTTGTCCATTAATTGTTCATTTTGTGTGTTAATAAAACAAACAAAACAACACAAAAAGGCTACCGTTTGTTCCCCCTGTATCATATAAGCAACACATCGTCTTCGCACTTGGCAAGTTTGTGCTGCAGAATAGTGTGCACTTGTCATTGTTAGCTTTTAGTGGTAGCCATCTTGTTAAGATGCTTTTCCAAATATAAAATGTAGCATAAAAAAGAAGGTGAACGACAACAGAAAGACAAGAAAGAGGAGTTGCATCCTTTCTCTTCTGCTGCAGAGGATTCATGAACAATTACAACCCTAAGCTGTTTCTAGGTTCTAATTTTGTTGCACAGCATGCCATTTATGAAGAGATTGAGAGGTACACCTTTTATGCATAAGTAATTAAGTTCTGATAATTAAGCAGACTCATGTTGACATGCTCAAGTAATTTTTTTAAAGACACTGTATTGAACAAACAAACACAATTAGAAGTAAACAAATCCTTTTTCCACTGTAGAAGAAGCTGTGTATAAATGCATTTTCCACACTGAGATATGCTTGCTTTAGAAAAAGTTATTGGTATAATGTTTGATAAAACTGAATCACAGATTTTCTTTTTTGAAGATATAACCCCTTCTCATTATTTCAGATGAAAAAAGCCATAGTATATTGCATATTTATTCCTAATTTTATTTCCATTTTGAGATTAACATTAGGTCCCCTTTTTGCATTGTGAACTGCATCCTTGTCCTTCGCTCCTGTCAGAAACTACCAGAAGCAGATGAGATGAACCAAGAGTGAGACGTATCTGAAAGCAGGGATGACGTCTGAATGCTCCTCCTATTCTAACTCAGTTTGTCTAATTTCTTTTCCTTAGCATACATTATGATTGTCAGCACTGATTTTAAGAACTGCTGTTTCCAGTAAAATCACCTCATTTAGAGTTTCCTTTTGATGATACCCTGAGGTTTTTTCATAAGGATGACGTCTAGACATGACACTTTTTATACAGTAGAAGGAAGTAAATGTATTATAAGAGGGTTCCACCGTCTCTGTAAATATTCTGGGCCAGATCATCATTTGGAAACCCCCTAGTCTTCACATGTATTCTTCAAAAATACAGCCTCATGCACATCTGCTTTAGGCTTTTAGAGTCTGACAGCCTGAACTGAAATGCTCTTAATTGTGTGTTTGATGAACATTTTGATTGGACCATTTAGTTTTTTTTTCTTTGTTTGTTTTTTTTGCTCTCAGCTACTACTTCCACTTTCACAATTGTTTTCTTCTATTTTTTTAAAAGAATTCAGTATCAATACTATTTATGCCTTTTTATGCTATGTCCACACTGCATGTCCAGAGTTTTTTTCCCTTTCCATGCTGAATGGAAACTGGCATAAACTTGCTAACAGAAGGTGGAACAGTTTTCTTAATCAGTTTCCTTTTTTTCTCTAAGATCATAGAACAAACTTATCAGCGGCCTTGTGTGATAGCAGTGAACTTTCAGTCATAAATTAAAGATGTAATATCTTAGCAAGTAAAAAAAATATATTGAATTCTTATTTAATTCTTTAATAATACATGAATTAATCAGTCCTAGATCTTTAAAGGAGTTAGTCTCAACTAAACGCTTCTGTTGGCTACACAATGAGGAGAGAAAAAAAACCCCAAAAACCAAAAACACGAGCAGGTGATAGTAAACACAAATGGCCACATGAGGGCGACAGTGTTCCAGGAAGTTTAATTCCGAGGCCCCATACAGGACAATAATGGAGCAACATGAAACACAGAACTATGGAGGTAAATCTTGTATGTTTATGACAATATGCAAATTCCTGAATTCTGAAAGTCATGTGGGCATATACTTAAATGAATACATGCATGCCTTTATTGACAAAAAATAAAGCCCTGAGATGCCATGTAATTTACTGGAAATAGAATCCAATTTTTTTCATTTATTTTGCTTTTGAACTGAAGAAAATTTATTTAGATGACACTTTACTGCTCATCACAGATCAGAAAGTAAGCAAATGGTTTTCAGAGAATCTTGCACTAATGAAGTCTTTCATTGTTTAGTAATTAGTCATTTATTAGTGACATTTTCATTGTGTAGAACTGACTTTTGCTCGAGTAACTCACTATCATCAAAATCCAGTTTATATCCTTGGTATAACAGCTACTGAGATATGATTCGTCAATCAGGCTGGTCTTGATCCATTCCTTGTCATGTTTTTCCCCCTTTTTTTTGTACATTGTGTGTTGTGCATATTGGAAGTAAGAGGATATGACCACAAGGGGGCACAGTTGCCCAAAGTATTATGGTTCCATGTCTCTCTCCAGCCTCATTGAACACCCTGTTCCTCAAGAAACCTGCTCTGTTATCTGTCCTCCCATTCACAATCTACATCAGCCAGACACAAAGTCATTGGTTCTGATTCTCTCTATCCCTCTCTCTCTCTCTCTCTCTCTCTCTCTCTCTCTCTCTCTGTATTAGTGTGTGTGCGTGTGTTGGTGTCAAGGGGATTCATTGCCAGTGTCAGCTATCGGCCATGCTGCAGCCTGGAGACGAGGCTCAAAGTTATGGACCAATATTAATAAATGGTAGCCCTGGCAACAGTGTTCAGGGTGAGTCAGAGGAGCTGAGGCAGAGGGGAAGGCAGGGCACTTTGGCCGAACATGGATGCTCTCTGAAAACCACTGTCAGGACAGGCTATGAATCAGGGTCACATCTGTGCTCAACAATAATCAGAGGTGGGACTGAATTACAACCAAATCAACATGAGATATTTATATCAGCATGCTCTTATAGCAGATGAATCCTTTTGGGCTTTGGCTCAGAGGAATTAGGAGGTTTGTTTGCTTTAAGCCTCTGTAAACCACAGCAATTACATTAAATGACTTGTGCAGCAGTGTTTGAATGCTTTCAACAATCGAGGGACTACAACATGGGTGTTTCCCCCTGCTGTTCTGGGATTGCTGGGATGTAGTGTGGTTGTGATGCACATTCTCCCAGATCTCTGAGGGACAGATGATATTTTTAAAGAGACCGTAATGGTTGTTGTGAACCTTTGGTGTATGAACTGGTCATAAATCAGTCCAACTGCTGCAGACAGCGGAGACCAGCCTCCAGAGCTCTCGGATCCTTAAAGAGAGACAATAGATTGAAAGGGCAGATATTAAAGAAACTTTTGGAAACAAGCGCTACCAATCTTTTCCTGTTACGTATATATGCATGGAGGGTTTTCTGACTGCAGTCACGTTTACAAAGCACTCGAAGCGATTGGTCTTTGTATAAAGTAAACAGTAACGCTCCAAGTTGGGGTCAATCACTTCCAATCTTTGAGCTGCCTTTGTTTGCTGTACCACTGTTGAGGGCAGAGGAAGCTGACTGCAAAGCATAACACTTCCCCAAGATTGCAGATCTATGATGAATATTTTTGCACAACTTCTTGCAGACTGTCCAGCTTCATATTTGTTGACAAAGGTAGCATCTTCATTTTTTTTTTTCAAACAACATAATTGGCTAAGTGTTTTGTACATAGTGGTAGAAATTAAAAGTGTAATGCTACTTGGATCCATTCAGTAGTTTGTTTAAAGCCTGTTGTGAATGAACGGGTGGGGTCACGTTTTGTGGCCACTTGAGGAGAACTTGTAAATATTCACCCTCCTTTTGGCTCTGTTTTGGTCTCCACCAATGCCTGAAGGAAGTATGATATTTAACTTCACTGTTCTACATAAAATGTTTGTAAAACAGATAACACGCTGTCTTGCAATGAACAATGTTTATTTGCTAGTTACCAATTGAAAAAGGGCATGCAAAGTTCCCAGTGGACCTGTGATCTCAGCAACTTTAAATGCCCTCAATACTGTGAAGGAGCAAAGCAACTGTAATCTTATCTTAAGCCTGACTGGGTTTTTTTTTTTTTTTTTGCTTGCACCTAACAAGGTAGCCCCTAAACTTAATCAAAAAGTTAGTGAAGACAAAACAAAAGCAGAACTAAAAGTGACCAGAAAAAGTACCTCAGCTGTCAATCACCCAATCCTAACCCCAATTCTGTTTCTAACTCAGCCCTTCATTTACTTCTTTTCCTGACGCCCACCTCGACCAGCACCCCCTTTGAAACAGAGGACCCTTGGGTAGGAGCTAAAAATATTCTCCTGAGTAATGGGACACCCCTGTAACATTGTTTATATTTCATTGCAAATGGCTATGCCTGCAGAACATGAGTGATTGCAATTTCCAAAATTCCAAATCTTTATTAATGCTGAAACTACTTAAGGGTAAACCCGTACTTGTCGAGGCAGCAGAAGTTGTTGCCTAATTTGTTAGATATACTCAGTATCAAGTTGGAAACTTTGTCTACTGCTGAGCAGGCAGTACATACAGTGGGATTGAGGCTTACTGGAGCAGTGAGTGAGCCAAGCCAAACAAAAAGTTAGAAGCAAAGAGATAAAAAAGATAAAAAGAAGTTAGCAGAGCAGCAGCAGAGCTGACTGTTCTGTGCTTTCTTAAATGTACAAGTGGTCTTGTGAACTATTGTTAATACAAATGTTGAGTATAGATTCTTGACTCTTCTATTTCTCTTGTCATCAATATGACAATTGCAATGTCATGTGATACTTATCATGTCCACACATTCTTGTGGCGAGTATTTACAGAAATAAGTGGCTTGAAAAACAGTCATATTTTAAGTGCAAGTTATCCTGAAATTCTATGTATTCAAGATCACTTTCATCACCCCGACTTTATGATCATCATGAATAACATAAAGGATATATCATTTAATGGTAAACCTTTGACCTTATTCCATGCTCAGTGGCTTTGCTCAGTGAATTAAACAGGTAATTATATCTTTCTAAGATTATTTTACATTAGATGTGCACTAATTGCAAACATACATTGAGCTACATTTGGAAAAAATGTAACTTCTTTTCATCTGTGCCATGAAAATCCCAACATCTTGAAGAAATTAGGACATTTCAGCACCAGTCATATATAATAGGCCTTCCCGTACTTTTTCTTCCCTACACAATGCATAATTTGAGATGCTTTGGTTGGGATGAATACCTCCTCCTCTCATTGTGTTGACAAATGCTCTTAAATAGAACTGGAAGCCCAAGTGAAACCAGATTGTTCAGTGATTGAAAAAGCGGAAGATAACAGATGCAGCCAGAGTAGCACCTTTCTACAGTAGCAAGAAAGTGGCAAGAGAGTGGTAACTTTCTTCAAAAGTCTTTTTTGTGCAGCTGTACTGGGGTGAATTTATATGTACCGAAAACTGTAAAACTGAATAAAGACACAAATTTAATTAAGGGTGTGGTCTTTTGAGTGACAGCTGACTATGATGCTGACTGTCATCATTTTATCTGCCTAGCGCTGCATTAATTCAGAACTGTGAATGAAGACGTAAAGGTGCATAATGATTCACACTGAACATGTTTTGTTATCCTGAGAGTTGTACAGGCTCTGGGTTAACCTGGGAGGGTCCAAGGACAAAGCTTAGTTAACTCTTTGATACGCTTAAAAAAAAAAAAAAAGACATTAAATGTGCACGTTACAAAAACAAGCTATAAAGATGTTCAAAAATATTCTCTTTATTTTATTTTATTTAAAAAAACAGCGTCCTAATCAAACATCAAAATTACTGAGTTTTTAAAAATTTTAACCCTTTAACATTAAGTTTTTGTGGTGACACAACTCGCTTTTATGGTCTAAAAGCAGAATAAATTATTTATTTTCTATATACTATATGTAAACTGGATTTTTTTATGGTTTGGCAGTTGCAGTCTCATACATGTGAAAGATTAGCAGCAACATTTATTTACATGCATTGTTAGAATTTTCTCACTGTCAAGTACTCACATTATTGATCCTTTGCACATTTTTGTGCTCATACGAATCCATTCAAATCATTATTTTCTGACCCTTCTCTTAAAGAAGAACAAAAAATTCACAACATGTGTTGTATCATAAACAATATGCAAAAGGATAAAACATGCTATGAATTAAAAGCCAAATACAAAAAAATGTGTTTGGGTGCATGAAAGGGTTAAACAGCAAGCACAAGCTAACTTTGTCCACAGGCTAACTGACGTTGGGCTAGCTATTAGCCCGAGCATCAAGTAACCCTCCTGTTTGACCTGCAAGCTTTCAGGTTGACTAAATTTGACCTCTGCAGAGCTCTGATGAAGCCATAGGGATCCCGAGGTCAAGCAAGTTACCTTTGAATGGGGGCTCCTCAATGGTCCGACTGGTGCTCGGTCGAAGCTCTGATAGTCCTTGTTTGAAAAGTCGTTGCAACATCATAAATGAGAATGGATGGACAGATTTGGTGAGAGTTATGTAAGGAAATGTTAGCTTCATAGGTTAGTATGAGCTAAGTAAAAGTAGAATAGCTGGCTTGTAACTGAACTAAGGTGATTGTGTTCTAGGGGGCCTCCAGGTTTGCTCATTCAGCCCCTGCCAGTGGAAAATATAATAATAATCATGCAATCTGGTCTTCACAGCAGTAAATGTCAGTGTAATCATGTGGTCACAGAGCTATGAGATATATATTTGATTTGACGACATCTGTGCTATTAAACATAAAACCAACTTCAGTGCATGATCATTGTAAAATAACTACGTATTTACGTTCATAGGCCACTTATCACTAATGTCAGTCAGTGTCCACCTTTTTGTTTCTCCACCTGGACGCAATGCATGATGGTACAGATGCCTGACTAGTGACAATCGATTGTACACTGCTTTTCATGATGGATTTTGGTATATCTTAAATGCTCTTTATAATCGGGCATCACTACGAAATGGCAACATGGTGGACTATGTAGCAACTAGTGGGTAGCTTTGGACAGTCTAGGTGTAATGTTTGACAGCTTTGTTTTGTCTTTGTTTTAGTTGATAGGATCATCTTTAACATTTAACTTTATAGCATTGTAAGTTTCTGAGATGATGGATGGGCAAAGTATTTGTTGCACCTCTCGTCTGTAGCATCAAATTTAGCAGCAGTGCACTTGAGAATTTACAATAACATTTGTGACTCATGTTTTAAGGCTGTTATTTATTGTCTAATACACTGTTTTTATTAGCCAAAAGTAAAAAAAAAAAATTGTAGCACGATGGCCGCTGCCGCTGCCAGGTGGGGCCATGCAAGGACTTATGGGGGAGCCATCCCCTGGGATCCCCCTCTTGGCTGACTGTGGGGATGTGGGTGGTTTTTCTGTGTTTCTGTTTCACTGATTACTTTGTTATGTGTGTTCAGTGATTGCGCATGGTTGTCTCGTGATTATTGTGGCACCATGAGTGAGGTGAGCAGGGCGGGTGATTACCCCCCTCTGTGTTATGGCTTGAATGAAGTTTAGTGATCTAATAATAAAATCAGAGTTCTGAGTTGTCATCAACTCTCAGATGTCTGTTCATTTCATGTCGCAGCTCTGCTATAATATCAGCTTCTTTTATGGTTTTTAAAATATCGCTATCTGGCGTGATGACAAGGATAAGACGTCATATTGCATTTTAAATTTCTCCCTGGTGTCTCTTATCCATAGAGCTCGGTATTGTTAATTTTGGTCTCATTGTTTTGCGACAGTTACTAGCTGAGTTATGGGATGTTTATTTTCTTTTAGGTGTTGCTTTAAATAAATAGCCCGCAGCTTAGAGTTTAAACCCGTCTTGTGGAAGCCAAATAGTGGCGGTTGACATCTCGTGTTATTTAGTTTTTGAGGTGTTTGGTTACAAGCCAGAGCATCTAAAAAAAATCTTCTTTTTTTTTTTTTTTTTTTTTTGAGTAATGGAAAGGTAATGGGTAGTCAAGCTATAGATGAATGTCTGCTCCAAATTTCATGCTAATTTATACTATTGTTGTTGCAGCCTGTTTCCATTCTCCAGGTGTCAAATACCATTTTTTCATCAAAGCCTGAAAACCTCTAACATTAGGACAAGACGTCCTTTGGTGTGCCGTGACACAAAATGTTAGCTTTGTAGGCCTGACTTCAATTCCCTTTTGTTTTCTGCAGTGAGATCATTGATTTTTCATGCATCATAGTTTTATTTATTCATTTTTATTGGGTCTTTTTCTCACTTGATGTTTGGCTGCTTTAGGCACCAGAAGTGCTTTTTTTAGACTTTAGAAAGAGATTATGAAGAGTTAATCACAATGTACCTCAGTCTCATTATATCCTAGTTCTTCTTCCTTCCTGGTCACCACAGCAAATCATTAGTTTCCATCTTACTTATCTTACTTATCTTATCTTCCTCTGTCACACTAACTAGCTGCATATTTCTTTTTCACTATATCTAGAAATCTTCCTCTTTTTCTGCGGTCTGGCAGTTCCATCTTCACCGTTCTTCTACAACTGTATTCACCATACCTCCAATTTTATGTAGCCAAACCATCTCAGAATCTTGCTTTATCTCAAAGACATCTAAACCCTGACTGTTCTTCCAATGTGAGTTTTTAAAATCCTATCCATCTTTGTCACTCCCAAAGAAAATCTCGACAAGTCCAGCTCTGCTTCCTGTCTCCTGGTGAGTGCTGCTGTTTCCAAGATACAGAAGGGTTGGTCTCTCTATAGCCTTGTAAACCTTTCCATTTACTCTCACTACTGCTCTTCAATCACACTCCAGACACTCTTCTCTGCCCACTACATCCTGTATGTCTGGTTCCAGGAAGGGCATCCATCGTAAAACTTATGCCAAATCAAATATGCAGAACACAAAAATATTCCACTCTGTTCTTATAGCCTTCCTAGTATGACCTATTAGCATCAAATGGCACTGCATGACCAAATTTACTATCCCCAAACAAAAATTAATAAACTCTACCATTTAGCATTCTTATTATTTGGCAACATTTTTACAAATTTTCTTGACAATTACATGAAAATAAGAGAAAGTTTGAATCTGAGGGCTTGTGAATCCCAAAGCTGAGCCTTATAGTTATTGCAAAGTTGGAAGTGATCAACTTTCATTCTCTTGGAATTTTAGACGAAAGAAGCCATTGAGACATGTCCATCTGATCCAAAATGATGGACCAGTCAACATCCTACGGCTAACTTTACCATTCCTAGAGCAGAGCTGCAAACGAATTTCACAGAAAAGAAACCAGTGATGAACTTTCACTGTACCTTACAACAATAGTAATCACGGGGGAGTCCCTCCTTTCTCCTGGCGACTCAAGATAAATAGCACTTCTCCTTCTAATCAGCCATGATGACTTGATATAATGGGATCTCAAACTTTAAAGCAAGAATGCAGATTGAATGACAGCAAATCTGGTCAGTAGCTGGTGCCAGAGTCCTGAGTGGGACTGCCTGTCAATTCAGCAGCAGATCAATGAGCTGGCTGGCTTTGATGCAGTGCTAGGTCGCATGCTTGCTGCCCGTGTGTATGTATGTGTGAGGTAACATGCGGTGAGATAGTGAGAAATACTGGGATTACTGGAAGGTCGAGAGCCGTCAGTTGAGATGGATGCAAGACTTCTCTTTTGACGCTCAAATAACACACACAACAGAGGTGAATGAGTTTGAGTGCAGAGTGCCAGTGTTTCACTTACCATGCACACACACACACGTGTATTTATATGCACAAGCATTTAAGAGCAAAACAGATGTGTTTGTGTGTGCGAACCCCTTCCCAGCCGCACTCATTTTAGCTGTGCAGTCAACTCTCAAACTGCATATATCCTACTGGGCTGTGCTCCAATCAGCTGGATTAATGAAGAGGTATCATATTTTACAGTACAGCAGCGTGTGGGGCTCTGGGGAACAAATGGATGGAGTCTGCAATTCGTCAAGTCTGACTTCAATAATATAATCGACTTTTAGGTTAGGAGATAGCAGGGTGAAGGCAATTTGCAGAACTTTGTGGCACGGTTGAGTTATGTTCCTTAACAAGATCCTCACATGCGATGTCCGCCTTTCCACAGACCAAAGGCCCTCATGACTACTAAAAATACTTTACTTGCTAGAAGATGCATACTTTCATAAGGTATTCAGTGCAGGACTCCATGATCCTGTTAAAGATGTTTTGTCGTGTGTCACACACACCTCAAATCAGTTAGCCTAAGATTACTTTGAAAAACGAAAACAAGCGTGGATCAGCTCAAAACGAACGGCCACACACGGCTTTGTGTCAGTGATAAAGCATCAAAAGAATACTGACCGCAGACACTGTTTTCACCTCCAGGCTTGCTCTGTGGTCAATCTCATGGCTAGTTGACGTTGAAAACAAAATGCCTGAGATTTGTTAGCCAATAATCATGCCCACATTCAGACTGAGCTGAGGAAATAGGTCTGACTCAAGTCAGTGTACGATTGCAAGGGATTTAAAAAAAAAAAGAAAAAAGAAAGAAATATGACAACTCTGACTGATCTACTCTACTGCCAAAGAGGATCTTGTCTTTTTGTCAAGGGTACAGACTGTTGGCATTTGTTGAGGCTAAAAATGCTGGCTGACCCAAGTGCACCCTGCTAAGGCCATGCATGTGTGGCAGAGAGCTTTGTGATAATAGTATGTGCAAAAGCACATATACTAAGGTGACAGAATCCTATTCCAGTACCCTGGCCCTCTGTATACCCACTAGTGAAACTTACACTTCCATTTGTCCCTCAGAGTGTCAAATTCCAAACTGCTGAGGGTATAACCCGGCTTGATGCAGGCGAGAGGGAAAAGATATCAGTGGAGAGTACAGCAGATGAGTGCCAGAGTAGCACGTTTCAAATGATAAAGTCCTGATAAAGCTTGAGCAGAATATATGATACGTTAGGTGTAAGCAGAGCAATTCTTCGAAAGGCTGACTAGCCCTTTGTTATCACAGCTTTTGCCTTGAGGTTGGCACGAAAGCATCAGTTTTTGAGGATGTGTAAGCACACACAGACAGAGTTGTGCGTGTGCAGTATTGGGTCTATGTTGTGTCTAATAGCACATTAAAGCAAAGGTGATGATGTGGAGTAACAGTCAGTCATCCACATATCGTTAGATACAGAGATAAGGTCAAGGAGGCCATCCGTAATCAGGCTGAGAAACTTCTCAGGATATATGGATGATTCAGTGTAATCCAAAATTGGATGGAGTGCAGACACGCAAGAACAGCAATTCACGAGCACTCAGGCTGAAATCTGTCCTTCACTAAAATAATGTAAAAGGCTATGCTGGATGCTGCTCATGTTGGATGCCAGAGACATATTAACTATGTTCCAGTAGGTCAGGTTTTGTTAACATATGATTTAAAAAGCATGACAGGGTTTGATTTATAGTTAAGCATCAGATTTTATCTTGTGACAAAGAGATTATTTGATTGTCAAACAGAGGTCAAAAGCACTGCAGTAATATCTTGGCTAACTTTCTATTTAGTTATTTGGCAGTGCCTCCTCACTGAAAAGTATCCCTCTGCTGTGCAATTACTATATTTATGTTCATTCAGTTGTACTGGCAGGCTTACCTGTGCTTTTTTTTTACTTTTTATTTTTTTAAGTTTTCTTCCCTCTCAAAAATCCATCAGTGATAGAAACAGGTTTATACGCAAGGGGTCCATTTGAATACATTTTTCTTTTCCTTAATTTTTTTTCTTAAATTACTCAATGTTGCTCTCATTTATTAACACAAGCGCACAATACTCTAACAACTGTTTTTGGGAATAAGTACAAGAATAATTTAAGAATATACAATCTCAGCTTTGAGTAAAATAACACAGCATGTAACACCGAGCCACTGTAATTACAGACATGAGTTATGTTGTGTTGCAACATGTACAAAACAGACAGTACTGGACAGAAAATAACAGGTAATGGCTTTCAAAAGCAAAAAGAGAAAGCTATACAAGACAAACGGAGAGGACAAAGGGAGGACCTGCCATCTCAATCTGACGGATTTAATAGATGACTTTGCGAAGCGGAAAGCCCAGGAAGTGCACCTATAACGTAAAATGAACTTTTGTTTTGCCTTGGCACAGACAGCTGTGCTTTCACCTCCTGTGTTTTTTATCTGTTATGGGGCTCCCACTGCAGATTTTGTCACGCATAACTGCTGGTCTGTTTTTCTTAGTATGTTTTTCTTAGAGTGTTTCTTTTAGGTGTCTAAAGTGCAGAGGGTTTTGCTGCTGCTGGTTGTTTTAAACTTGCATTCTTTCACTTGCTACTGAAATTACCTTCTGTTAGTGTGATAATGCAGACTGGGCTGCAGACTGAGCTGTGAGATTAGGCCAGTACTGGTTAATATGCTTTAATCGGAGTGTGAAGCATTGAGTGGCAGCTGGTAGGACAAGAGGAATGCAGGCTGCAGACTGAAAAAGAGGCTTAACATTGTGATGCATGGAGATTTGTAGGGTGTGCATTGACTGTCTTGCAATGGAACCAAGTGTTGATTTGTTGTAGCATTAAAACCAGTTACAGTTATTGTACTCCCCACTGATGTTTTATCACTGGCATATTGACATATTTGAAGATGCACAGCTGCAACCCGAGGGCAGCAAAATGATTTAATGCAGAGGGAATGACTTTGAGAGGGTGCACTTTAAAACTCCACAGATGAATGTGGTGACAACTGTTTTATTCACTATTGCAATAACGATCACCTTACAAAAACAAACAAACAAACAAACAAAAAAACAAAAAAACATATTATCACACATTTATATATTCAAGCATCTCTCAAGAATATTTCCTTGACTTCCTCAAGCAACAGTTACTACCATCAGGTAAAATGTTTCACTGTGTTTATTGCTATATTTGAAAGCAATAAATGCAAAGTATAAATGAGGCTGAAGGATATATATTTTCTTTTGTTATGACAGGAAATGACTTGATGATAATGCTCTACACATGAGTGGATGTACAAAAGTATCAGACCTCATCCTGAACAAAATCATGACTATGTCAAATTTTTAGATCAGACCATGCTTTGTTCATTTATTGGGGTAAAACACAAAAGAAATAGTTTTAAAATATTTCTTTATATAAAACAATATAATTGTCTTTGAAATCAAGTGCAACCATTGTCAGTTATTTTGCCATTTAAATATAATCACTATATGCACCAGGAGATTAAATGTTTCCATCATTTCAGTGACTGATAAAGTTGTCACTCCATAGAGAGGAAATTAATTTTTACTTAAAGGAAGTCCTTGGAAAAGGCATTGTTTTTCTTGGCAATGGAGATATTGGAGGAAAGTAAGTGTTTCTTACAGTTGAATGCCATTCATGTTCAGGACGGTATGCTGTGCCTCCAGAAATAGCTAAAGCTCAAACCAGCAACATTTCAAAACAATGCAGCGCACACTGGACTCCATCAGACTTCCCTTGGCTGATATTCTGAGCATTTTTAATGACGTCCGGTGACTAGAAAAGACTGGTGAAGTCAGATGGAGCTACACGGTCCACAGGAAGATATTCACTTTGGGGACCCAAAGAAAGCACCCAAACAAGCAGGCGGCCAAATCAGTAAACAGGAAAATACACAGAGGAAGGCACCTGGTTCAAGTGGACGGTGCCTTCAGGGACAAGGGACACACTCCGGCTCACGCTGTGTTGTTTCCTATTGACACACTGTTTCCTTGCTTTTGGACATCCTGTGTGTGTGTATATGTGTGTATATATATATATATATTTATATACAATATATGTGTGTGTGTGAGGCAGTGAGTCTGTCATTGTGTCAGCTTGTTTAGACAGCATACAGTATATATTTATAAACCGGTATCATTAATTGCACTTTGGAATTTGCTCCTTTACTAATTACATAGGATGTTACTGCGTCTGGAAGAATGCCATTGTGTTTATGTATACGGATGGTCAAGTGATCATACACCAACACATGCTTCTGAATTCCAAAGAGACGTGGCTTAGTTCCAGCAGCTTGATTAGATTTGGATATTTCCCGCAAATCCCTAATCATGGAAAAGCTAAGATAAATTGGAGACAACAGGTTGAAACCAGATCTAATGAGAAATTAGCGGGGGCATTTGTTGTCTGGCCTAATGACAACAAATCCCTGCTAATCAATTTTTTGTAATAAAACTCAATCAAATTACAATGCACAATATGAAAGATTCACTGAACGGTACACACCAAGCCCCTCACTTTGCAGTTTGATTAACTAATCTGTTCAGTGTCACGCAGCTCATTGTCGTCTGCCGTATCAAGCTGCTGCTTTCTTTTACTTCCATGACTCTTGATATAACTTTTCACATAGAATCTTGCTGTTTTATAACAGCTAATCACAAAACTGAACTCTACTCAGTGGGCTCATCACCAAATGACAGGCTGATTAGTCAGTGCAGAAGCTCTAAATAAGGTGTATATGCAGACAGTCATTCTTAGAGATTAAGCAATTAAAACTCACTCTACAAAACTTTTTTTCCTCTTCTGAAAGAGCCAAATTCACTGTAATGTCTTTTTAAATTCATTATGGTGTTTATGGATCAAAATCACAAGTAAAGAAAAGAAAGAAAAACACACAAGAATCCTACAGCATCTTCAAAAAAATGAACCGCCACAAACTTTTAGAGGGCTGCAATAATTCATATGATTTAAAAGTTGCATTTACATTTGTCATTATTATTCCTCATATTTCACTGCTTTCCTTTTGCATGGAAATGACCTTTTTTCTTAGCACCAAGTACTCTTCTCTACTCTTCTCCAGCTTTGTCCAGTGGTCCAAAAACATGCAAGTTATGTTTATTGATGATTCTGAATTGATAATACCGGTTTATGTGATTGTGAATGTCTTTTTCTTATCTCATCCAACTTTGTTTGGGGTCTACTCCACCTATCAGCTGGGGTAGACTCCAGCAACCCCATGACCTAGAACAGGAAGAAGTGCATATAGAAAATGGATGGATGGATGGAATTCTGTGCTTTTCTTTTCTGTCTCTCTCTCTAACATGTTCTCCCTTAGCTCAGGTTTTTGTTACACGTGGCTTTATGTATGATGTATTTTGAACCATGTATGTCCCCTACAGGTAATTGGTGGCATTCTGATCCTTAATCGAAAGGAGAGAACTAAATATAGAAGCCCTAACTATGCAAAACCAGTGCTGGTTGCTGAAACACATTATACCCAGAGCTATAGTCACAACATAAAGTATTGCACAGCTTGTGTTTGCACATTCAGGAGCTCATAATAGGCTTGTGAGAGGATTAGTGTGGTGCCTAACTTGACCACTTGACCCTTCGGAATAAGGCTTTCGCACTACTGTGAACATGACAGCAGCTGAAAAAAGGCATACATCTCCAAATTGCGAGGGCTTTTGCCTTGTCACCGCAAATTTCTATTCGCCTCTGACACTTGTAAACCACTCCACCATGGCAGGCTCTGACCCCCATTACAAAGGGAGGGCTGCATGTCAACTCTGGCCAGTCAAGCTGGCCCATTATAAGAACTGGTCAGGGTTTAAGCTGCACATTGGCAAATGGTGAAAGAAAACTTCTGTCACAGGAAACTTTAAGTCAATGAGCTGCTTTTCTGAAGCATTATTTGCATATTTGAAAGCTGGTTAAGAAAAAAAAAAAAAACAACCTTACCAAAGTTAATTTTTGGCTTTTTTCAGAGAACGTCAGCTCTTATGATTACCCTGATATCTATATTATTAAAAGAGAATCATGTGAAAACCTAGAAACAAACTTGACGTGGAAGCCATGTCACATTAATGTAATGATGAAATCTTTATTTTAGTTCTAGCTACATTTTCTTTATTTGTTTCAGAGTAAAGTAAAAACAGAAACCCGTTACAAGTGTATGGTTAGCATTAATGTAAAACATACAGATATGGTGTGACATATACAATATTACATACTTGGATTAAATTAGACAGTTTTATTTGGCCAAACTTGCCAAAGGAGTCTGAGAGAACAATAGGCTTTATGTGAAATTCAGCCCATAATGCTGAAGGCCTCTCTTGGAGGGCGAGTAAAAAGTAAACCTCTCTGCGATGCGACCCTGTGGCTGCACCCCTGTCATGTGCAGGACTTTTATGGGTGTCAGCAGCGACCAATGGAAAAATGACGGCGCTGCTGTCGGCACGCACAGGCTGACCTCAGTCGACATATCATCCAGTCTGTCTATTTGCTCAAACGCCTTCTTCTCCCAGCTCTGATGGTAAATGCTATTTATATCAGAGCTATTACTTAGTTTTAGCTTTCACTGTACCCTTATCTAATATGATAAACCAGCCCACATTTCCAGTCTCAATCACTGCAAACAAATTCTATTCTACCCTTTAAAAACTGCCAACTTCTGACAGTCTGACAAGCCAAGCGTAACACTGAATATCTGAGAGAAATGGAAGATCAGTGTATTATACCTCATGTTACATTTCCTTAGATAAAAAAATAATGACTAAAGTCGGAAACTGTGTCTATGATTTGTCTAATATGTTACTAAAAATTGTATGCTGATAAAGCATGACGACCTTGGCATGCTTGATGTCAAATTGAGAAAAACAAAACAAAACAAAACAACTTTTTATGCTTTGTATTAACAGTTGGTTTGGTGATATGTAAGGTTGCATACCTGTCTCTGTTACAAACTAAAACTTCAAACAGCGCATTACATTTTCTTTCATGTTAATCAGAAAATATTTCCTCACTTTCCAAAGGTTTCATCAAGCTCTTGTCATTGTCCTGCCCTGCGTTTGACAAACATGAAAGAAAAGCTTTCAAATCCAGTCCTGGTCCCATCTTCAGCGTCCGTGTCTTTTCTTTTAAACAAAGAAGTTAGTTTTCTCTGGATTATTATTTTGATAAAAAAGACGACTGTTTTGTAGTGTTTCTCTCTGCCTTCATTTGAAATGTCTGTAGATGACAACTGACAGATATTTAAGTCATGTTGAAAGTGTTTCAGCCAACCACAACAATGTGTGGAATTTTGATGGTATAATTTATTGTTCGTTCTTTCCCAGCGCAAGCAGTTTTTCTTGACGTGTGTGGACCAGTTGTAGAAAACTTCCCAGTGCATTAAATCAAACGCACGGATCCCCATAGCAACCGCTGCGTTATGAAAGTAGATGCGCATGCACACTCACGTACTGCTGGGTCAAATCTCTGGTTGTTAGCTCATAAGCAGTTCTGTTTCCGAGCTGTTCTGCATTGTAAATAAAACAACTGCTTACTCTCCTACTGATTTTAATTGGGACATTTTGCAACGAACATAAAGACATTAAACGCGTGGTATACATTTCGAAGGCGGGGTGCAGAGGAGACCACCAGGCTCTCTTCAAGGGGAAGGGGACAGAAGCGGAAGAGAGGGAGATACCCGGCCAAAGCTCTGACCAGCATGAACTAAAACACAGCACAGACAGTTCAGAAACAATTTGGAATGAATTAAAAAGGAATTTTAAAATGGACAAAGTCAAGACTGCACATTGCCAGCGGATCTATTTTCTGACCCAGAGAAACTGACCAGTCTGGTTCTGAATGAGTGCTTTATAGCAGACAGCTGCTCACCCATCTTCCTGATGTTGCGTACCGCTACTGAATCTTTTAGTGCTACGCGGTACCAGACCGTACTGGCTTAGTTTCACCCCTGCCTCTGTGACACATCAACAGTGGTGAAGCTCAGTCACAGAGCTACAGTGGTCACAAAGACAGAAGCGACTAAGAGACTCAGGAAACTACTGACGAAAGAGAAAATAAGCGGCCAAATCTTGGACAGTGTCGTAAAAACCAATTAACCTTCACACCTAATAGGGGATTAACTGAGCTAAAAATGACCAAAGTTCCTTTGTGCTGCTTTAAAGGTGGAGTAGGTGATCATTTCATGACATTTTTTGTATTAGTAAAATTGTTTTTACATTCCAATACCAGTTTTCTGAGTTCAGTCAGAAGAACATCTGTTATTTGAGGACACTCGAGTACCGTACACGCTGCTTTAGCACGGTCATACGCTTGTGTGTGGAGGTGTAGTTTAATAGAGACTGAACAATTTGGTTGTATATTTTCCAAATTCACCTAATAGACATTTTCCAAGTGTCACTGCTCTACCTTTATTTTAATTTTTTTTTTTCTCCTTAAATTATTATTACATTTGTGCTCAAAATATTATGATACATTGTCTATAAGATTCTGGGGCATCTTATTCAGGGTGACTTAATGGTGACGCCAGAGAAAAAGGGGAAAACTTAAGTTATAAAATTGTAGAATTTTACAATGATATGTTCATCTTGATCAAAATATTAAACTAAATGAGAGGCAGACTTTGTTTTTTTATATTCTGAAACTTATTAACAAATTAATGAGGAAGTCTCATAAATTTGCTTACACTTTTTTGTTTGCACAGTCTTCTTCAACCTGTAGTGTATCAAGTTTCAGGACCATCTAAAAACAACCGAAAACAGCAATATAACATCTGTAATGTTAAACTTTTCCCTCTTTGTTAAGCACTATGTCACACATGTTATACTTGAGCCATAATTCCTACAATGAATATGCCATAGAAATACCGCTGCATAGAGTCATATTGATTAAATAAATAATGATAAAGAAAGACATACTATTATGTGATTGGCTTCTGGTTTCAAAGTCTTTCGAGTACATTTCAAATGACGTAAATGAGTCTCATGTGCAAGACTATTATTTCTAAAGAAACAAAATCCTAACAATAAATGAACAAAATGGTGAAACCAGGTGGCCATTCGAGGAGGATCTCTCTGTGGATCGATAACTTTGTTCCTCTCTGTTGATTCATTATCTCAACCTGAAGTCTCTAACAGTGAAGCAAAAATAAGCAGAACGCTTTGAGTAAACAAAAGCATAGCGTTAATAAATCTAGCAGAGGCCCCTCTGAGATCCTCCAGGTCATCCCTGCAACACAGCAGCGTGGTACTCTCAGGGTTTGGGGGTCGTGGCGGAAAGGGAAGGCATGACACACATTAGCAGCAGGGCATCTGGTTCCCCGCTGAGCTGCTGCAACCCATCGTGGAGAACTTCCTGATTGTGTGTCTAACCTTTCAGCAATTCTGGTGACAGCCTGCAGTGCGTTACTTGCTTGTTGTGGCAGGACAGCGTGTCCACCATATTAAAGACTCAAAATTATAAAATGGTCCACAATCTACCTCAGTCTTACGTACAGTATGGACTAGATGTGGTAGAAACGTCTTTTTTAGCTTTGAAGCACTATCAGTCTTCATGAGGAATCTTTATGAGTTCATCTGGACTTGTTGCATGAATTGGTTCCAGATTACAGAAACAGGTGTCCATGGAGCTGCTACTGCCATTAAAACCTTCTTGCAACATTTAAATGCTGGTGCAAACACCATCATTTTTTCGAATATATAACTCTTGACAGATTCAAGTGCTGATGGTCCCAGATTTGATGCTCCACATTACTCCAGTGGAGAGTCTTTTAGGTTTGACTGTAATACGTCCACTGGGACAAACTAAATCTGTACCTGATGAACAGTGGCAGCCACTGAGCTTAAAATATGAACAAAACTGTATCTATTATCTGATTATCAGTATAACTTATTCATATCAGCACTGCCGAAGCAAAAAAAATACATCACCTTTAAATGAGGCTAATGCCTCTGATGTTTTTCCATTTGACTAGTAGAGGCAAGTCAAAATGTGATGTTTATGTTTGTTTCTTTACTCTTGTCTATTTCTCAAATCATCACAAAACCTGGCCGTGTGTGTATTTTCAGGACATTACCTGTCACTGATGTAGACTGAATGTTTGTCTTGGCAAACCCTCTAAATGCATAGTTGCTCATTGTTTTAATAGACAATGATAAATCATTAATCATTCTTCTGTCGTCATACAAGAACTGTCTGACCTTTGCCTCCATATTCCAGTCATTATGAGGACAACAACAACACAGTGGCGGTTGAAAGAATATTAAGTCTACAGGTGCTCAATATCAGTAATGAGGAGTCGTCTTTCGTTAAACAATGGCCGCATTCTTGGGTGTCCTGGTGGACGTGGAGGTGATGCTCAAGTTGACATTCTTCACTGTTTCCTCAATGCACGCTGCGCCACCTTCACTGAACGGCCCACATTTTTTCCAGGCTGCACATCCTCAACGTTGATGGAGCAGAGATTCCAGCAGGGTATAGGCAGCAGGTGTGAGGCCAAGGCGGACTTTCCAAGGATGTTAAGTCAATGGAAGAGTCATTAATGTCCTTCCCCTACCTCTACAAACAAAAGGACTGGAATGTAGGAGGATGCCTGTCGACATGCCACAGATGGAGCAGATATGGTCCTCTGAATAGGATCCTGCTCACTGGATTCAGGTAGGTTATACACTAGGGGCTAGCTGGGACTTTTTCAGGTGGCCTTAATAAAAATAAAATCTCCTAACCGCAGGAATAACTCCCTCGGCAGGACTTCAGGGATTCAACGTTTGCTCCAAACAGAAAGAAACAATCATTCAAAGCCATCCGGTTGTGTGTGTTGAAGCAAAAGAAAAGAAAAAAGAAAATCATTTAAACAAGCGACATGGATTGGAGGAAGGATGTATTTGTTTAGAAATTGGTTAAACATTAAACATCAAGAGAACAAAAAGTGGTCTGAAGGAAAGGAAATATATTACCACCTACTGCGTCAGTGTTGTCTGACTCTAACCACATTTTAAATATCGCCATGGTGATTGCTAAGGATGGACTCGAGAGCTGAAATTGCACATAATTGCTTTGTCTCAGCCAGAGTGAATCCATAGGGGGCTTAAAGTGCAGGGGGAAAAAAACAAAGCTTTTAAACAGCAAAATTGAAATTTAAAAAAACAGTTTTTACCATCACAACACGTCAGTTCTGTTCTTTATTCTTATCATTTATACGAAATAGCAGGCAGTTGCTTCTGAACCAGTTTTTTTCTTTTACTAACTTTACTTATCAGATTAAAATAAGTGGTGCAATATACATAAATAAAGAGGAGGTACAGGGAAAAAAAGTATCCAACTGTTTATTAAAGAAACTGGTTAATCTCTAAAAAATAGCAGTGAAATATGTTCATACTTGCAGCATTGATTCAAATAATGCCTGTCAATGGAGAAAAAGGGCACTAAATGTAGGAAACATGTCTGTGAGATATGGCTGCACATCTATGAGTGCAACAGCTGTTATGTGAGTCTGGTTTGAAGAAAAAAAACTACACTACCTCAGTGACAAAACTTTACCTCATGCTACTGTATGTTTACATTTTCCTTGAGCGATTAAACAGTGCTGTTTGAGCTGGTGTGTGTGATTTATGTTCCTTTTTTTAACCACAGTGTTTTCCTAACCTTAAACAAAACCGCAAGGTACATGGAACTCCTACTTGACAGAGGTGTCAGGTGTCTTTGTTGGGCTTTCCTTGGAGAGGGCTGTCAAAAGACATTCTGGATTACATTTGGACTTTTCTGACATTAAAGCATCTATTTTATCTGTTCCTGATACTTTCCCCCCTTCTGAAAGTTTCTCTCCGTCTTAAGACCCATAGAAGTGTTCTTTGGTCCATTGCAGTTGATGACGCAGGTTATATTTTCCATCCTCACTCAAGGAAAGTCAAGTTTATTTCCATAGTACATTTAAAACAATTTTAGTTGATGTAAGGTCTAAACCAAATTTAAAAATAAGAATAAATACAAAGCAAAACACAATATCTACAAAAAAATGTAAAAACAACAGCACTATAATAAAACAGATAAAAACAAATGAAACAGCAAGAATGAGATCATATATATATATATATATACATACATACTGTGTGTACTTTTGCTTACTTAAGAGAGTGAAAGAAACTAATTTTTTTCTGCAGCTCAGACAGCCAAAATTTTGCTTTGTTTATTTGTTATTGAATTTCCCTTCGGGGATGAAGGACGTATTTTTTAAATTGAATTGAAATTGAATACATTCTTGATTTAAAAATTATGCAATTTCAAGTTTTGACATGCATCCAGCAAATGCAGCATTATTCATCAGCAGAAGGGCCACGCTGGAAAGGCTGTATTTACAAATACTTTTTTCCAAGTGTACCTTTGACAGCAGGTATTGACCCGTTCAAGCAAAATCTATGACGCACAGATGATGAGATACCAAAAGTTAAAAAAAAAACAAAAAAAAACAAACAACTGAAAGCAAGGCTGTCTGGCTGTGGGTCAGTCTTCCACATGTTGATTGATGATTAACTTTTTTCCACCATAACATCATGTCTGTTGTTCATGTAAATATACAAAAATAATAGTCAAGATTTGTCCCCAAAGAGAAAAAAAAGTGCTGGCAGGTTTTAAAACAACAATAAAAGTGCGAAACAAAATTGCTGTTTTCATGACATTGTCTTAAGAACAAACATCAACCTTTAGACTGGTCACCATGGCCACTGGAGTGGCCCCAGCTGGCGTGCCAAGGTGTTTTAATGGGGCTTGTTGATGGATGACTCCATTACTGTACCACAGCATGCTGTGTCACCTCCAGCAGCACACAACACTGGCTCACTTCTCCCCGTCAGAGGATGTTGTCTTCTGGTTTGCACAGAAGGAACTAAATATGATTAAAAATAAGAAACAAACAAAACTTCCTGATGATAAAAGAAAGGTTTGATTACAGCATGTGGCTGGAAGATGAGGCAAGCAATGTTGACCGCAAGGATACGAGCCCGACATCCTGTCAAGATATGGCTTCGACATGACAATCCGTCTTCAGGATCCAGACCACAGCAACTAAGCTGAAAAGAGGTCAGGCAGCTGTTCTTTCATTTGACACGATCTCTGGAGCAAAACAGCAATGAGGAGTGAAAAAAAGGAGAGTTAAATCGGCTGAGTTGAAGCCACAAGGAACAAGTCCCAGATCAAGGTGCTCCCCCATCGTCATCCTGCACGCTATCTGAACCATATTAGTCAGGCTTGAAAAGACACCCCCTGTTCCCGCAGCACCTCTGAAGATGGACGAGCATCAGGACGCTAGATGAAATGCGTGCAAAGAAGAACAAAAAGAAACAGGGAATTACACCTATACTTTTTTCCTTCAAGACAAAGGCCAAGTCTTTTTTGTCAGCATGCAAAACCACATGGACTGAGTCACTAATAAATCCCATGTGTTCATGTCTGTGAGGTGTTAAATCTGAAGGGTCCTGCCCTATGTGGCCTCTGGGCAGCGCTGGGCTGTGCAGGGTGGAGGACCCAAGAGACCTGACCGCACTGTCACACAAGATCACATGTTGTGTTTATTCTCTTGCCTGAAATTCAAAATATGAGGCCCACACATTTCAGTTGTACACAAGATGGTGGTCTTTATAGTTCCTTGAATCTCGAAAACTGTGAACACGAGCTGAGATCCATGCCTATGAAAGTGCTAGAGGGCATTTGCTTTCAGATTGATATGGCTCCACAGCCTACCATCAGGGGTTCCTCTGAAATGGGGTGATAAAAAATTTACCGCTTTACAATGAATTTTTCACAGAAAAAGAACTCGGACTGTACCAGATAGTGATGTCTAGTAAAGAAGAGGATGGTTGTGCTAGAACATTTATATTTTGTAAATCTCTAAAAAAAAAAAAAAAAAACCCAAAAAACAAAAACCCCAACAATTTGCATAATTGCTGATTATATAATATTATCTGCTCCTTAAATCGTTCAGGCATGCATAAACATTTATCATTTCTTGAAGGACTTTTTGTATATGTTGGCACATAAAGGAAAAGTATGTCTGCAGGGAGAAAACATCTCTCAACTTGCTGATTGCATCATCAGTGATGTGAAGCTTGAAAGAATGTGGTCAGGAGAAGCTGAGGGTTACAATAACACACTTTTAATTCATTCCTTTAGGCAAATCTAACAATGCAAAGTTGTAAATTAGGATGAGAGACCAATTTCCTTTTGTAATTATGCCTCTCACTATAGTTTGTTGCTCTTACCAAAAACTGCTGCTGCAATTCAGGCAGAAATCAAACAGAAATAAATTTACTGTATCTGTAATGAGCATCTGCTACAGACTGCAAACTGTTTAAATTTCACGGTGAAGCGGCATGTCGCTTATACTTATAGTTTAGAAAACTGATGCAAAAACAAGAAAGCAGTTTTAGCCACATACAGCACTGTGTATTTGTTGCAAAAAGAAATGTGAGAAACTTCTAAACCCAGCTCAACACCGCTGTGCTGTTGGGGCACCTGTTTTCTGCATATGCCAACAATCCTTTGCACCTCCACTCATGGTGGGGTGATGAGAGGGAGGGAATCTTCACCCAACCACTCAACTCTTATCCTCAAGGGATTTTGACTCCTCTCCTCACAATTTCACGGATCCTCTCCCCTGGATTATTCTCATCCTGCGCAGTGACTAGTGGGTGCCAGCAGGCCACGACTGCTGACACAGGTGGGAGTCTATGCTTGTGATAGCTTCCTTATGTCACATCACTCTTGAGTGCTTTTTTTTCCTAATATTTTCTTTCTATCTCTCATCTCCTCCTTTAAAATGTCCTGAACAGGGAGGATGGAGAGGTGAGAGTTGCCAAGGTTGAGGGTCAAACATGACTGGCAATTGTACGTTTCTTTGCTAAAAGGGCCTCAGTCTCAGGTTTAAACCTACTTTCTGCTGAAAGATTATTTTGACGTTAACAACTGGAAGGGTAAGAAAGACAAACGCATTTTACTTCCAAATAGAAAAACAAGAGATAACTTTTACGTTTTGGAGTGTCGTCGCTGTCGATAAGGGCCTTGAATTTGGATGTGTAGTGAGATTTCCCGCCATAAATCTTTCCTCCATTAACTGTCACAGGCGGTTTAGACATTTTAAAGCCACCCAGGGGGATGCTGTGACAGAGCTCTGCATTGTTGTATGGTAAATATGAAGTGAGCGGAAACTGAAAATCTCACTGCAGTACTGGGAGGTTTTTTCAGCTTGACTGACACATGAGAACACTAATATTCCCAGCTTGATTATAATCCCTATAGTCGACCTCATTAGCCAGGCATCCTCACTGAACCCTGGCTGAGTAGGGTCTTGGAGCTCAGCTGTCAATCAACACCTTTTTCTTCAAGTAAAGGGCATCAGGGAGAAATAATCCAGTGCTCTCCCCCTGGAGCTCATGAGCAATCTGCTTGGGGATTTGAGCAGGCTTTTGCATGCAGATATGCACGCACTTGTGACATGTTACCACGGTGACTCAACGTTTTGGGAAGGAGTCAAAAAGAAACACTTAACAGAAAAAGAAAACCAAGATAGCTCTCAGAAGTTTAAAATCCAGTTTTACGCCAAGTGAGGTAATCATTTTCTGTTTCTTTATCATTGTACTCTGACACCCAGAACATGGACTTGTTCTCCGTAGGAGTGGTTCAAACCAAAACCCACAACAGCTTTCTCTCTAACCCTCTCCCATGAGTCCCCACACAAAGTAATTCATTGTACATGAAGCCCATGCATGTTAACGTGCATGTTTAGGTTCACATCCTCAAAGAATGCAATAAAGCCTCCACTTTCCATACTAAAAGAATTAAATGGATTCCTTTAGGTTCAGATTCTGGACAAAGGTTGGACTGAGGCTCCCCTGTGAACTTTAGGCTGTTTTTTCTGTATATGTGTCTGCATTCACCCCCACTTTGGTTCATCACTTCAAGTAAACGTCAGCATTTAAAGCAAATCCCCCCTCCCCCACCCCCATCCCCCCAGTCTTTTTTTTTTTTTAATATATCCCCAAAACATGAATTGAAATAACAAGCGATAAAATGACGCTTGCTATAGGCTGTGTGTCGCTTCAAAACACAGAGCTGCCAAGGTGATTTACGGCACGCTCACTTGTCCCGAGGGTGACAGCACAGAAAGAGAGGAGGACTGATATGAGTCTTTGTGAGGTCTTCTCATAAAAGGCTGAGTGATGAGACCCCTACTGCTCTCATAACATTCCTTTGCTGTTTGGGTAACATACCAAAACAGAAAACGATATGCCATCCATGCCATTTGCAGTGTCACCAAACACTGACGCCGCTCACCATCTAGTTCACCTCAGAAGAGCACTGAAGTGACTTTTCACGGGGAATGCATAGGAAATTCAGAGAGAAAAAAGAAATAGTTATGCTTGTGTAAATTCCAAAATATACATTTTATGCATTCTCTGTTTGTAATTTGTAACTTTATAGCTCAGCATGGTGCAGCAAATTGTATCTTTGCCAGCACTTGTTCTTCAAGTTGAGGGGTAATACATGGAAATGAGACACATGATAGACAGATGGGCTGTCTCAGAGCAAGACAGCCGTTCTTTTTATATGCCTCTGCGTAGCCTGAGTGAACCTAATTTCTACAAACAGACATGGGAGGCCATCACACACAGCCATGTTAATATGAAATGTTGCAATGCTGATTTTGTGGCATGGTGGGCTGCTCCCTACTCCCTCATGCCTGCACACTCAACATAGCTGGACCTCCGCCTGGGAAACAGATGGCAGGGAATAACACTGTCACCCACCCTGAACACTGGCATCCTGGGCCAATCCTCCACTTCGCACTTTGCTATCTGTCTGTTTGTATCGGCTCTGAAATCCCCCTTTATCCTCACAGACCCATCACCAGATTAGGAGATTCACATGAGTGAAACTGGCTGGACAGCTGAGCCTCATTAGCCAAACATACGCTTCCATTTTACAATGACTGCGTTTGCTTGAGATTGCCTTTGTGGTGCGGGCGGGTCTAGTGGGTGCGTGTTGTTTTGGGTGTATGACAATAGGACTAATGACCACCGAGCCAGCCCCCATGTGAGCTGGAGGAAGAAGACGGAAGGTCTCCTTGCTCTCTGTCTGGATTTAAACAATTAGTCAATTAGCTAGTTAAGAGGGATCAATTGGTCTGAGGATTAAGACTATTAGGAAATACTGAAATTCTTTAGATTAGAGAAAGATTACAAAAGGAACAGTAATGCCACTTTTAAATGAAATAAGCCATCCTAACACCAACATTTGTTAATGAAGCTTCATGTCACGGTCAAGCTGTCCAGAAGCAGAAAATGCTTGAAGAAAAAGAAATGTTTTAGGGTCATCATCACTAGCTAAGGTATTTTATAATGCAGTTTATATGTTAAAGTTATAATGATGCAATCATGGGCTTTAAAAAAGTGTTAGTTTGGCTGGTTATTTTGTTACAGTTTGTGAACTGAGTTAGATTCACAGACTGGTAGTATCTTTATATTAAAGCCACACTGAAAAAAAGAAATCGATTAATACGTTCTTTGTTTTAGACTTTACGGAACATTACAAAGCTCATTGATAACTGCATCATTAGCCATAGGGGCCAGATGAAGACCACTGACTATTGCAAGCCAGACCCAAACCAAAACAAAGGCAAAATTAACTTGCTTTTAGATTCAAATAAGTAGATTTAAAGAAAAAAAAACATTTGAATTTTTGATGGCTTCCTACACAGTGAGAATTAGCATAATGAGTGAACATATTATGCTAATTTACAGCAATTTGATTTTATTCTCTGCTGCCTCTAGAGTAGTTTTACACCCAGAATATGTCCAAAAGCCTGTATTTTAGATGTATTATTTCTGAATGATAGAGATGGAGAATTACAAACTGAAAATGAACAGATTTGGCTCAAGTGTTTTTTGACTGGTTGAATTTCCTGGAGGCTCATGGTGAGCTAATGGGATGCAAATGCCCACAGCTCCTGTTGTCAGTCAGACACACATTGTCAACATATCAAACCAATGTTTTCAACATTTCCAATAGAATGACCAACAATTCAAATCCTCCCATGTCTGTTCAAGTCAGAGTGGAATTCAGAACGTTAAAGTGGACAGTGCGATGAATCACAACAGCGTTTACAACTTAATGTCTCTGCTTGGTAAATGCTTTGCTCTTTGCCTGCTGTTGAATAACATTATTGATTAAGTCCCTCTCAGACACTCGCCATTTATACATATAAATATATAGATTTATTTTCCTGTACGCTCCTGTGTAAATAGTTGTAGATGTGGCATGTGTAGTAAAACGCACAACTGTAGCCAAGACATTGAAAAGCAAATGATGCTGTCATGAAACGTCTGTTGAAGGCATAGACGCCAACAAATGAGGCTGTCTTAGTTTGGTAATGAGTGAAACCGCTAGTTTTCTTTTTTTTGTGCGTGTGTGAATTGTGTTTAATTGATTTCTTTCTACTTATCGATTACGGTTCAGACTTACAGGCTTCAAGCAGTTGAACCACATTGAACATCAGCTGTAGTGTTTCAGCAAATTCTGGTACTTGTACTGGGCCTCATTTCTTAAACAGTAGGGGGGGGGGGCTCAGTTTGCGGGCTGCATCATCTTGTGAGCCATGGTCAGCAAACTTTCTCTCGCAACCAAGACCACATTTCTTTGGAGACAACTTGGAAACAAAGATGAAATGTTTAGTAAGACGTACTAGCAGGTCCACAGGAATGGAAACATACTTGATTTTTGCCACACAGGTCTTGTGCTCTTGTGGAGACTGCTTGAAGATTATAACCATACAAGGACATCCTACCCACTGTGGAGCCATCACAAAGAGAACCAATGTTAGAAATAACTCTCCAGATGGAAGTATTCTCAGCACCCTGAAAACCAATTCTTTTGCACATCTACGGTATATGTTTTCTTCATTTTTGAGCCTCCAGTCACATCTAAGATGATAAGTCACCACTGTAACACTGTGGTCAGAAAACACAAACAGCACATCAGAAATAGTATTAACAGATCTGCCAGGATGGATTTGCTGCAAATTCTTAGACATAAACTTTAAAATGATCACCAAAGACCTTCTCTTATATATGAGCGCTGCTTGGAGGGTATGATCACACCAGGAAATTGTGTTTTATGTAATACCACAGAGAGCTGATATAGAAAAACAAACAAATAAGAAACCATCCAGAGAGTAGACTTCTCAGAACCCAGAAAATTTAGGATTTTTGTGCACAGAAATGCAACACATTTACCTCTCTCTTTTTTCTTTTTTGAACCTTCAGTAATGTCATCTAAGATGATAATTCAGCATAACACAATGCACAAAACAGAAAATGGGATAATATGATCTTCTTACGGAAGCCCTAAACGGTCATACATGCATACATTTTATTTCTCCCGTTTTCCCGTGATAACGAGATAATTAATTTAAGATCTCAAAGGCATTGCAATGCCCTGATGAAGGTCGATAGACCAAAAGCTTGATGAAAAATATACTTATTTGCATGGATTTAAGTGTGCAGAGACTTTTTTTATTAGTTTTCTTGAGATCTCAAATTAATTATCTTGTTATCACGGGAAAACAGAGGAAGAAATAACTCATTATCACGCGAAAATTATGTCGTTATCACAGGAAAACGGAGGAAAAATAACTCGTTATCACGAGAAAATGGGAAAAATAAAATGTATGCATGTATGACCGTTTAGGGCTTCCATATATTCTTAAATCTGCTAATAAAATCAATCTCAAGCATCAAATAGAATCAAGGTTAAAGATTTAACATATTTTAAAATGTATTGGAAAAGAATTCCAACATAAAAACAAAAGACTTTTAATCCTGGATTTCCTGCATAGCAGCAATTTTGGTTTAAAATAAAGGACTTTGCTGTTCATTACTCCTGCATCCACATGGTTGTCACACACAACCTTCAGAAAACATGTGACGTGTACATAAGATGCAATATTCACTTGCCCAGTAGAGGTGCCAGTGTTGACCAGTTACCACTAACGGACGATTATTGATTGTTGTGTTTGGTGTTGTGATGAACAATCCAATGCAACAAGTTTTCAAACATCATGGAGGATGTACAAAAATGCTGTTGCTGTTGATCGTTTCCTGCAAATGTAAAATGAGAGAAACAAACTTCTTTCATCCTCTATTGTGCTGGAGTTGTTCCCTCTGCTGTGAATGCAACAAAAACAAAACGATAACTTTCCGACGTCGCCTTTTTGTATGGTTAGAAATTTGACTCTGTTTTTGTTTTCTGCCCCCCAGTGGAGACCTCTGGTAACACATGTTATGTCAGCGTTGGACTGAAGCAAGAGACATTCACAATGCAGCTGGTCAAACTGCAAGTATAAGAGAAAGCTAACATAGCTAATGCACTTTCTCCCCAGCTTTACAAATATTGGTATAAAATTATTATTTAGACTGTGATTATGACTTGCTGACAGATCCAAGAGTAAAATTTATTGCTTTTCATGCAAATACTGTAGTTATGATTTAGTAATAAGAGGCGTTGTCAGTTTGACATTGTGTTTTTAAAATGTTTTTGAGAAGGTGATTGTGATTGCAGTTGTTTTTTTTTTTTCTAGTCAAAGCAGCAGAAATTATTCATGTCATCATTTTTCACCTATGTTTTGTTAAATCACCGTTTTTGTTTACTTTGTTTTCTTTGAGACAAGACATCTAGATTAAGAGAAAAAAAGTGATGAATATTTTTTCCCCATGTAAATTAGGTCGTCACTCAGTCTTTGTCTCAAACCAGGCAAAACGCTTTTGGGAGTGTAAACTCCTTTTCCAGCTTTTTTTAACTCAGTTTCCTATCACAAGCCAAATGAATGACATTCCACAAGTTTAAGAAAACAAAAATGCTTCTGTGTATGCTGAAAGTTGTCAAATGCCAAATCCCTCATCAGTTAGTTTCCTCTGGTTAGCATGCATGTATATATTAACACCTCTGAAATGTTTCAAGTAGTATAACATGTTTTCACATGTGCGTGACTCATATTCATGGCTGCTGCGTTCACTACTTCGTTGATGTTTGAACCCTTTTCAAGATCACCCATGGGGCAAAATGTCAGAATACCCCAATGACAGTCTCCACGCTCCATTTTCCACTGGACCTTGACTGGAGATCGTGCAGCCGTAAACTGTCACGCTATCAGAGAGGCCGCACTCACCTGAATAATCATCGCCGCTCAGACCACCAAAGGTGCTGCTGACTAAAAACAAAACGTTGTCCCCGTATGTAAACCACCAGGGGCGCTTCAGATCAACAGTGATTTTTGTGGGGGAATCTATTTGCTTCTGCAGAGAGAAATGTGCCCCCTTTTCTACAGGTGGCTCCACATCTGGAAGGTCCAGTTGCAGCAGAGCATGGATCTGGAAGGCTAGAAAGATGGATGCACTGCGGCTGGTGGAAGTCCTCATTACCCACTCACTTCTAGAAAAGCTTGCTCATTGAGGCAATTAATCCTTGACTGCTTCAGGGTCATATGTCACTTCTGGTCCATCACTTCCTCATCCTGCCTCCCTATCTTTCTCTCTTGCTCTCTCTCTCTCTCTCACACACACACACACACACAAACTTGCTTGTTGTGATGGAGTTGGCCATGCGTAAAGGGCCAAAAGGATGTTGTCATCACAGAGAGAAGTACACCGACAACAGACTGGTAACCTCAACAGGTCAGTCAAAAATCATATGCTCTGCATGCTGTGTCTCTTCAGATCAGTCACTGAAATTGTTACAAATGCTCATGAGATAAAACTTTCACCAAGTTTTCAACACATACCTGGCAAACAGGGAGATTTTGATGTCCAAATGGCAGTGATCCAGGCAAATATCAAAATTTACTTTTGCCCTTTTAACCTCATAAAACAAAGAGGCTCCTCCTAACTTGTGTTTCCCACGAAAAAAAAAACTCCTTAAAGAAGGGTCAAACATATAATGTAAGATGACAAACTGTCTCCAAGTCATGTGGGAGAGAAAATATACAGCTCTTATGTTGCAGAAAGATGTGGACAGAAGATAAACAAGAAAAAAATATATGCACACGAAAAGGTATATCATGCTTTTTTAAAAAAAAAAAGTATATATTTTTAATGCATTTGCCTTTATGAACCTTATTTTTTTATTTAAAGAGGTATAATAAAACTAGCATCACACTATTATAAACACAACTTGACAGCTGTTGTGCACATGTGTTAAATGAAAGTAAGTTTTTTATGGCTCCTGTAAACGATAGTTATATGTTAGTTATTTAATTTTAAAAGCAAAATTTACACTGGAGGACAAAACAACTTGACATTTACCCAGAGAGCCTAATCTATCCTAAACATTCCTGATAATCAAAGAAAAAGAAAGGTAAACTAAAACAACAATGTCAAGTGTAAACTGTCAAGTGTGGATAGTTTTCACATGAGCTCCTGTGAGATATTAAAATCATGTTATACATGTTTTTCTTGACTCAAGTACAGCTTTTAATTTAAACTTTTTCTAAAGATGTCCATAAATGTCATTAGACGATCCAAAGCTTGTGAATGGTTCCCTTGACAGTTTGTACAGTTGTAACATCTGGATGAGCTTTTGGAACGTTATGTGAGAAGATTTTAGATAGATGAATAAACTTTTATTTTTTAAATTCCTTTTATGTATTAGTATAACAAATGTATCACAAAAACAGAAAATTCAAAAAGAGACACAGATGAAACTTGCAAAATGCTGAAAAGCCAGCAGTAGCATGCATATCCTGACATTTTCTGACCATTTCTAATTCAGGATGCTTCAAATAAGGTAGAAAAGGCTACTTCTTTCTTATAGTCACACATTTTCTATGATGCTATACTGGCTGTGAGACATGACTAACCTCACTATGCTAGAAGAAAAACCCAAATCCAGCACATCATCAACACCCAAACTTTAAAGTTTTCATATCATGGGAAAGTCTACATTTGCCTCTCAAGCCATTCCCTTTCACTACATAAAGGTTCTTGAAATGTGTCTGGCACCCCTCTCATTTATAGCCACCTCCACAGGTAAAGAATGTTTCAAACAAACCACAACAGGGTGAGAAAGGGCTTTATGAGTGGTGTTCAGTTTCTTCTGTGTCCTTTGGTACTGCCCCTCAGAAAAAGTCAAATCCAAAGCCAGACTTATTCTTTATATTGAAGAGGAAAATGATTATTTATTTATTTATTTATTTAAGGATCCCCATTAGCTTGTGCCATAGCAGTTTGCTAATCTTCCTGGGGTCCCCC
>JBAMYA010000002.1:4092245-4138344 GCA_037176975.1 Arrhamphus sclerolepis | reverse complement strand
CTAATCTTCCTGGGGTCCCCCATTCAAAACATAGCACCTTAATTCCAGTTAAAAACAAACAAACTATACATTACAGATATATCTGCATTGTCAAATAAAGAGCGATTTCAGAAGTTACAATACAGCAAAAAACATGACAAAAATAGTTATGCTAAAACATTCAGTAGCAATTGTGGTAAATAAAATTAAATGACTGCTGTCACCTGCACATTAGGCTGGAGATGCTAAGTCTACCCAGCAAGAACTTTTGAAGGTGCACCACTAAACAGTGGTGTGAGCCCACATTGGCCCCATGGACACTTCTCTTGGGATGTATATTTATTCTATTATGTAGATGAGTTTACTTGACAGACCAAACTCATGAAGTTAATGTTAGCCTAATTAGCTAGTTTGCATAATAAAACCTGCAAAAACTTTCATCAGTATAAAACTTAACACATTTTTTTTTTTGATTTATTGAAACTGACAGCATTGGAGTACATTTCCCATTATAATGTGATAGATGCTCTCACAGTAATGTTAACATTATTTTTAACCAGTTATCGTAGAGTTGGATGCTGGTTTTCCAACTGAAGGACTCTGCCTCTGAGGAGTTTATAGGAGATTTGTAGGTGATTATTTAACCAGCTGTCCTTTCTGTCTGTTAAAACATGCACATATACCTCTCATCTGCCTCTCTGCATCCCCGAACCGCCACTTGTTATATAATGTGTGTCTGATAGAAAAGAACACAGTAATCTTCTCAATGTCAAACATAGTCCATCCATTCTCATCCATTGAACCTCCTGAGTGTACAAACTCCTGTCTTGGGAAACACAACATCAAGTCAAAACAACAGAACAAGAGAAATAAGTTATGGGATAAAAACAAAACAAAAAAATATCTTAAAATTGCTTTGGGAAATAATAAAGATGAGAGTCATCTGCTTTCATTGCCGCTTGTAGCCACAAAACTCAGGATAATTGGTTTTGTTTGCAGGGAATAAATCATTCTTTAATCCAGTTTCTTGTCACAACTATGGTTTAATGCTCCATTCGCCATGGCATGATGCCTCTGCATACTGCAGACATGTGACGTTTTCTTTTAACAGGCGGGAAGTATTATCTCACAGACTCACTCTTGGCCCAGCACCATAGCAAGTACTAATCTGCACGTAGTCAATGTCTGAAATCTTACACTCACCTCCAGCAGTTATTATGAAAGCAAACACCATACCAAAACTGAAATTTTACTCAGTGTATGAGTCAGGAAACAAAAGCAATATTGCAAAATGTATCTGTATATTTTTTTTATTTGGACCACATATTTGTGAAAACAGCATGTAAACTTAAAGCTGCTCAGTGTGTGTCCTCTTGGAACATTTCTACAGCAGGAGACATGCTGCTAATGTCCTGTCTAAAGCTTCGTTGTATAAAGCATGGAATGGATACTCAAAAATGCCATCTGAATGAAAAATGCTCGCCTGGTGCACGAGGCCAGAAGGATTTTTACAGATGCCACTTTGTGTGGCCCAACGTTTCCACAGATATCACATTAAGATAAGACGTGGATAATGTGTATGTTAGGTTCTGGTGAGGTTTTCTAAATATAAAACTAAAACAGAATAAAAAGTAATAGGAGGAATAAAAATGGACATGCTTACATGTCACTGATACCAACAGTTTTACAGTTTCTTTTAAGAATAATAAAGGAAAGATTAGTCTTTTGTTGCAAGATCACAAGCAGTGACTGGAAGCTCTTCTAATAAATCTGTGGTTTCATGAGCCTGCTCAGAAGCCTGCCCTATGTTATATAGTTCAAATAGTTTAATTTAGTACCTTTTATGTGTGCTTGATGGTCATTTAGACAAGCACAAAACTAATGCAATAACTAGTGAGCTGAATTCCATGAAACCTGGTGGAAAGGTAAAATATGGGAGGCAAGAAAACAAAATTAAAGGTAGGTTAAGTGATTATTTGTGATTTATAACCCAGAACATTAATGTCAACAGATTTGATGTCACAGAAATTGCTCACTCTTCCCTTAAAGGTTGCGTAGGAGATGTTGTAAAAACGAGTAAGAATCATCAAGATTGGGTTTTTTTTCATATGTTTCAGTTTTCCACAGAAAAACCAGCTGAATTACTGGCAGCCTCACAAGCCTGAGTTCAGAGAAGTGATGGCAAATGACCAGATTGTTAAAAATCACTCTGACTGAATCAGTTCACTGTTGGATCAACTCTCTCCCCAGTATAAAACAGGATGGTGTAGTGAAAAGCAGAAAAGCAAAGTGACAAAAATAGCTTTTAAAACAATCCAGTAATTAAAACTGACAGCCTATTTTAATTTTTATATTTCAGATTTTGAAAACTATGCACAAAAACTAAAGTATCATTGAAGTCTGGATTTCCTCTACGGCAAGTTAAATTTATTCACAGTATGGTTTGAGTTATTGCCACAGGTGTTGGATGCCATTCACATGCATTACGGCAAATGGTGTTCATTTTTGTTGGATGGTCTTTTACTCGCTCTCCATGTGTTTGGTGACAGTTAAAGATTCTGTTCAGGAAGTTCAGTTAGCGAGTTAATATAGGTCATATATCAGCTGCTCACTGTTGGATTATGAAGAACACCATGAAGCAGACACTGAGAGCATGACCAACACATGAGCAAAGATCTGCCCATCTCCCAACTCCTAACACTAACCCAGTATCAAACTGAAACCAAGGTGTTTCGTCTTGCCTTTTTGAATGTTATTCCCACCACCCTCTCTTTTTTTCTAATTTACTGGTCACACGTAGAAGCCAGCCAACTGGGACTTGGTCAGTAATCAGAGTCTCTGCCATGACTGCCTAAAGCACAGCTCCAAACGATGCACTGGGGAGGCTTCCTGGGGAAAACCCAATAAGCTCTTCACACTTAAGTGCAGTCATGTGGATTTTTCCACCTTACTGAATAGTACACAACTTGTTGGCAGAACAATCAACTAGGCAAAAGTAAGAATACTATCATTGTTTGCTTAAAGGTGTATTTCTTTCATCTCCTTCCTATTTTTGAATATCCTTGAGTGATTACCCACAAAAAAAAGGCTTTATTGTTTGAAATGGGCCAAGGTCCTTTATTTTCACAACATTGTCTGTTCCCAGTCCAACATCAGATAGACCTTTTAAGTACATAAAATATCAGAGAATGATTAAAGTTAAATGATGAAGGTCTAGAAGCCGGATTTAAAAATGACAAAATTCACAAGCTATGTATGAGGAAAAGTAAGGGGGAAAAAAAGGGTCCTTCATGATGTTTGTTTATGCTTAAATGGAATAAACTAGTATCACAAAGTTTCAAAAATGACTATCACTGCTTCTAAATTAAACAAAGCCACATATTTAATGATACATATTAGATAATGAGCATGTAACAATTTTAGGGTATTCCTCACTCCATGCACGTAGTTACCTAGAATTTTCCGTAAACATGTAGAATCTAGAGTGTAACAGCACCGTTACATATTTAGTACAGCACCTAGAGCTCCCTGGGACTTTTTCTTCAAGAAGATTGCGTGTTTTGTTTCTAAACTGAAGTCCACAGTGCAGGGTAAATGAACATAATAAAGTGTATGCTGACTTTTAGAGTGTAATAACTCAAAATCTGCCCGTTACTCACTTCTATGAGACTTTGGATGTTTTGAATCATCATTAAAAAACCTTGATGCTTTATGGCTCTAATTCCGTTGAGATGACTGAGACAGAAAGGCAGAAATAATATGCTGGGAATACTCAACCACTTAGAATTTTTCTGCACTGTCATCCCTACGCCAAAGGTTCTGGATACTCTCAGAGGTACTCCCCTCCAAGAGGGCATTTGTGAGTTCCTCTTGGAACTCTGTTCGGCCTCTTTGGTTCCTCTGATCGAAACAGAGGAAGCCAAGAAATGACTCCCAAAAGAACCTGGCTCCTGTGATTACATCACAGCTTAAGTTACTTTTGATAAAGCGGTCTGGTAAACAGGTAAAATAATGGAAATAAAAATAGCTGAGGAGAATAAGGTTTTTAGTATCAGTGTTTACCACCTCTCACCCCCTGAGAGCTGGAACAGGCTCCAGCGCCTCATGTGACCCTGAATAAGCTGGAGGTGAAGGAAAACATTTATAAAGTTGTAGGAAAATTGCAGGAAGGTAAAATGGTCAGTTTTACTCTGGTGACTGGGTGTACACACATAAACAGAAGAAAATATCAAAGTTGAGGAGAAGAAGGCAACAATTTGGGATCTTTTCTAACTAACACGTTCAAATGATTAAGGTGAGAAATGCCCAAAAAAAAAAATCAAGAAACTATAAACACATATGAATATTTGAGTAGCTGTGCATAAATACATTAACTACATCCAGACATCTAACTTGAAGCCTAATTTAAGTGGAAAAAAATACATGTGACAGAAGCAAAGCTATCAAAGTAATGCTCCCTTAATAGAAATGACAACTTGTATACTTCAGCTTGAAAGTCTGTGTGAAATTACAGCTGTACAAAATGTAAATAATATAAAAGTACTTCCTCACAAAGTGAAGAAATAGATCCTGACTATTATAGTACAGAGGGGAGCTGTGAACTAACTGGACCAAGCTCCATTTACTGAAGCAGTGTGCTGTTTTATATACATTGATATGTACTTTAGTAATGCAGTATTACTAAAAACAAAGAAACAACAACAACAACAAAAACATGGTAAGCCAATTATTCCAACTAATATAAAGCTCAGGCCTGCAAATCTCAATGTCACAAATACATGGAATGCATAAAATCTTTTTAAGTGAATGTCAAATATAAGTCAAGTAATGAACCATAAGTGCATTACATATAACAGAACAAATGAGTTAACCATTCTGTGAGTGCTAACAGTTTTGTCGACCGTAGTCTGTGTCTGGAGTATATTTGACGTCTAACATCAACTGTATATTTGTCTGACATCTTTTGTTGTGACAGACTTGCACTTGAGTAATAAAGGGCATCACACAACGATGCCCCTTTCCCACTTTAAGGATTATGTACTTACCACAGAGTCCATTGGACTCTAAAGTGAGAGCATAAACAAAGCGTTAATTGAAAAAAAATCGATCCACTGGCAAGTCAGCAGTATGGCAAGACCGCCGCTCCCCACAGAGATCTGACCCCCTCCGGCTGACGCAGAAAACACTCTGCAGGTTTCGAGTGAAAGAAAAAGATGAAAGGGAATTGAGTCTCAGCTGCCTTACAAACATTTATATTTTTCTGCCTTTCTAGGTCTGTCAAAACTCTGCAAGGTGAGATCAGTTCTCCATTCTGCTAAAGAAACTGAACCCACTGGAGCAGGTTTGGCTCTTGGGAATGGGAATATAAATTTCAACCTTCAGATGCTGCTCCTGCAGCTCAACATATATGGTATGACAACCAGACCACACCATGAACCATGGCTGGTTGCGATCATTTCCTGATTAAGAGCCCCCAAATTTCAGACCCTTCCCACACCTGATAAAGCACGCTAACATTCCTGACATGCAGGCACTTAAGTGACATTGTGACGAATGGCTACGTGATGAAACACAGAGGCTCTGTGAGCCCCCAGTAAGGGTGCTGCTAGCCCTCAGGAGGACAGAGTGTGTTATATTCACAGCCTCCAGCCTTGGAAAGATGTCAACATCACATAGCGAAGCAGCAGAGACCGCTATACCAATCCTCACATTTTTCTCACTTTGTGAATAACAATATTGCTACCACCATCAAGAAAATACAACTGAGCTCCTGGAATTCAGGGTGCTTGACTAGCTCGGGCCCATGTTGCCTAATTTAAACAGGAAGAGTGATGACTCTGCTCGCCCTCAGCCAGATATTGTATTATGGCTGTTTCACTATGATATGACTCAGCTTACTGTGGCTTCCTCAAGATAGTGAACTCGTGACTCGGACTTCATGACAGGACAGATCCTTGCATGTCCGACATGGCGTCACCTCTATAATACATACCGCCCACCACATGTCAGCAAAATTCTGTGGAGCTCAACTTGTTGTGAAAAAGCCATGATGATGCAACACTGGGAGCAATTTTGTCTTCGGCAGTATAAACAAAACACTTGGCTGCAGAATCTGGATGCTGTAACTCCGCTCAGATGAACATTTAGTGCTCTGTGACTGAATCTTAGCCTGTGCAGGAAGTAGTGGGCGAATTTTGAGATTTCTGAGGTGTTAAAAGAAAGCTGCCTGTACAAAGATCCATCTATCTCTGGGTATTTCAGGATCGCTCTTGGTCTTCATAATGCTTTACGAGTTGGGGTGTATTCAAACAAGTGGGTCAATCCATTCACATTAATACACTCCACTGCTGTAGCACTGAGCCACAAAACCTGACATTAATCCTGAGGGTAATGTGGCCCTTCCTGTAGCTAATGAAATCTGAAGCTTTTAAATGGCTGCACCTAATGACACTCTTTGACAGTTTTTGAATTAAGCAGCCATGACTGCTGGGACTGAACTAAATAGCACACAGATGGCCTATACCAAAGTTTTGTTCAACCAACCCCCATCATGTCTCGCCCTCGGGCTATTGCATGTGACTCCGTACCTGCTTAAGAATTAAATGATTGTGATTTTGAATTGGACAATAGGGAAACCTCAGTTTTGCTTTCAATTAAAATCATTCATGAGATTTGAAATTAAATAGGTATGCTCGGCTGATTTAGGATAATTGTCACACTATCATCATTGGAAAGTGAATTAGTGAATGATATAATGGGCTTGAGCTGCCATTCAACAAAAAGTACATGGTACTTTTAGTTTTAGACGTGTGTTTCAAGAACCAAAATAACAGAGATGAGACTGTTTTTGTTTCTGTGGCAATTCCAAGTATCGGGAATATTGTCCAAGTTGTGCTATCGTGCTAATTTGACATACAAAGTGACAATGTGGCACCTTCCTATAATGTTTAGAATCAGAATCAGAATTGCTTTATTGCCATTTCTGTGAAGATGTTCACAAAGTGGAATTTGTTTTGTAGTAGTGGTGCAAACAACACAGGTTAATGGAAGTAATAATAAAATAAAATGAAATAAAAATAATTAAGAGCATGCAGAATCAAAATAAGAGATAAAGAACGCTAGAAATATATTTCCAAATGTACAATGTGCAAGAACATAATTGTGCAAATAGGAGATATATAAGAGTCTGAGCTGAGTCTGAATCTGTGAATCTGTGGTTCAGCTGGTGTTCATGAGTCTGATGGCTGAGGGGAAGAAGCTGTTCTTGTGGCGGAAGGTTCTGGTATGGATTGATGGACCATAGCTGCCTGCCGGAGGGGAGGGGGTTGAACAGGCTGTGTCTACGGTGAGAAGGGTCAGCTGCGATCCGACATGCACATCCTAAAGTCCTTGAGACATACAGGTCCTGTAGAGATGGGAGGTTGCAGTCGATCACCTTCTCAGCAGTGTGCAGAATGCACTGTGGTCCATATCTGTCCCTAGTGGTGGCTACAGCATACCACACGGTAATGGAGGAGGTAAGGATGGACTAGCTGCTGCACCAGGACACCAGCCGATCCACCTCCCTCCTGCAGGAAGATTCATCTCGGTCTGAGATGGTCCTGATGAGGGTGATGTCATCTGCAAACTTGAGCAGTTTCACCAACTGATAGTTGGAGGTGCAGCAGTTTGTGTGCAGGGAGAAGAGCAGAGGGGAAAGTACACAGCCCTGAGGGGTGCTGGTGCTGATGGTCCGGATGTCTGAGACATTCTTCCCAGGTGCACATGCTGTCTCCGGTCCACCTGCAGATGGAGTTGAGCTTGTTTCGGAGCAGGGCTGGGAGGACTGTGCTGAACACAAAGATAAAGTCCACAAACAGGATCCTGGCGGAGGTTCCCAGGGAGTCCAGATGCTGCAGGATGGAGTCAAGGGCCAGGTTGACAGTGTCATCTACAGACCTGGTAGCTCCAGGAGGGGGAGCAGTGATTGGACTGAGGTGGGAGAGGACCAGACGCTCAAATGACTTCATGACTCCAGACTTCAGCACCACAGGCCTGCAGTCATTAAGTCCAGTGATCCGTAGCTGAGGTTTGGATTTTTAAATTTGTGCCTTTGAGTGTAATTACTGTGAAACAGTTAGAAAGTCTTATGTTCTCTGTCCTCAGTAGTCTCTTGCCGGCTCAACCACCACAATTAGCGCTGTGCTAACCCTAGCCATCAGATGGAACAACACCAAATAATGCCTGTTTTAGCTTATCTTCGCTACTGAGCATGGATTTAATCCATCCTCATTTCAGGACTACCAGGGCCAAAATGAGGATTGCTGGTACTTTAGAAAAAATCTGTCAGGGCTACTGCAGTCATTTGTTGCTAGCTGCCAACAACTGGCAAGTCAAGGAGGAAGTAGAATGTTCTTTTTTGCAGTTCCTTGACTGACCATTAGGCGCTGAGTCCAAAACAGAGCAAATTCTCATTGACTCCCAGGTCAAAAAGCCTAACTTTACACCAAAAATAAAACATTTACAGCCTGGTACAAAAAAATTAGACTCACTTACTTTACAATCAATAAAAGAATAATTAAACAATACAACATAAGCATAAGACATGAAATCATAAAAATATAATAAAAAGCATTAAATAAACATAAAAATAGAATCGTAAGAATAGAGAGCTGACTGATCAGATGGACACCTTTTGGATGGACAGCTAGCCAGTGGGTCTGCCTTTGGCTGTAACTGTTTGTGTGCTGTATTAATTGTACTAACAGACCACTTTCACTAGCTGTGAGTTAGTCTGGAAGGAGGATGAAGTTTAAATTAGTGATTCTAACTCAGACTCAGCTAAATGCATGTCGCCACTAAAACAGCATCTGCAATATCCCCAATGGATTTATCGTTGTTTCTGGTTACAGGGGCCAATTACTGAATAACTGTCGTTAGCATTTGTTAGATAACTGAACTAGCTGTCTCGCAATTCATTGTTGATGTGTGACGTTGTGACGTAAAGTGAGAGAGCGTGTTGTCCCGGGTTTCATAAGTTATGTTGATGGTTTCTGTTGACTGCTACAGGCCAGCACGGGTCTGAGAGCTCAAAAATAGTTAATGAAAAGTTCTGTTATAAGACAACTGAAACTGATATTTTATGGTGATGATTTGTGATGATTTTATGGTGGCCTTATTTTACTCTGCTTTAACAAACTGCAATTTTTAAAACTTCTTTGCAGACCACCAAGGCAGAACTAAACCCTTGGTAGAAGTGCAAGGCCAAAAGAAAGCCCAGATTTCTGGTCTGATGAAAAACATACTTTTAAATATTTGGAAATACTTAGTTATCATCAGATTCTGATGTGTGCAAATATTGCAATACCAACCTTGTCAAGAGGGAGGTTGAAGGAATGAGAAAGGTAGGTGTTTGGTAAAACCTGACCTATGAAGCATGTAAGCAGGTGTAATAGAGGAATGTTCTTTTTTTTAATCAGCCATGTAAATGCTTTGGTAGGAATATTGTTAATAAGGAAAAGGAGAAACCCTGTTTCTCTTCTCAAAACTTGAAGGACGCTTGGTCGTGTTATAATAGCATACAGGAGATGTAATCTCCTACAAATATGAATCTCCTGCTGCGTTCTTGATCATCTGCTCAGTTGTGTTTGGGTGTACACTGCTTGGAAAGCTGCGAGAAGAGATATCTGTAATTAATTTATCCTGAACTCGGTAATGGAACTGACAAAATTATCATGATGTAAAGATTATACTATGTTTCATTATCAGTAAGTATATCTGTAACTAAATTACATTGTATTGAATGAAGATTTAAATAGACACGAGAACCGCGCAGATTTGTCTGAGGACATGCGAGCTTGTCACAGCTGGACGCTAACGTGAAATATGAAACCATATAATTGCTGATCTGATTGCTCCAAATCTGTGATGCGTGCAATCTTTCCAAACGAAATAAATCTATTTATTTACAAACTGCCAGCCACTGACAGAGCAGTCTCTGATTTTTTTCTGAAGCAGCGCCATGTCACATAAACATCTGCTGAAAAGTGCTTGGACCAATTTCTTTCATGTGTAACAAACAAACCATTTGAGGAACCCACACAGGCACATTAAGACTTTTACCAAGGGAAGCAGAGTGTGACAATTACTTTAGGTTTGTAAAAAAAAAAAAGAAGAAGAAAAAAACCCCATTACAATAACAGAAATAGCATTTATTTCACACATCTGAACAATACCAGATAAGGACATTTTTTTTCATAAATCTTTCAACCAGGTTTTTTTGCTCATGAAACTGTTTCTTTTAGGTTAATTCAATCTGTTTAGAAATAAGTCAAAACTGCAGAAATTTTCTGCAGGGGAAAATCCATTTATCTCCAAAATGTTGACTCTTCATGCATAGTTAGACAACCATCACCAAAACGCAAAGGGTTTTCAAACAACAGCAGCATCACTTTGTTTGCACTGTATGCTTTAGAGTGACACCATAAATGGAGCATACCAGGCTTATCTGAGCTGAAGTGCCTCCCACAGCGCAACGGAGGCTCAATGTCCAGATAATGAGTGAGCTCAGAGGGGCCCGACCACTCATTTGATCACAAACACATCAGGCCAAGCAGGGCAAAACGCTTCAGCTGCCTGCTCTTATTTAAACCAGCTGGAGGGCTGACCAGAGAGGAAAACGAATGTTAGACACCTTGGCCCACCAAAGCATCACCCACTGTTTTCCCATGGTAACTGAGTCACCTCAGCTCCTCCTCTGATTGGTCAGGCTCAGATCTCAGAAAACTACAGGTCCATACATATGGACACTGAGCTGCAGACACCAACAGTACAAAAAAGAGACAGGGTAGACTGTAGTGGGAAGCAAAGAGGCATCATATCCTGCATTTTGCAAATCTTACAGTAGTCCATATTTTGTTGTGGTTTGATTTTGTTTTGCAATGTGGGTTGTTTGTGTGTTGACAGAGAATTGTGATAGTTACTTCTTGTACTAATACTACCAGTTTCCAGATACTACCCCTTTCTTGGATGAATAGTCAAACAGACTTTTTGAGAGTTTGACAACAAAGACTATAAACAGTGTGGTGCACTGTTACATGATGCTTGGTGGGTGGTGTGTCCCTATCTCTTATGACAGAGGTTTAATTCCCAACAAAAACACAATAAATCAATCTGCAAACAAAACTTAGAACAGTTCTTTCTGTTTCTTTAAGAAATGGAAATAGAGTGTCAGTGCTATGTTGATAGTGGCTTAATTTAGGTACTTACAGTTAGATTTGATATGTAGTGAATCTTTTTTTTCTTATCAAAAATCTCTGGTCTGGATGGAAGCAGTCAAAGCCAACCATGTCCACATGGTAACCGTCTGACCCACTGAGAATTCTTTTTGATGCAACTATACCTTCATAAGTACCAAAATGAGTTTCATTGAAGCCAAATAATATTCAAATATAAATTAATTGAGGAAAACTTTCCTATACTACACAGCAATGACGGGCAAATATATAACCATATGAAAAAAGGATGCTTTCTTTAATTTCAGAGTCTTCACATATTAGGAGAATAAGTTGTTGCTGACCATCAGTCTCAGAAGGGTTATGAAGCTATTTCAAAACAATACAAACTCCATCCTCCTGCAGTGACAACTATTATTCAGAAGCAGAAAACCTTCAAATTGTGCAGTTGTACACATACCTCAGTTAGGGTGTCAAATGATAAGGTTCGCAAAAGTGCAATTAGAAAAAGACTGCAAACATCTTGTTCAACATTGTTTGTGGAAGTGTAGCCAGGAGAAAGAAATCAAACAAAACAAAAGAAAAAAACAAACAAAAGCAAATGCACAAGAGTTCTGGAACAATGTCCTTTAGACGAAAGAGATAAGATATTTGGTCATAATGCACAGATTCACATTTGCTGAAAAATCAAAAACAGCATTGCAGCACAAATGCAGTCATGCATGGTGGAGGAAGAGTGATGATTTGAGATTGCTTTGAAGCCACAGCACCTGAGCACCATGAAGTCATACAGCTGAATATGAACTCCTCTGAACAGTGTTCTAGGATTAAGATGTGACGCCATCTGTTCCTCAGATAAAGCTTGGATGAAATGGGGTCATGCAGCAGGAGAATGATCTAAAATCTAAAACAGAATGGCTTAAAAGAAAAGAATCAGGATGTTGCAATGCTCCACTAAAAGTTTTGACATCAGCCTGATTGAAATACTCCAGCAGGACATGAAGACGGCCGTAAACTCAGTGGGGTGACATTGTAAAGAGGACTGAACCAAACTTCCTCCACAAAGATGTGAGGGATTGACAATGTTATAAAGAAAGTTATTCCTGCTAAAGATGTTTTTTTACAAGGCAATGCATCACTGCATTTTTTCCCACACTGCCTCTGCTTTTCAGTTTAGTTTTTGTGAAATAAATTATGACATAATGTAACATACCATGTACTGTTCATCTGAGGCTGTATTTTCATAACTGTATTACTTTTTAAGAACTCAAAGATTACTATTATTATTGTTATTATTATTATTATTATTATTATGTCCTGATACATAAAACATTAGACATATGAAAGGCTCACCTTTCTTTTTAAGAAGACTGCAGCTAATTCTTTCTTTTTTGGATGTTTAATCTGCAATAACTGCATTGAAGCATCTCCCTACACCGTTGATCAGTCTGGTTCAGCACTTCAGTGGAATTTTTCTCCTCTTTTCTTTTCTGTTCCTCAGCACAGGACATGCTGGTGGTTCTCCTCAGAACAAATGCTCGATTCAGGTTCCCCCTCAACATTTGTTGGCTTAAGATCAGGACTACCTACCACAGCCTTTTTACTTTTACAAAACCTTGCTTCTTTAATTGTCCTTTGATGATCAGCTGCTGTTTTGCTGACCCACCTTTTCTTTAGAATAAGTTCACGGACCGATTTCCTTATGTTTTCTTTGTTATAATGCAGAATTCTTTGTTCCACTGATGATGGCTTGCTGTCCCGCTTCAAATGCAGCAAAACACATCCAAATCATGCACCTTCCACAAACTTGTCTCACATGTTTTTGTTTTATTTTTTGAGTGCATTGCAGTGGACCTGTGCACCCCTTCTTATGGCTTAGCAGTCCTGCCATGCATATGCTTGTTGTTTTGCATACATAAATTAAGAATATCAAGAACAAGTGCGAAGTGGCCTTATTTAATTACAGCTGAAACAAGGTTCTTTTTTTTTTAGAAAGTTCAAATCACGTTAAACAGATATATCACCTCTCTGGAAAAAAAAATTGAAAGAAAAAAAAGTACACAGAGTTTTCTGGCTCCTAATCGACACTAAGTATGATAATACTATAACATGTACATAATCACCAATAGGAAAACAAGTAAATAACAATGGTGCATGAGGCAGTCTGATGCCAGACTAAATGAGTGCTGTACGTGTGAATGTGCTCATCTGCAGTCCTTTTTGTGCTGTAATGGTTTGACTGGAATGTTAGTTGTGTCCAACAGCTGAATCCTGAAGCAGGAAAAACAGCTGCCAACATAGCGAGGAGCCAGATCCATAACATGCCAGCGTGATCACTGGTGCCACACTCATAACGTCACACCATTAAAGAGCTGGATATCCGCCCGGAGGATTACACATCTTTGAAGCGTTTTTATCTTATTTCCTGTCATTGTCTTTTAGATGCCAAATTAAACAACACAAATTTTAATTTGCCTTATAAGAAAAACATAATTTCAATTTCTCATCTTTTCCACATCAGATATTTCCTTTTTGAAATGTGTGTTTAAATTATTCAGAGTGTAGACCTTGATTAATAAACAGTAATTTCAAGAACCACAAGGAATTTTAAGCTTCTTTGTCTGTCATAAATCCACGCGGAGAATTAAAATGTGCAGCAAATATTTCCTCATAATGACTCATTCTGCCAAATCTCCAGAGTGAAAAGTAAGTAGTTTGTAAATGTAATCTTCTTTAAAAAAAAAAAAAAAAAAAAAGACTTCTTTTTTCAGTTTTGTGATGGAGAAAGTGTGCTAAATGCCTGAAACTAGAGTGTGTGCTGACATCTTAGTCCTTAAAAGTAAAGATGTGGTGTGAAAGTGCCTCCAATACTGCTGATGTGTGTGTGTGTGTGCTTGTGTTGGTAGATACTTTAGCCATTTGTTGGGCTGTGTCAGATCCAAAGCCAGAAAAACAAAGTCTGGCATTTAGTGAAACCAAATCACAGGAACTGTTCAACTGACCTCAGACATAAACCAAGGATTAAAAGAGCGAAAAACCTGAAAAAAAAATGTTTTCCCTCCTCTTTAATGGAACATATTTCTGCTTTAGATTTATGGCTGTGCACATTCATTGATAAAAATGATGTGAAATACGACCCCTTATACCAAAAGCTTAGTTGCTACGTAACTGAGAGAGGTCAGGCGTTTCCTGTGAAGAGACGAAGTTCCTTCAGACACATCCATTCATCAAGTGCTGCCAACCTGCCAAAAGTACAAAGGACAGCATATCCTTTGCTGGCTCCCTTTCCTTTTTGTTTGTCTTTCCCATCTCCATTCTTCTTTTAAACTCATTCACAGTCGTATTTAGCTTCTTTAAAATAACCACAGCACAAAGAAACCACCGTATTTCTTATTTTTCTGAATGGGAAGCAGACTTTGTTGGTAGAGACACGTCAGCAAAACCCTTTTACTTTTCCTATATAATTCTAGATGCCGCTCATAAATATTGTGTCCCTCTATTTGTCAAGCTAACTAACCACAAAATGAAGAAAAAAATCTAGAGGAATATGAGCCCCATTCAAGTTTCAGGTGCTTTCCATCTGCATTTCATTGAGGTGCATATAAAAGGCTGTTTAATGGGTCTCTAAGCTCATGTCGAGAAATGCCCCTTATTTACCCCGGCTGAGACAGGTGGGGATTGGGGTGGCTCACATAAAACAGAAACAAATTCTGCTAAGGACACTTGAAGTTCCAAGTGTGTCATAAAACATATGTCATTAATGAAGTTTCCTTTTCTTGCCCTTTACTTCTTTTTGTTCATAACGTTAGCAGCTGGGGAAATACTCACCAGATCCGCTAAAACTTTATAGTCTGCATGACTATGAATAATTTACTTCAGTCTCTTTTCAGAAAAAATGGGGAACCTTTCAAATGAAGGATTGTGATTTTTTTTTTTTCTTTTCCTTCTTGGATAGAGCAAAGAGAATCCATAATGGAGGAAGGTGAAAAGACATCAAAGAGAAATCTTACAAATAGATAAGAGACAAAAGAATGGGGACTTCAAAACACCACCAGTTTCCCCACTTTACTCTTTATAACACTCACTTTTCCTTATACACTGTTCACATTAAAGTTATATTACCTGCATTTATTTACAATTCCACCTCATAGTCTCCCAGCCTGAAGAAACAGTTAACTTCTGAATTACTTTTATAATAAACCTATTTATATTCAAGTGTAACTTTTAAACTATTCATATCCCAAAAGTCTGCTGTTGAAGAATGAAGCTGAAAATCAGGGGATCAAAAGTAGATTTAGGAGCTTTTACAACCTTTCCAAATAGTTTTCTTGAATGTTATTGGAGTATTTAGAAAAAAAAGTCAGTATTGCATTGCTCACATATTGGTTGAACCATTAAATTGTCAATATGAAAGTAAGTACTCCTGTTGACCACTGCTGACGGTCTTGATATTTAACTGTCCTCGAGAGTTTGACGACAATTAAGAAAACAAAGACACACTAATCTGTGGCTAAAAAGACTGTGGAATCGGGGTGTAAAGCGGGAGGGCTTGTGGCTTTTGGCCGCCCTACTTCCAGTGTCTTTCACAAAGAAACATCTGCTTTCTTCACGTCGTTCTGCTCTCTCTGAACTAGCATTTTAACTCCCTACTATCATTCACCACTCAAGCCAGTTTTGTTTAATCGTGGAGTGACCTCATCATCCCGTGGAATATTATATCTTCTTATTATACTTATCTATTATTATTATTACACCTCATCTGGAAAATGAATAAATCCCACATGCAGCAAGACTGTTCCCTACATCAATATGTCTGTTTCCTTTGTCCAAAGCTTACTGTAGATTTACATTTTGATCTAAAATACATAACAAAATGTCAGAGCAATGTCATTTAATTGCCACCCTTTACAAGTGCAGTATCCACTGATTTGATTTCATCTAGAAAACACAGGAGAGCAAAGGTAAGGTTCAAAGCATCTTTCAAATAATGTTTCCTTCTGAGGAAACCGACCGTCTTTGAGGACAGTGAACCAGAAGTGGGCGAACGTTCCAGAAAATCTGTGTCATCACGTCGTGTCCTCTGTTGGTGTTAACTCTGCTTCAGCGTTCAGTCACTCTGGTATTTTATTCTTAGGAACGTTTTAAAACAGAACAAAGAACAAAGAGTTAAAAGAGCTGCAAAAATGAAAAGATACTTCTGTTGCATGTGAAAATAGAGGCTTTATAGCAACAGTTCGCTGATTTCAAAGGTGCACTTTTCTTTGCTCCGTAAAAACATCCCGCAAGTCGAATCGAGGCGGAAGAAATTAAAGTAGTGACAGGTTCAGTGAGCTGAGTTCCACCAGAGTATGATCTTTAGCTCCTCCGGTTTTTAATAAAAACTCAGACTGTGTGAACTTTCAGCGTCTGTTTTCAGAGTCTGTCTTCTCCTCCAGAAAACATTTCCTTATCTTTCATCTGCCAAGTCACATTTCATTTCGTTGTATGTCAGCAAGACCAAGCTACGGCATGTTTGGCTCCCTCCTCTTAATTTTATTTTTAAAAGAAAAAAAGAAAGAAAGCAATAGAACAAAAAGAAAAAAATACAGCATCCATAGGAAACAAATCATCCAAACCATATCAGTGTTCACACAGATTAAATGTCTGATAATTGCAACAATATCAGAAGGAAAGAGAGAGCAAATACCCACTTTGGACGCTACACCCCGTTCATTTAGCTTGTTTTGACTCTGTTTGATCATTTGCTACAATACATCAAGGGTTGACGATCTCTCTGTATACGTACTGAAAAAAGCACACCTTTAAAGAATACTACTCTCACGGCTTGATGATCGGTACTTTTAAGTGCACGGGAGCGTGCAGAAGCCTGGCACGCCGTCATCGATTTTCTCTCTGCAGAAAAGTGCTACTCCATATCACCAGTAAAGGCGCTCAGTAAAGTTAAAGATGGCCAGACTGAAAAAGAAAAAAAACCCAGCATTGACGGCACATTCAGCACCAGCAGTGAAACATAGAGGCCTGAAAGTGATGTCAGAGGAGTTGATATCACCTGCCACCTGGAGGGGAAAAAAAACCTTCGTAGATTTTGTTACTGATTAGACTGTGAAGAGTGCAGACATTCAAAAGACCTCCCTTATTTATTGTTTTACAATATCTTCGGAGGATCTGTGTTTGACAGGGGGATGAGGGTGCGGAGCATGTTTTTTACATGCTTTCAGTTTGATCCCACTGCTGAGGCTGCTGGAAACTAAAACCCCAAATCAGAAAAGGATGAGAGAACATGGGAAAAGCATAAAAATTATTCGACTCTTATTTCCTTGCAGGCAATGTTTATTCTTGTCATCATCATGATTATTTGTTAATTCTTGTTCATGTTTGCATCCCAAGCCTTAAAGACATGAAAAAAGGTTGGGACAGCAAAGTTTTTTACCACTTTGTAATGTTGTTATTTACCCTCACGACATTTGAAAGGCATTCGTCCACTGAACAAACCAAACAATGAAATGTGTTTGTTGTTCTTTTCTTTTTCTTTTTGTGTGTATCCTTTCCTTCTTGTGCCATGCCTTTATAATACGTGCATCATATGGTTTTGCACCGACATCCGTGAATATCGTATTGCAGGCACCATATGATCATTTAAATTCTGAAAGTATTAATGCTGCCATCACAGAAATCTAAATGACCTTTGCCAAATGAATGAGGTGCCCCTGATCAAGGCACCTGAGAACTCCCGCCTGCTCCGCGGGCGCTGCACCGCGGCTGCCCACTGCTCTGGGTCTAGTGGCCCAGATGGGTCAAATGCAGAGAAAGAATTTCCCCACAGGGATCAATAATAGTATAAATAAATAAATAAAATCATTTAATGTTTTGAGAACTACACTCTGTTGTTCTTAATGTCCTTCTTAATGAAAGTGCAACATTGGAGAACTATATTTCTGCCCTCTGAGTCTTTGACTCCACTGAAGTAGAGGAAACCTGCCTCAGACACTATGATGACTAAAACTACTGGTGGAAAAATGCCCAGACAGTGTTTTTGACTTAGATCTAGAAGGTTCCTGGTAGTAATCCTGACTTGAGCCTTCCTGTGTGGAGTTTGCATCATCTCCCTGTGCTTGCTCTAGGTCTGGGTTCCTCCCACAGTTCAAAAACAGGGATTAATAATTAGGGTACTTTAATAGGCAGTTTGCACCCCTCAACTCAAATCAACTCAAACTTTATTTATCGAGCACATTTTAAAACAACCGAGGTTTTGTGCTGCAAATTAAAAACCGACCTATATAATGCCGCAATTACGGAAAATAAGATAAAATGCGTTTTTAAAGCCGATTTGAAAACCTGAAATGTTCCTGCAGATCGGATGTGAAAGGGCAGGTTATTCCAGCTTCTGCCGCCACAAAAGGCTCTGTCACCTTTGGTTTTTAGTCGTTTTTTTAGGGGAAGCCAGTAGCAGCTGATTGGGGGGTATGAAGGAGTTCGGTCAAATACTGGGGGGCTAGGTCTGACTAGTTTGGGCATCAGGAAGCACCCTTTTTTCTCCACCTAGCTTGCGCTGACTTCTCTTCAAAGCTTTCAGCCTACTATATTGTCCTTTTCCTAGTTCTCCACAACACAAGCCAAATAGCTGCAAAAAACGGTCTCACAAGTGGTCAGGACTGAGTCCTTCAATATTTATGTTGTACAAATGAGGTGTTTGCCATCAACTATAATGCTAAGTACTAGCTTTGCTCGTGTTGTCTGGACGCGTCAACAAGGTTAAAAGCTAGCCTTTTTTTTTTTTTTTTTCCCCAAAGTGGACTTTAAAAATACAGCCCTACTTTAACCACAGGTATTCATTAAACTTGTAACAAATAATATTTTATATTGGTACTGCCTCAGAGGTTCCAAGAAGGAAAAAGCAATAATGAACGGTGACATACGATCACGAACTGGAGAGAGAATTGTCTCAGGATATGTGTCAGGTCAGAAACGTCACCACCGCAGAAAAGAAAAGAAAAGCTACCAGCATCTACTTCTTTTGTTCTTTGGACTTGTCTTTCAGTAGCATGTGTATGTTTGCAAATCCTTGCCCTGGTCAGTTCAAGAGGTAGAATTAAAATTAACTCTTCTCAGTTCTCAGACAAAAGATGATTGTTTGGTTGATCAGATAAATATCCCACTTAAGCTGAGGTTACTGAAAAGTAAAATACCAGGATAAAGCTGTGCTGAGCCGTATTCTATTGTACAGTAGGATGGAGAAATGTCAACATTTAAGTCTTCCATTACTCAGATTTAAGTCTTTTGTTTAATCATCATTAAACTTTTTTTTTTTTTTTTTTTAAATCATCTTTTCTTTTGATTATATTCTCAGTCCTCTTCATTGTGCTTTCTGTTGGGTCCAATTCAAGTTCACATCCGTGTAAAGATAGCACTTTTGCAGCACCGACTGGCTTTGGAGTGGCTGGATCATTGCCGTGCTGTCATTTTCAACAACCAGGCTTGTATGTTCACAGGTAATCAAAATGATGTCTATAAATATTATCTCACCTTCATTTTATCACCTAACACCTTCTTCCATGTGTCATCATCAGGTCCTACTGTGGTCCTCTTGTTCAGGTTCATGTCAGATATGTTGGATATCATCTGAGCCTAAAGAATTTATCTTTACCCAAACCAAAGAATGTCCCCCCAACGTCCACTGGGCTTTTTTTTTCATGCCTTTCATCAAAGCAGCACGTTTTCCTTTGATGTGTCCATAGAGATTGACATTATCCAGTGGCTCTCACAATGTCTGAGCTGTCGCAGATGCTCTGATTTCTCCTGATAACCTCTGTGCCAAGTGTGAGGCACTTGCCAATGTGTTTTTAGAGCTAGTATGTGTACGTATCGTCCACGGGGAAAAGGACTATAGCTGTTATTAGTGCAAGTACGTTTGTTTACAGCAACTGCTTACCAAAGTGCTCGGAAATATTCCTGTGTCCTTTATTTGATCTTGTGCAATCTAAAATCTGCATAGCCGTGACCAATGACACAAATCCAAAACTGAGAACATGTTGCAACTTTTGAACGTAATCATTTTCTAAGTTTTAGCTATGATTGTTAATATTTGGCACTGTTCTAATTGTTTGCTAAGTACAGGTATTTAATAACTTGATATTTAAATGATACTTCACAGGTGAAGACTCATATAGTTGCATCGTCTCCTCAGTCGAACACTTAATGGCTGATGAGCCGTATTTGACTGTCAACTGGGAGTCCTGGAATGCCAACATTTATTCCTGGGAGAAAAGGGTCTGGTCAGTTCACAAATAAAGCATCAGTAAGAAATATGTGGGACCTAAAAAAAATGGAAAAAGAGAGAGATATCCATTTGGTTATTATAGATATAAAACTACACTAAAAAGGATGAAACATATCGAAGAAGAAATAAGAAATGGAGGATCAGAAGTTAATTTGTGTTTAAATGATTATTGTCACGTAAAGTGCTTTTCTCTCTGGACCAGCAGCCCTGTGATGTCAAGGGTTTGTGACTATTCTCATTTCATCACTGAATCAGGAGCTTGATCAGCATTAAAAGAGAATAAAAAAATTGCAACTGGTGTGCAAATTCTATCATTAGCAGACCTCTGGTCTGTTGTGGTTTCTTCCATGAGAGCGTCTGACTTATTACAGTAAATGTATTGTGCCATCAGCATGAAGGGACGTGCACAGCAGAAGATATTTAAATTACTGTTAACCGCTGGATTTCCGGGCAAAGACAGTTCTTTCTGCATGCATGAAAAAGAAAGAAAATGTGTTTATCGGTGAGGCTTTTTCCATAGAAATTACAACAGAATGAGAAGCATAATGAGAAGAATATTTCTGCCCTCTCTGTTGGCAGCTTTTAAAATTATTCAGAGCGCTTCATGTCTGAATTTGCAATGCTGCTAATAATTTCATGATGGCAGATAGATAAGTTAATCCACCGGGCCCCTAATTCTTGATATTTAATGATATGAAATGCAGACTGCCTGGGGGAAAGATTGCCTCCAATAACCAAAACAGAGCTCAGATTGGCTCATCTCCACGCTGAAGCATCTTAATGAAGATGTCATACTTTTTTTTTTTTGCTTCATTTCGGTTTGCTCCAAAAGAAGCTAATTAACAACCCAAATCTGATTTTGACATTTTGCATTGAATCCAGTTAATGACTAACAGTGTTATCACCATAGAGGTTTGATTTGCATTCCATTTTAATAAAGGTATGCTGCATCTGACAGATGCTTTGGACCTGGAAGCGGACGCGGAAGTGTTGAATTCAATTCTGTAAAACAACAACTCGGGAGGCTCACCACTTTTCATTGTATCATCAAAACAACAATACAAACAAACATCCGCACACTTCATTAGCATCTCAGACGTCTGGAGCTGTATATAGAAGCGGATGATAAACAGGAAACACATTAATTGTCAATACAGTAAATAATGCAGCAAATCTTTTGTGATATGTGGGGACTAATTTAGTCACAGCTGAGAGGCCACCTGTTGACAATTCCTGCACAACATGATGACTTTTATTAGCAAAAAAAGGAAAAGAAAAACACTGCTCTGGGGAAATGAAAGGATGCCTCTTTCGTCATCAATGCTGCACATATCTGAGGAATTTCAGTCTGTTGTTAAAAAACGCAGGAATCAGGAAAAGTCGTCACCAGCGGCCGCATCCAGATATCCACAGCATTCCTTCATCAAACGCTTCCTGTAAACAGCCAAGTGTTTCCTGCGTTGAAACGCGTGTGACTGTATTGCTGCCCTCTGACTGTTGTTGCCATGTGTCGTGCTACCAGGTCTCGCCCTACATCCCTGGATGTAAAAAGGCTATCTTCCACCGGCTTACACTCACGTCATGGCCCACGATACACTCTGAGGAAACACCATCTGTTACATGTTCATTACAAGCTTTGCTTCAAGCTAAGACAATTAAAGCTAATAGAGTGCAAATGTTTGAGCCGGCTCCGCCAACTTTACTATGCCTTGCACATTCTCATCCAATGTCCATATTACATTTTAACGACTAGTCAATCCGCAGTCATAAATTACCATGGGTAACACCTGGATTCAGCTCATTTGGAATATTTTTCCTCAGTTTTACTCTTGATACCCACATTTACTGTTCATTTGAAACAACTCTGCAGGCTGTTATCCCACGTGGCTTTGAAATTATGCCTGAATGTTGTATCAAATTCAGTTTTAAGCCCCATCTAACTATTCAGAACTACTAAGTGGGCTGGTAATGACACTATAATACCTGGCATTTGTCAATTTTGGAAAGTATTACTCATGCTTTCTGTCAGTGATCAGTGAGCACCTCTGAGAAAATGCTGCGAGCGGACTCTTTCAAAGGCACTTGTGCGAATTATCTTTCAGCTAAAAAAAGGACTGTTTTGGATAAGCATCTCCAGCCCCGGGGCCTCGGCCACCCCGGAGGTGAGAGGATTGCTTCACATAAAGTGAAGGCTTCAAGTGCTGCATGTAAAAATGGAAGGTGCTCCTGTTGTTGCATTTCAAGTGGGTGGCACAGACATGTTGCCCTCCGGGACCCCGGGCCTTACGGGACAATGGTCGGGCTGTGTGAAGCTGGAGCTGCAGAGTCGAGGGTCACAGGGCTTCTCTTCTAGGGTCCGCACTGCTAAACTAACTGTTTAGTGACAACACATAGAAAAGAGGTTGCGTGGAGGACTACGATGGGGAGGGGTTGTGTCCGAAGGCTGCGACCAAAGGCAGTCCATCTATCAAATGTCACTGAAGCCCTGTGGGTGCTCAGATCTCTGGGCTGTCGGTAAACTGACACCACGTAAACAGTGTTTCACTGAGATACGGAAATCTAAGTATGTTTAAGATTAATTAATTGCTTACTTTTTTAAATTTTATTAATTGGAATTTTACTGTTTTATATTTCTTCTCATGCATTGCTGATTAACTGTTGTTGGGCATAATTCTCCTACTTACTGAACTACGGCAGATCACAAACTGCCATAAAAGGGTGTGGTTCGTTGCTTATGTTTCTTTTGCATATTCTGTTTGCGTTTGGTAAACAATACAAAATTTATGGGCCTTCCTGTAAAGATGTAATCCCAGAAGGAGCTGTCGAAACTTTGACTTGATATTACTCTATGGCAAAAGGCGATAAGAAACGTTGTTGTACTTCAAGTGCTTGATTACAGTTCTCACAATTCACAAGCCTGAAATGCAACCTTTCCTGTTTATTGTCTCATAAACAAGTGAAATAATAAATAAATTTACTTTTTTTTTTTTTAAGTCACCAAGGGTGGAGGTTCTCCTGCAGCTTTTGTTCATAGAAGGATATAATCTGTGCTACAAAATAAAACAAATGACTTCAGTCGTTGTGAAACAAAGTGTCGCCGATGAAATCAGGCAGAATTTGATAAGTTTTTTCCTCCAGTTACTCCCAGTGTCAGAGAGGCTAACTTCAAACGGTGCACATGATTTAGTTCTTACGTTTAACAAGACAAATCTGCCGCTGTGGGCAAAGAATAGTGTGAGGAAGAAAGCCAGCGTGGATACAAAGGATGGAAAACATGAACCTCATCTCACACCTTCCCTTCTTTCATCTACTTCCCCCCATAAGCTGGTATTTTGATTCCCAGATTCCTGGCAAGTTGCCTCTGTTTGCAATTCAAAGACTTTTCAACAAGAGCATCTGTTTGGGTATTATCATAAACCTGCATGCATCCCCACCCCACTGCCATCAGCCTCCCCCTCTCCTCCCTCCTTTTTCTACCTCTCTCCCTCTCCTTCCTCAGCCGTGTGCACTTGCATGTTTGAGGAAAAGGGGTGGAGATGGTGGGTGATGGGGTGGCAGGAGGGCTTTTCCGTGACCCACAGAGTCAACGATACATAAGGCACATGACCAACTAGTCCTCTTATCCAAGGAGACCAGGACTCACACGCTCAGAGACGCGCTGACAGACAGACCTGCGAGCTGACTTCCAGCACATTCACAGCTTCACTGAACTTGGTTCATGCTGCCGCTTTTCTGACAGAAGAAAAGGAGACACACGCACACACACACACACACAGGCACACACACAGATCTCCGTGGGAGACCTCAGATAAAGACGTGCCTTCAGTCTTGGAGTGGCGCTGTCACACATTGATATACAAATACAATTTTAGACAAAACACACACACAGTTACAGAGCCACCACATACACGTTCTCAAAAATTGACACACTTCTCTCATAGACACACACACACACACACACACTCACACACGCACACAGGGGAGCAAACAGTCTCCCTCTCCTTGCTCGCTAAGCTGCTCTGCCTCTCTCTCCCCCTCCCATCCACACACACACACACACACACACACACACACTCACACACAAACACACACACACCACTACAGTATATCAGCGAGTGACTAGCGGAAAGCCAGAGGGGAGTGCAGAAATGAATGTGAAGATCCTGACGCTGGTGATTGTGCTCTTGGTGTCTCTGCTGTGTTCTGCCAGTGCTGGTGAGTACATGAGAGGCCAGCTCTGTCGCTCGTCCTCTCCCTTTGCTTTCTATTTCTCTCTCTGTTTGCGTTGAGCTTGTGTAGCCAGCTGTAGTTGATCAGTTACCCAGCATGGTTAGCCTTGTGTGGGCTCTAAAAGGCAGGAATATCAGCACCTGGTTGTGTACAGTACTGCACTGCAGTGGTTATACTGTCTGCTATTGTACTGCCATAGCTTGTATGGAAAACTTGAATGTGGTTTCCAGATTAGACTGATCATTTTCCTCCTGCTTCACCTTGCTTGTAAGACTTGGAGATGAAATATGAGAAGGGTTTTATTGATAGACATTAATGGCTTGTGCTATTCCTGAGTGATAGCTATGTTGGATGTATCTGTGATTGTTGTGGCTGTTATAAAATCGAGGATATGCTTGGCACATGCTCTGTAATGTGGAGTGAACCTGGTGCTATTATTAAATTACTGTGATTGTGCATCAGGACAACACGGCACCTATAGATGCATGTGTGCCTCCTGTGGTGATGATAATGAAGAGTGTAATTGCTGTACGCATCGATGAGGGGAACACAGATCCTGGATGCACGGACTGTCTCTGGAGGGGGCTCGGTCCTGATGCCTTGTCACAGAAAAAAGAAAAAAAAAAATCTGTAAAGTGCTGCTGCGTCTCTGGATCCATTGTTGGACTAGTTGTCTCTGCCACTCTGGCTCTAAAATGTCTGTTGTTTGTGACAAAAACATTGACTTGGGACAGAAACAGAAGGACAGGGCAAATTCACTCTTGTTGCTCACGGGGAAGAAACAAGTTCTGAGAAATGACGTTGGGGGGGCCAGTGTGGAGGCTGATGGGCAATCTGTGGATCTGATGAAGGTAACATTGCTGTGTGAAAAAACAACAGTTTGGCCTGTGTAAATGTCTAGACTATTTTTGGGATTATCACCTAGGCACAAACTACAGTTGCTCAGAAAACAGGCACACAGGGTGTGATTACAGTCGGTGCATGTGGAAGATGTTGTATAGAGTATAGGTTGGTTATAGGCCATTTGGCATGGATTGTGATGTAAAATGCTATAAAAAATATGTATTGAATGATTAAAGCTAATATCTAGGTACCGTAACAATCGTAACAGGCTGTATGTGGCTGGATTTGTACAGACAGTGGCTGTAAGATGCTGTGTAGACTTTATGCTTACAAAATGCTGTCCACTCTGTATCGATCCATGGTCACAGCACTCAAAGCTCCCCTGCTCCCCAGCACATTCGTTACAGCGACATGCTATTTTTGTCTGAGGCTCCCAGCACATGAGTAAATGGGAAGCAATTATCTAGCATCATAGTCAGTGTCGCTTTTCACGCCCTGCGTGTGGCTAAGCTTGTTCCACGCCTGAGAGCCCACCGTGCTACACCAGCGACTGGGAAAACCAGGCTGCCGTGCCTCGGGCTTTCATGAGAGCTTATCCTTCTCAACGGTCAAGTCATGCCACTTATGCGCCTGTCTCTTCCTTGGCTGCCACTGTAGTACCAGTGCTCCAGTGACAGAGAGGAAGAGAGAGACATGGAGTGGAGGAGAAGCAGGGATGCAAGTGTGTTGCGGCGTTGATGGGCGTGGAGGAGGGATGCTAGCTGGAGTGTGTCTGCGTAGCAGAAGCCTCTGCTACAGCATGCGCTGTCGCGGGAAGGTGTCGGAAGAGACTCTGCATGTAGGCAGTGGGTGTGAAGCCTTTCATCTTGAGACAAATGCTTTTCACGTTCAGTGAGCTTTCTTCTCTTAGGCATCTGTGTGTACATGTGTGTCAGAGAAACAAGAGATGCATAGTAAGTGAGACAAGAGGCTCATATGCGTGCGCACTTGAAGGAAGCAATGAATTTCAGAAGTGCATCTCACTGATATAGGTTGTAAGAGTGAGCATTTGTGAGCCTTGATTGCATTTATAACAAAAACTGTAGTGCAACAGGCAATTCATCAAACACCATAAAGCTACTTAAAATATTCATTCACTACACTAAATGAGCTTCTGAGGCCTTCTCTGTGTAATATTAGCATCCTTTAGCAGCACACCTCAATTACTCGTACTTGAAAAGCACTCTGGCTCAAGAGTGGGCTCCAGCATTAGACATGTGGTATCCATAATTCATCCTGTGGCCGATCACTCTTCCTCCACTCTGTGAAAGTCTCAGGACCGGCAGATAAACAGTCCTCACTCTCAAAACATGTCTGTCACAATCTCTTACAAGATATCAAAGCTTCACTTTTCTCTGCAATGGAAACACCCTGTCAGTCTTCACCTACAGACTTTCTGGATAAAAAAGAATAGCAGCCAGCTCAGACATACTCTCTCTCTCTCTCTCTCACACACACACACACACCCATGAATGCATATTTGCAGGTGAAATTGTGTAACCCGGACTGAACAGGTGAGACTGTGCTGGGTGTAAGAGGGGCAGGGGCCTCAGATCAGAGAGATTATCTGGCAGAGACATCGTCTGACAGGGAAGGGGTGATTTTATGAGAGCTGTCAACAGTGCTATTATTCCATATTAAACTTTGATGTATTGTCGGAGGTACGTAGCTGCTCTGTAGTACCAGCAAGCACACGTACTGTACTCCTTCAAGTCTTGCTCAGCTGCTCTACCAAGTGTTGCGGGTCAAAGCCAAAGCCAGAACCACGATACATGCAGCCACTCATTAAGGCGCATACAACTTAGACTGGTTTTAATATTTTCTGAAACAGAATCTATAGACGTAAATAAGCCATAACCTGGAAGCTTTAACTCATAACCCCCAGTTTTCTTGTGTGGATAAGGTGTTAGTGCTTGTGGTGGTTGTGAAAAAAAAAGAAAAGAAAAACAGCTAAACTTTTCCAGATGTCCAGAGATAACACAATAACAGTGGGCAAACAGTTGTGTTAAACGGGAAGCAGTGAAAAGGTTATTACAGGATTACAGTAAAATCACAAAGCCTTTTTTTAGGCACAGGAGCTTGTGAGGACCAGCTGGGTTTATATTACATGCACTGCACTACACTCCCACAGGGTCAGATAAAATCCTTTTTGTGAAGATCCTGGATTTCCTCTTGATGCAGCATTACAAGGAAATAGAGCCAATAACCTGCAACTTCACAGATGTTTGTCTGCTGCAGGCAGAAACATGGACAATAAACACTCCGTGATTGAATTTGGAGTGAACCATGCTGATTTGTTCTCGTTTATTTTTGTTCGTCATTCTGAATATACTATATCTTTAAAATCACACTCTGTTTAAGTTCAAGAGTGATGTTTGACAGCTGTCCGATATTTCGCTGCACTGTTTATACTGTGAAAGCACATACGTCAGTGACAACTTTTTCCCACCTCATTAAAAGATTTTCATCCTGTAGTAACACTAACAGTCATTTTTAGATATTTTAGATTGATAAATGCAAAGTTGTGTTTATTTGCATCTGGATTCACTCATTAACAAATCCACAGTGCGTGAGTTCTCATTTCTTTCTGCTCTGTCAACATTGTGTAACCTCATTGTGCTGTTTTGCAAAAGTAGGCTGGCTTTAAGGTAACATTGTTTGTGCTTCAATGCGATTAAGTACTTTAATTTTGCAAGAATTTAACCAAACAGACGCATTCCTGTGCAATTATTTTTCATCACTTTGGAATATTGTAAAAGACGTAGGCTCTAAAAGATAAAACTTTGATCCACATCATTTAAACCTGAGGTTCGTGATGCACAACGTATGGTTGCTGGTGTCTGCAGCAAGGTGAATAGGTGAATTTTTTTTTATGCTTTATGTAATAAAACCCCTTCACATCTGCAGAATATCATCAACCATGAGTGTGGTAAATGACACCCACTAATAATTGCCATGGGGTGGGAGTTAATGAAGAGATTTAGTGAAAAATCATAGCTCATTTGGTAGGGATATAAGGCTAACCTTTGGGCTAACAGTCTCCAGAGAGTTCAGCTGCTGAAGACTTTGGCATATGTGACTGCTGGGCTGCTGTAATGTAATTCAGAACCCTTTGAATGAATAAATCTACTCACTTAGATCTTCCCTTGAGTGCAAATCCAGTGAAGGGGAAACAAAAAAGCAAAGGGGGAGTAAAAGACAGTCCAAGACGCAGAAAAGGACGAGGGCAGACCAGAAGAGATCTTTAGAGGTCATGTGAGCTTTAGACTGTTGGAGGCCACAGCTACATGTAAAAACTGGATGATCTGGTCCATTTTTAACAGGGTCCATCTGTTGAATAATATGTCAGTGAAAAAAAAAAAAAAAGATGATTTGCTTCCTTTCTTTAAGTCTATTGTAGTGCAGACATCCCCTTTGAGCTTTGAGGGCACAACCCCTAAAGTTTGGACAAGGGGTAGTGGAGCTGTGGAGGGGTTCCTGTGTTAACCAGGCCTCGTGTGATCACCAGACCCTATCCTCATGCCCGGGGCACTCTTTACAACTTAATTAGAGCCAGATTATTTTCAAAAACACCTCTGTTTTAAACAAGAGTCCTATATTAAAGTGATTTATGGCTCCTTTTTCAAACATTAAGTGTTACATTTATAGTGGTTGTACCTGCAGATCAGATTCCTGATCAACATATAAATGGACGTTTTTATTAACAGGCTGCCAAACCACAGAATAAATGTTGTGGTCTTTAAGAATGAAGGTGCTTCAATTACTTTCATGCTCAATTTATAGGAAGTTTGAAAAGGAAAATATGACTTCTTTATATTGCTTTCGGAGGATAAATTTATTCTTCAGGAGCTTTAAGAGTATGTATATAACTTATTCAGTGGAAATGAATAACTTATACCAAATAAACATGATTATGGCATTGTCACTATTAATGTCAAACCTCCTCAGGTACCATTGTAGGTCAGTGAGATTTCATATATATAGATATATAGCTAAGAGTTCTGTACAGTGGCTGTTTGAAGCCAGGTAGGGAATTTTAGTGCTGTAAAGACTGAAGCATAGCAGGACTTAGTAAATGTTGGGTTAATTCGGTCATGCCCCCACTGTGCATGTGGTGGTACACCTCATGTTGTTTCACAGTTTCCTGTACTTTGTCTTTTTTGTCTTAAGTAAGACATTCATAAATGGGAAACATGCAATATCACTACTGGATGCCGACAGTAACAGGACAGATATCATATATTAATGAAATCATGCATTATTCATCACAATGACTCTGTCTTTGATCACAAATGTTACGTTCCCTAGGAGGCTATTTCATAGCTATACTTAAATACTGGTCAAGCAAATGATCTGCCTCTGTCTGATAGCACAGATCTCCCCACATACTGTTTCTTGGATCAGGACAGGGCCCCTCGCTGTGTCCCGCTGTCTTGTTCTGTAAGGAGGAAAGGCCGCCCTGCACCCAGAGCCCCTGAACGCAAACAGATGTTTGCAAAAATAAAAGAGTAAAACAATATATAGAATTCATAAACATGCATCCATCTCAGGCAAACAATTTATCCTCACCCACTGGACGCAGCAGCCCAATAAACACCAAACCTCAGCTCAGCTGCAGCGCTCTACAGCTGAGTCTGTCAGTAAAAGCCTTTATAATTTTTATTTTCTCCCTAAATATGAATGACGAAACTGTGCATCGAATTTCACTGCTGTGCCTTTACCCGAAGGGGCTTTTTTTTTCTGAGCACCACACGCTACAGATATCAGTAATAAAACTATGCTTCAGGGGACACATCATAAAACTGTTGCATTGGAAGCAACACAACACAGTCAACGCGGGAAGAATTACTAACAATTTAAAAAAAAAAATCCTTTTAGTGGTATCTAGAATAACTTTCATCTTCGATAAAAGTACACATTGGCAGTCTGAGTATTATATATGTCTTATTCCAGTATAACCTGCACAACATTTTACTTCTCTGACATCCGTTTTAACCATTACATTTCTTGTTTGACCAGTGCTGGGCAGTAAATCAGCTACCGTAAGGCTTCCTGAAATATCATGGCCATATGCACATTTGGTTTATAGTTGCACACATTTCACTGATTTTGTGTGTTGCCTTGAATTAGCTTAATTCATGAAATGGTTTGGCATATCTTTATTCAAATCTGCAGACATAGTAGTCTATCAGACAGTGACTGGAGGTGCTAATAGATCAGAGTTTGTTTTTTTCCCCCCAATCTAATATTCAAATATCTATTTAATGATCTGTACTCTTTAGTTTTTGTTTTTTGTTTTCTGTTTTGTTTTGTTTTTTGTTGTTTGATGCAGTTCTGGTGCTGTTTTCCTTTAACAGTATAGTATATGCTATGAGGAGAGGTGATGGTCTCCTCAAGCCTGAAAAGCTGCAGTGAATCCAGCATAGTGATGTCTTTCTTTTTTTTCCCTCTCTTTTTCCCACATCTCAAATGGGAGAACGCACACAGGTTCACAGCATGGGGGGGGCAATGACACAGGAGAGGGGAGGGGCTGCGTTTCACATCTGATTAGTGTGCCCATGGAAACGGATGGTTGAAGAATCTCTTTGCCCTTGACATGCAATCTCTGGAGATTTGGGCAACGGTTGGTATCCTCACCTACCTACTGTACCTGCCATGCGCTGTAAGGTCAACCTCGCTGCCGTTAATGGAAACAGCAGCACCAGCATCTCTCCTGCTCCTGCCCTCTGCTGCTTACCACGTCGCATGGAAAGTTGTGAATAGAAATCTCCCCTTGGAGTTGTTTTATGTTTGCATCTCAGACAGCTCATGTGCAACCTGCAGTAACCTCATAGCCACAAATTCACCTCTTCAACTAGAATGGGATCGTGAATAAACCAACAGTCAGTCAAGTGGTGAGGGGAATCAGTGGCTTCATTAGCTGGCTCAGTACTGCTGCCGGGCCCTTTGAACTCACAGTGCTCTGATCATAGCAGAGTATGCAGTCTCACACCTCATCATTTCATACACTCTGTAATTCAGGAGCATATAGCACCACACTTCACAGGCAGCTGACTTACTCAAAGGGACATCTGTGGAGAGTCAGAAGCCACAGTGCTGCAGAGTTTGTTTTTAATTAGTTCTGAGCCTTTAGTGAGTGTGGGGGGTAACTTTCAGAGCGGGATGGACAACGGGTTAAAATTAAAAGCTGCAGTAATGGGAGCAACTTTTCATGCACTCTGGTTTCCTCACAGGATTCTGTATAGACAAAGCCAGCCTTCAGCACAACCACAAGCCTAGCATTATCACGCTACAACAATGCTGCATATCAAACAGTTCCCAACAGAAATAAAAAAAAAAGAAAGAAAAAGTCCTCATGACCAAAACAAAACCCTCCCTCCCTGAGGGGAACACTCAGATGCAAAGTGTGCTGGCCCACAGCAGAGGCTGAAAACATCAGTTACAGTCAGAGGGCTGACCGTGGATTCAGATTCTCTTTGTTGTGAAGTTCGTAAATTGAGAACCTGGTTGATATCAGCTGACAATGTCATTCTTTTGCTCCAAACTGAGCGCCATTCACTGCGGCTGCCATGGTAACATGGTCTGAAAGTCTGCAAGCAATTGGTACCAGTTTCTATCAAGCCCCAGACTTACTGGTGGGCAAGCAATATGCAGCATTTCCAACACTAAATATTGGATTGTGAAGGATGAACAACAAAGCATAGCCTCCCATGTTAGGCAGCATTCCATATGTGCAGGATGAATGTGTGAGGAGGCTGTCAGGCACAAAGCAAATCCTCTGCATGATGCTGTAGCAATGTTGGAGCTTACACTAGGTTAAAACAATGTTTGGCTTGTATTTGGCACATGTAACACATTTCATTCTTGGCTTTAATAACCTTGATCCTTTAATATGCTTATGCAGTGGGTGCATCTCTGCTTGTGACATGAATCTGTCTGGAAGTGTGGGTTTATGTGTCTGAGGAAACGGCATGCTATAGGGATTCATTAGCTGAATCTACCTCTGTCCTTTTAGTGAATGAAGGAGGGAAGCACACGATGGAGACAGCAGGCCTGCTCCTCCAACGTCATGGTAATATCCATGGATACACACACCAGGGTATTAATTCTTCCTCTCTCTCACTAACACAAACATTGTCCTGGTACCCACAATGATAGCACATGCACGTAATAAGGTATAATCAGCTATACTTCCCATGTAGACACAGATAATGCCATTGCCTTTATTTCATAAAGCTAACAGTTATTTTTTTACAATACATATCTACATATCTATCTATTACAAAACACATCTACATATATATGTTGTTGAAGGATAAAGGATGCTTTAATGTTCTTATTATTTTGGGCAAATTTAAATTTCACCAAAGTTAAGACAAGAAAACATTTTAACTGTGTCACACAGTTAATGAAAACATATTGTGAAGAGGAAGGGCGTCTCTAACCATAACCAAGCAGGAAAAGCTAACCATTGTGTTAGACTGTATTTTCATTCAGCAATGCTTTGAGAAATCATCCTAACGTGCTCAGAATGATGTTCAGCATTTTGATGGCAAACAACTTCTTTTTACCAGGATTGTCGTGTTAGTTTACCCTATCAGGATTAGCTCTTAAAATAAAAATGCATCAAAAACTGATGTGAAAGTCAATTTATAGGTGTTTGGTAATAAACAAAATTATGTGATTTTGTAAGGGTGCTGTAATGCTAATGACCTGCCAAGATTATTTCAAAAAATATCCTGGTATATCACAATTCATGGCAATTATTTGAGGATATATGATACAAAATCACAAACATCCATACAGAAAATGTGTCTTAATGCTCCTAGGCAGCTCAATAAGTCATAGGATTTCTGAAAATGAATCCCCTGGCACCAATGTCTGTTGATAATGCGTCAAATAGTTGTTGGTATCCTTCAGTCTGGCCTGTTATTATGACCAGCTCATGAATCTGCTTATGTGGCTTTGGCCATTTGGTCAACAGCTTTTTTGAGACAGAGCAGAATCTAATCCCCACCACTCAGTTCAGGTCTTTCCCATTGCACATTCCTGTTGTCCCGGCTATATGTTTACACCTTGAGATACATCCGTACAAAAATAAGAAGGATGGAGAGGTGACAGATAAGTGATCTAACAACTGAAGGGAAAAAAAAATACACGGAGGAGAGATTCAATGTGAAAAGCTCAGCCAACCGTGAAAATGGATCTGTAAGATTACACACAGCATTTTCATGATGAGTGTGATGAGTAATGTGCGAGGCGAGTAAACAAACAGATAAAACTCGGGAGGATAACAAATCAATTTGCAGCAACAATGAGTGTTTAGATTCTATTTTGTTGGCCATTCATCATTGCACATGTTGACTTTTTATGTTTCTAATGACCCTTGTGGACTTACTGAGGTAGTTAAACTCTCAGAAAGCCTTAGTTTAATCTCTTATGTCAAAGTAGCAGGAAAACCATTACATTGTACCTGCATTTACAAGAATGCACACTTGGCAGCCAGTGCTCCCAAATCAGCCTTAAAACTATTGATAAGCAGCTCAGACCCATTTGCTCTGCTGTGTTCCTGCACTAGCAGAGTGCTGTGATATATAGCCTGCTCTTGCCAGCCACCAGGGCAGCTGATGAAATCAGAACTGAAGTAGAGGACAGACATCTCTCTCACCTCCTCTGACTGGACGTAGATCTCTCTGGGATCCATTGATGGACTGTTGCAAAATCAACAGGGATAAACTGTCTGTCCTCCACTTCCTTCTGAGAGAGTGAACATAACAGATATCACCTCGGGAGGTGGTGAAACTAGGACGGAGAAATAAGAAACAGCCACACAGCTATTCATCATTAGTCTGGAGACTGGCCAGTCTGCAACACCGTCCACTACTCGCTTCTCTGGCAGACTACTTCTGCTTCTCCGTACAAGCAGCAGTAGCAGCAATAACAAGGCATTCCTGAAATTCCCCCTTTATTAAACTTTAATCAGGGAATTACAATGCGAGGCAAGATGTGTGGAGATGTGACAGGAAGAGGGTAAACCTGGGGTCCCAAGGTCACTAGAGGTAGTGGTAAGATGCTTATTATTGTGAGGCATATGTTATCCAGCCATTTTACTGTTTTACCAGCTGAATACAAACATGGAAGTCTCTCATGAGAAAAGACCAGACGTGATGCTACAGAGACTGGATCCAATTTCAGACCAATAAGATAGCTGAGATATCTTTGTTTATGGAGATGAAATGTGCATTAGGCAATGATAAACCTGCCATAGAGAGAATCAAACAGTATTATTCAGGAGCAACAGATGTTGCCACACTGATTCTGAAAAGACTGCAAAAGGTTTGGACACAAACTGGCCGTTGATGAACAGTATGTCGCATCTGTCACATTAGGATGCTTCTCCAATGGGCTGCAAAGGTTTATCTATATCACTGAGGTCAGGCTTATTTTTAGCAGCTTTCAATACACTTCCCTCTCCCATAGCCAGATAGGATAGGCGGATATTTGTCAGGAGAATCACAAAATGTTCTCCCGTCAAACCCCAGTGCCGAGCTGTGGCTGACAGCTTAGCATAGCGGGAGACATCTAAATTGTCTCATTATGGACCTGGGTTATGACAGGCTGAGCTCTCCAGAGAGAAACGACAGATGAGTTGTGTTAGCTGAGGTACAATTACTTTACCGACTTGCACTGCAGTGTGTACGAGTGTGCACGTGTTTAGTGACTCGTGTGTTTGCAGCACTTGGTAGAGGAGACCATCACTCAAGCATCAGCTGCCGTTTGGCACTATAGCGCTGTACTCACTGCACGCATTACTGTTAGACATATAAGGCATGAGTGTGCTTTCCACAAATTGTTACTGAATGACCCAACCGTGCCTGTAGCACCACTCCATAATGTTTGTAAAGTTTAGCCTGGGGGGTTTACTTTCAAAAGCGTATGTTTCTTCTCAATTTGAAACAGGAAGCATTCGTTAGAAGTGGTGAGAAAATAGTCCTACAACTGCTCCATCACAGTTGTCATGACGTTCTCTGTGATATCATCTTTTTACTCCACTCTCAAGTATTATCACTCAAATCAACTAAAACAACTTTAACTGATAAAAATGTTGACTGAACCTTTTTTTTTTTTTCAAACTTACTGACATTCTTGTGTTTCTGTGTGTCCTGCATCTAAATGAAGAGGGTGTTACGGGGGTAAATAGGGCAAATGGGGAAGAAACAAGACCTCCTTATAAAACTTTTGTTAGCCTCAAAATCTACTCAAACAGAGAGATTTAAAAGAAATGAGCTGAATGGCTTCAGAACGTGTGAAAGTCCCTTATTCACTGTGTATCTGGAACAATAACAAGAGGATAATACGCAGATTAGTTCTCCTATAGGATATAAGGATGTGCTTTAGTTGAGGAAACATGCAACTGAGATTTTCTCTGCTACAAATGAATTAGCCCACTGTTAACCCACACATATAACCTGTAATGTGCTCGCAGAAGAAGATTAGTGAGGAAGTAGAATTTGAGATGTCTGGCATTTCAGGGATATACATTGAAAACACTCAACAATCTGTCTGGCTCTGGTACCCAGTTCACTATTATTTAAATCTGAGACCTTGAAAGCGTTCTCTTCTTCCTCGTTTCAAAGAAGGTTGTTCTTTTAAGACAGCTTGCATAGAGCCACAGCTGAAGGTCATTTATTGATAAAGACTGCAGAAAGATTTTGCCTTTCTTCTCATGATGTTTTGAACTCTGCTTGTGACAAAAGTTACCCTCTATTCAAACCGGTTTATCTAATCTTTTTTTCTGAAAGATGACGGCTTTGAATTCAGGAGACAGGTTTGAGAGATAGCCCATAAAATTTGAGTTTTGGCGATGTCTTCAGAGCCGCAGCTGTGCCTTGTTCATTTCACAGCATTAAATATCACAACTCTGCCACAAACCACAGCGACTGATGAAAAGAATCTCAGGGAAAATTGCAAACCTAGCATCATTGCGGCATTTCTAAGCTGCTCAGCTGCTGGCCTCAGTACACTTTTTGCTTTTACAAGCCTCTGCAGTCGACTGGCTGACTTATCTTAAGCTGTGTCCTCACCCAAGCTCTCATAAAGCCAAGAAGGTCATTCCCTGGGGAATTCTAAAACTGGTGCCAGTCTTTCTGAGAGGACAAAACAGGAATGTCATGACCTGATGTGAACAATGTCAATCAGCTCTTGATGGGAGATCCACAAAGAAAGAAGAAAGGTTTGGGTCTGAAGGGACCATTGTCTCAGCAATATACATGGTATTTGAATAAAGCCAAAAATATGCACTGGAGATGGCAATCTGCTGATTTTAGTTAAGAAAAAGTCTCTTAAAGTTAAAAATAGAAACAAAAATAACACAATATGTTCACTTTCAGTTCCCCTATAATCAGAGAAAATCATTATAGCCTGCAAGCAATTGGTTTGTAAAGAATAATTTTATATGGGACATTAACAGCATTGGCTGATCTCATATTTAACTCTTTCCACATGAAGTTTTATGTTGCTTTTGCTCAAATTTCACAGAACTAAAGAACTGATTATAGTATGAAAGATCACTGATATTGAATTTCCTTTTACAAATAAAATATGCTGGAAAATGTTTTTGTTTTGTTTTGTTTTTTTAAGAAAAAGAAATGAAGAAAAGGTCTGTAAGTTTTCAATAGTTTGAGAGGTCACAGAGACAGTCAGGGTGGACCAAACCATGAAGAAAAGAAGGGCTTAAGGGGATCAGGCCAAACTTATTGAGAGATGACTAAAAACATCTGGGATCACTCTCAAACACAAGCACACGCTGAAGACATCCACACACTCTACAAGAGACACACTGCAATTAAAGTCATTCTTAAACTTCCATCAAATCCTGATGCATCCTGATGCAAGAAGCACCTCTGCAAGGTTTGGGGTTGTGTAGAGTTTGTAATCTGCAGGGAGAGTGGCAAAGACATGAGACATGAGGCTACGTCTTTCTGCTGCACGTTTTGTTTGACCACAGTGACTTGATGAGCAACAATGCTGGGTGGGCTTAAAGGGGCCCACACACATTCCTGCTCACATTTATCCATACATGTCTCTTGTTTCCTCATCTGTTACCAGTATAATCCCGGTATCGATCTTGCAATATTTTTGCACTGATGGATTTAGCTCATGATCAAACTGAGACAAAGCTTTTTGTTGTTGTTACGCAACCTTCTGGTGAGAGAGTTTGGTGATATCTAATTGGTCTTTTCTCTCTGTGCGTGTCCACCAGGTCCCATGGCCTCCACGGAGCATGGCAAAGAACTGCAAGAGGCAGCTACGGTGAGAAAAATGGTCCAACAAAATCCTGCGAGAGGCGGTCAGGCTCAAAGACCAGGCTGGAAGAGAAGGCGCACACGGCCCCGTCTTTCCCACAAGGGGCCCATGCCGTTCTAGAGCAAGGTGAGTAAAAGGCTTCTGACCTCCATGGGGTCTTTAGAAAAAAATAGCACACCTGTTATGGACTTGTTCATGGACTGGACCAGTTTTCTGTTGAGTCAGATTTCTCAATAGGTCCTGAAAAAAAAAAAACAACCAAAACTTCCAGTTATATTAAATAATAACTGCTGATGACGCTAGTGTGGAAACTTGATAGAGGAATTACTGACACAGAATTAAAAAAAAAAAATGTTCTGCCAGCACTTTATTGCTTGAATCAGTTCAGATGTGTTTGATAACTGACTTCAAACTTGAAACAGTTAGGGTACGTGAGCGCTGGAAACGTAATGCTCACTGCAGCCAGATTTAACTCAGACTGAAGGATGTTATTGTTGGCATGAAAAAAAATTGTGTGTTTTAACAGATTAGTGGCCTCAGCCTACCAGCCTGTATGCATTACTAGAACGACATGGCTGTTTTGAAATCTGCATCATTTATTTCTTAATACAGTAGACAGTTATACTTGGAAACCTAGCCTTTGAGTCAATCAGCTCAAATAAATCTTTACTCTCCACTTTGGAAAGTCAATCAAATACCCTTTTCCAAAGATAACAACTTGTAGAGTTAGATTTCTTGCAGCAGCGTTATTTTCTGGTGAGGGAATGTTTAACTTTCTGTCAAGGAAAAACAAGATCATGTGTGAAAACTCTCACATCCATAATCATTAAAAAATATTTTACTTGTCATCTTTTCAGTTTTTCTTTACACACTGAACCCAAACAAATTAACTTTACTTTATCAAGCTTCATTGTGAAACTAAAACATACAAAAAGCTATTAAAAACCACAATCAAATTTAGAAAGTAGAAATAAATACACTGACGTCAGCACGTGTAAAAGGAACGAAACAGTAGCGTATCCACATGTTTCTCCCAGACAATGTAAGAAAAAGGAAACTCAACAAGACACAATATCTCTGCAGGAAGTACCACACTGACCTGCAGAGGTCCACCATGAATTAAATCCACAGTGATTGGAGGTTGCAGCCAGGGAGTGTCAAAGCATGGTTAATCAGTTTGAAGGAAAAGGGATCTAAGCTATAGACATTTCAAAGGTCTATTCTCTAAATCACCCAGGGAGTTTTACAATCTATAGCAAATTATGGATAATCAATGTATATTGTATTTTTCTAGACTGGGCTAGACCTCGTTTGAACTCACTTTTGCTTGAATACGAGACTCAAGAGACCCACAACAAAGGCGTAAACAATGAGTAAGGACTAAGTCGGAGTAGTAGCACTTGAAGGACAAGATGGGTCTTAAAACTTCCCTCAGTCTGCCAATAAAATGTGAGAATCCTCTGTGTGAGCTGAGTGTTTAGAGCTTATGTTCAGTGCCAAAATGCTGGCCACATAATAAGGGGAGCTTCAGGAAGTTGTGAAGCTCTGTAAAAGTGAACGGCTCACTGAGTCACAATGCTGTCTCTGCAAACACCACTTAAACCACAACACACTGAAGATTTCCTTTTTTTCCCACTTCCCTCTCTGGCTCCTCTCATTGTTGTGAAGTTCATAGTTCATCTCTTTCAATTAGTTTTCTCTGCATAAGATGCCAAATTCCCTCAACTTGACCTCAGTGGAAATTAGGCTGTCCATCATCAGCGTTGCAGTGGTTGTGCTAAACCAACCTGCAGTGAGTAAATGATCTAGAGAGTCTGCTCTAAAAAGTGAGATTTCTTTTCCATCCCTGTTCAATCACAGCTTGACTGAAGGAATTAAGTCTTCACAAGACCAAACAATGAGCATCAATCTTCCCGCTCTTTTTTCTGAGCTTGGAAAAGGCTCTGTTCTTCTTCATTTCTCCTGCTTTCTTCTGTAGTTTGTGCTGATGGTGGGAAAACCACCTCTGAGGCAGCTGGAGATGCAGTTTGTTTGATCAAAAAGAGTTCAATGAATGCATCCAGCTGAGGGCTGGGACTTGTACACAGACGGATCGGGTGTGGATATGTCATTATTGACCTAAACATAATTACTACAGTGTTTATATACAGATAGAGAACAATGATTTCCTTGATGCTGTCCATCCCCTGGCCCCATGCGATTTAGCAACATCACCCCATTTCAGAGTCAAAAGCAGCTCATCTTTTATTCTCTATGACACCTGAGGCCAAGTCGGATTTTTCGCCATTACGTATTCCAGATGTGAGCAACTCTGAGAAGGAAGATTGTGACCCAGGTCAACTTTTTTTTGAGCATCTAAGTAGACTCAGATTAAGCCATGCTATTGAAACCCCTGGGTCTAAAAGACGCCTGTGACAGTCTCAAAGACAACAGGATATTACAGATTTAAAGCTAGAGGCAATTTATTGAGACTGCTGGTGGCCCTGAGTGTGAGAAAACTCAGCAAATGGGTCCTTTAAAGACTTTCAGTTCAGAGCAGGTCTGCATCTTCTCTAATACTCTCACTGTGTGATGTAATCTGACTTAAAAGAGGATGGCAGCACTGAGATCATAGTACACGGCCAAAAGCACAACCAACAAATAACAATGCTACTCAGTGGAGATTAGATACATCATAAATTAGTTCACAAGACATTACATGACCTCAGAAAAATGCTGTCTTGAAACGAGAACAGGCCCTTATCAGTGAATGGACCACGTTGTCTGAATATTCTGAAATCATCACAGGAAAAGAGAAGATAAAAGACGACAGAAGATAAAAGGTTCCCATTGAAAAGCAGCAATCCAGTCCCCTGAGCATGTTGTAATGTTGGACTTATGCTCCACAGCAAGACAAACAATTGTTTTTCTTACTCCCTGCTGTACTTTCCAATCAAAGACCATGAAATCTGGTTGGAACATGTCTGGGACAGCCTTTTCATGTCGCCGTGCGAGATAACATAGGATACAACACAGGGAAGGCTTTGGGGGAAACTCCCTGCTTATTGTAAGGAGTAATGAACGCTTGCACGACATGAAAACATAACAAGATGACAATTTTACATATTCCCAAAACATTTTCTCCATTATTTTGCATCTCTTGGTGCTTTGTCGACATGACACATTGTGGTGCCATGACAGATCAATCATGATGCAACTGGCTGGTAGGGTCAGGAAGAATGTGGGCACAGGGTTTTTAGGGTATTTTAAGCTCAAATCAGATGATACTTTCTGCAATATTTGCTGCATGAGTGCTGGATAAAGTACAAATGTTGTCCAGAAACTTCTGTTGTCGCTCAGAAAGTGAGGTCCAGGTGTAAAGATGCAAAAGTCAAAGATGAAGCCAGAAATTGACTGTTTTTTCTTCATGAAAAAAAAAGAAGCAAAACATAACCCTTCACTTATTAGGTAAAGGATTTAACAAAATAATCTGATTTATCATGCCAAACCTTTCAGGAACTATCTTTAACTGAACATTTGTTTTGCCTATTGAATATATAATGTGTACCAGGTGTAATGAGACTACTAAATAATGCGACTGTATGAGTTTTAGGAAAAGCAAATGCTGACGGTGCTTTCTCTGTTGTTCTTGTTTTTCAGGCACTGCTTTGAGCGCCCTCCCCCAGGTTCTGATTTCTATGCTCTTCCTTTACCTTGGGGGGCCTTGCAATGAAGGGCCTACGCTTGCCCAGCCTGAAGAGTGATGTCCATAGCACCTGCTGGTTCTTCAAGCAACTCTGTCCACAAAAACCAGGACAAGCCGCTCACCCTCAGCTCTAGGAAGAATAGGGGGCAGGGAAAGGGGGTGGGAGGGGGTATTTAGCCCGAGCTACCAGACTCTATTTCTCTGTCTCTCTCTTTCTTGTACTCCCTCACTACTTATCTATCTCTGTCTTCTCACAAGCGATTTTCTTTACTATTTTCCTATTATTTGTTTATGAGCTCAATCATAGCAATCTCCCTGAGTGTCTCACACACTTTGCATGACATGTGGTGGAGAGGGAGCCCGGTCAAAACAATCTGAGTCTTAAAGAAGCATTTGTCACTTCTCCAGGATGTGGTATTTGCATGTCTCAGATCCACGGTTGCAGCAGCTGCTGATTTCATTGCTGTGTAGCTTCTTAACAGCTTTACTAGAGGGCGAGGGCGCTGATCATGCAGAGAGGCAGTGTCATTTTTTTTTTTTTTTTTGTTAAGAGATGACATAAGCAAATTTCACTTATGATACTCTGGGTGTCTGCTGGGAAAAGGAACAGAAGGGTTAGTGTTTAAAACAGACATTATAATCTTCTCTTAATTATCATTATTAATGGTGCTTTGTACCTCCTAATGTTCGTGCATCCACATGCAAAGTAAAGCTGGACTGAAAAGAGCACATGTTGTCAAAACAATTATTCTAAATGACAATTATTCCCTCATTTAGGACATTCTTCAGTCCAGAGGTTTTTTTGGTGTTTCTGAACTCTGGAGGAAGGGGGTTTGCTGACGTACTCAATGTTTCTGTAACATGTCCCACCTCGACTGAGTCCTTTGACCCCAAAGCCCAGTCCTTTCCCCAGTCCCCAGCCTTCTCACCACACCGCTGCCCTGCGCAGCTGCTCTACACGACTGTTAACTGGCAGTGGCGGTCTGCCCCTCCGACAGACCGCCTTGCCTTTTAATGAAGTGCCAAATAATAACGTTCCCCACTATGCTGCCAGTAACTGAGGAATGGAAGGTTTGGGAGAAATGAGAAACACATTACCTCGTGTTTGAAGTCTTGATACACTGATGCATTATGCATTTTAAATTTCTGCAAACAGATAACCTATTTTAGCATGATGTTAGCAAGGAGGACAAGTTGAATTAGATTTAAAAAAAAAAAAAAAAGAAAAGAAAGAAAAATGAAAAAAAAAAGAGCCATTTCAAAGCAAACATCAGCTGAGTTGATATTCTACCGTGATCAGCCTACCACTAGTGCTCTGGCTGTTTAAATATTCAGCATATGGCCGGTTTGACCCTTTGACCGATCTGTCACTGACAAAATGCTATGCCTTTCCATCATACTGGAATTTATTACTGTTTATATTTGATTTCTGTGTTATAGTTTTATTTCTTTTTTTCTCAGGGTGCTGTCATAGAGGCTTGTACTAGAGCAGTCTATTTTGTGCATTTATTCAACAAAACTCAAACATACAGTACATTTAAACATATATGAGCATATTTTCGTATAATGTATCTTTTATCTCCCTCTATTTATATGCCAATATAGCCATGATTTTTTCCACATTTGCTCATTTCTACTCACCATGTCCCTACATCGTGTTGGGTACAGTTGCCTTTCGGGTCTGCCCCTCCACAGCACAGGTGGTCGGGGCTTTGATCATTATGCTCATTAAATCCAAGAGTTAATCTTTCTCAGATGGATCTCCCCAAGGTTGGCCAGGGCCTCTTAGTCTGAGCTTATTGTTAAATTGACTTAAACTGAAACCACACCCTTCCCCCCTCTTGAATCTCCAAACCCCTGCTGATTCAGCGTGTAAGCATGTAACACATTAGGACTGTGACCACTTTGCGTATTAAGTGTGCAGAACAGCTTCCTAATTGTTTTTATAATAATTTTAGGTTAAAAAAAAACATATCAAATAAACAAAACCTAAATTACTAAATAAATGACCAACTGCAATCCTTAATCTGCAATTTAATCAGCAAACTCCCTTAGTTCAAATCAGTTTTGACCACATACACATCTGGTAACTGGTTAACCTAGATTTCCAATTCTTTTTTCCCTCTCGCCATGTTTCATGCAAATATTATAATAAAATGCAGAGCTTTCTCAATCCCAGCATGAGAAGCTTTTATTAAGAGAGCATCTAAAATCATAGTGGTAATCTACCCAGCCAAGCTCACCTTGATTAAAAATGTATTAAATCCTAGGGCACTGTGAAGTGTAATAATTTCAGTTCCTCGATTATTTTTTCATACCCTCACAGACAGAGATGTAGATTTCATTAATGCTCCTTGGGAGTGAGACAGCTTTGCTCAGGATGTCTCATGTATTATTTGGGAAAATAGTGGGAAGATATGAGCTGGGGATGAAAGTTCAAAGCCGCAGGAGTGGGGATGCTGGAAGTAGACTGGGTCATGATACGGGGTTCAAATGAAAATTTCCCCATCTCAGAAGTTATTGTTATGGAGCCGAGCAACGTCTGTATCCGCACTGTTCTTCATGAATGTATCCTCACCATCTGCACCAGCCATGCTGCCCTTTCAGAGATGAGAGCAAACCAATGTTTAAGTGAAGAACCTTTATTAATCTTGACCTGGTTATCAGTTGAATCCAAAAAATCAAAACCAAATATCCATGGAAATCCAAAGCTTCTGGTGTCGATTTGTCCCCACAGATAGACGTGGCTTTGCTCCAAGACTTCTCTGCATGGGTTTGCAAGGCTGCACTTTTGCAATTTCCATTATGCTGCTGGAAAAATACACCCTGAAAACAAGAGTCTCTTGGTATGGAATGGTTTTCCAGTGTATTGTGACAATTTTCTGTCTGATTCTTGTCTAGCTGGTTGTCCAAAGCTTACTTTTTGAATACAGTGTGAAAAGCTGTATCTTTTGTGGATGTAACAAATAGAAAAGTAGTCTGCAGCACAATATGTCGTGGACACGTGAAAGCTTTCAGGCATTCTTTTCTGGTAGATCTTAGCTCACAGCCCTCCCCTGCACGTCAGGTTAATGGGCCTGGTGGTGTGGAAGGACAAGCACGTCCAGGCTCATATTGAAATGGTAAACCAATACAATATGCTCGGGGAGCAAAACCATTTTCCTTAATGGTCTTTTCCAGCAAGGCTTACACAAGAGAAACAATTCCTATCTTCTCAATGTTTCCTCTCTGATTCCTCTTCTTTGTGACCATCACGAGGCCTGAGTAATGTTCCTATGCACTTGTTAGCATGTTTTCCTGGTAGAAAAATGTTTGTTCTGAGAACTTGCCCCCTCTGTATTTAATCTTTTTTTTTGTCCAAATGCGTTTGGCAGAGAGTTTGTAAGAAGTGAGGATGAGCAGAGAGATAGATATGACTTACTGGTGGAGTTGAGAGTAAAATAGAAGCAGGTTCTTAAATATTAGCTTAGCCATTGATCTCTATTTCCTAAAATCTGTGGACGCAACATCCCCCCACAAAACGATCACCCTTTTTTTAATGCTTTTTTTTTAAATCATATCTTCACAATTCACTCAGTTCTCTTCCTGATAAAATTCCTTTTATATTTACCAAACATTTTATTGATTGCAGTAATGGAAGCAGAGTTGGCACGCAACACATTCCATGATTTTACCTTGTGAATCTCCAAGCCCATCAGACTGTATCATGTTGGCCTTCAGAGTGTGTGTCTGCAGGATCAAGTGGCTGATATTCAATCCAATGCATACACACTTTTTTTTTTTTTCCGCTGGCTGGGCAATCCAAAAGATAACTAGATTCTGACTCCCGTGAGAAACGACTATGATCTGTCATTATCTTGGAGCCTCAAAATGAGACTTCCTACACCCAGAATAGCACAGGCCCCTCCTGCCTTGATTGCGACACATCCTCCATCAATGTAACCTCAGCGTCCAAGAACAGCCACACTCAGAACAATCGTAGGAGAAACGCGGTCCGTAGGCTTACACGCCATCACAACAGTGTTACTCGAGCAGATACCATTTGAAAGACAATGTATTACTCCTGAAACTTATATTCTGTTTATGGTGTGTGCTCATATTACTCACCAGGCCAAATGTACAGTCCCCGTCTCTGTTTTGATGTTGAACTGGGCAAAAATAAATGACATGAATAAATAAATAAAACAAGTGTATCAGAAATGGTTGAAATACTGTGTACATATTTGAACTTTTGGTTTCTAATTTATAAAAGATAAGCTTTAGCTCTTGGAGTACTTATTTTATTTTTCCTTTCATGCGTAGCTTTGTGTTTTTATTTTCTATTTCTGTAAAGTGTGTAAATATATCTTTATGATAATAAGTAATATTAAAAATCTTATTTTAAGAAAAAAATGTCCTGTCTTTCTTGGCGAATTTACAACAGTGGGATATGTGTGGTGGTGGTGGTGGTGGGGTGGGGGGGCACACTGAAGTACAGTGTCGGCTGACGGCTTGGCGTGAGGCATGCCACTTATCAGATTGGTGGAA